>OZ010800.1:314739999-315166999 GCA_963932465.1 Maratus speciosus
CCTTTCCATAATTTTCATTCTAATTTAATTAAGCCTTTTTCTAAAAACTCGATGTTCCAATTGCATTTGCGCTTTCAGAGCATCCTTTTTGCCGTTTTTTTTTTTTTTTTTTTTTTTTTTTTTTTTTTTTCCATTTGAAGGTTTCCTTTATATGGCTAAGATGTTAATACAGATGTTTTTTACTCTTTTTGTACTTTAACTTAACTGATTTTGTCAAGGGAGATAACATTTCTAATGATTCTTTGGCTTTTTTTTGGGGGGGGGGGGAGGAGGGGTTGTAGCTGGAGCCTTCTTGCGGGTCGATCTCTTCACAACTTACTCTTTCCTTTTCGTTTCTTATCTTTTACAACTTTTGCTATGACTGATGTTTTTCTTCCATATTGTTTTGCTGCGTTGTTTTCATCATTTTTTGATTCTTCTCTTAGTGGAAATCAACTCTGTAATTCAAATACTCTGTAGGAATAAAGTATTCAAAAAGAAAATAAATACAAAAAAAATACAAAATAAAAGAAATTGCAAACAAAATTTATTGCATAAACATGTAAAATATATTTTTTTATGTTAATATAGATCGAAACTTTATAAATAAATTGACCCAGATATAAAAAATAATTAAATTAAAATAATGAAAATATTGATAGTAGATATTAAATTGGAAATATTTATCTATTATACAGTATTAAAAATGAAAAAAAAAAGTGTCCAAAGCGTACAGCACTCGAAGCTACTTACTTACTTTTCAAATTTATGATCGTATATCTGGTCCATTATAAGCAACTGAAATTGGTCCAATTAAGGCAACTGCGCCAATTTTTTTAAACAAATAATATCAAAACTAAGAAGAAAAACGAAAGCAAACGAATATGAGTGAAAAATGGACACAATAAACACATGAATTTTGATATTTATATGAAAGCATAACGTCTTACTTTAGTTTTAAAGTATTCTCTGACGTACATTTTAGTAGAAAAAATTACATGATAACTGCTAATTTTAGATTTTTTATTGTCTTAAAACGGCACGTGGATGTCGAGTGCTTCCTCTAATCATAAATGACGTCATTTATGATATGTTTTATGGTGATTTATGGTATGGTGTCTTTTTCTGTATTTACCGGCAAAATTGCAGCTATCCAAATATGGCTAATCTTCCTTATCTTAAAAAAAAAAAAAAAAAAAAAAAAAAAAAAAAAAAAAAACCGTATTCACTGTCTCCACAGTATGTAAATTCCTGAACACTTTTTAAAATGACTCAATCTGTGAGAATGGGGAGGGAATTTCGCCCCTAAAAAAAATATTTTTATGAATTAACATTATTCAGTTGTACTTTTTTATGATAATTTTTTGCATTGTAAAAGCATTGTAAAAATGTATTTCTTAAGTTCCGAGAAATCGATATAATAGCAGAGAATTTCTTATTTTTCAATTCGCCTTATTTTTTAAACTGAAAGAAGCCAAGTTTATATTTATTCAAGCAAAATGATAAAACTGCAATTTCTACGGAAACATTTCGTTAAAATCTTTTATTTTTCTATCCCAGGATGCTACCTTAATGTAGTCACCTTAATTAAAAATTATATTCTTCATTAATCTTCATTATGTGATGAGATCCCAACCAACTCGCTAGCTTTAAACCATAGTTTTATTTAGTCTGTATATTAATAATGCTTCTGAAATTAGCTACACTGTAAGGTAAATTTTTCCTTACAACCATAAATTTCGTGTTTTTAATAAAAGTGAGTAATGCCTTTGACGGGAAAATGTGAGCATTTTTAAAAAATTAAATTTTATTATAAAGAAAAGGTTAAATAGCTAAAGTCCAATTTTATTGGTAGAAATCAAATTTTTAGTTATGGAGATTAGTGGAATGAAGGCAGATTAATTCAATAATGTCCGATTTAAACGTATATACTTCTCAATTTTTGATGAAGTTTAGTTAATTAAATATATTGTTCTTTACTCTTTTTATGTGACATGATACCGAGCAACGTGAATGATTTACTGTGTTAATTCAGTTTGTGTTTTTATTAGAGTTGTTTCAAAGAGAGGAGTCCAATTAACATAAACATTTAATGAATCTGAAATTTAATTCGTAACTTTTAATTAACATTGCTAACAAGGCGTAGAACCAACAGAGTGAATAAAGTGAATTTTACAATTGACAAATATTGTTAAACATAGAACGCAATTGAATTTAAAAAATAAAAAGAACCGACTACGTAAAAAGCGAACTTAATAATTATTTATCATCAATCTGAAACTTTATTTATATTACTTACCTATTTTTTTATGTACTTGAATTGATGATTTTTACATTGTGTTTAACTGTTAGTTCCTATCTATAAACACTGTTTTGATGAGGCCTATAGATGTCTATGATGGTTAGAGTTGCAGTAAAGCTAGAGATCCTACCTACACAACTTACAAGTTGTGTAATATTTAAACGGAGTTTCTGACTGTAAAATAGTTAAGGAAACATCGTCTTCATTTTGAAAGACCTATCTAATGATATGCCACTCAATAGGGTGCATAAAAATTTATATTCTTCTCTACCGCCATTTTGTATTTTACTGCCGCCATTTTGAATTTATAAAAACAAAACCTAGCCTATAATAATCGGACGGTTAAAACGAATCGACAGAGACCCCATTCATTAAAATCCATCCAGCCATTGGGATGTTTCGAGGGTATAAAGAAATCCACATACCCAGATACGCGTTAAACACATAACCCTTCTGGGCAGTCGGGTAAAATTTGTCTTAGCCTGGCACTTCTCACTCTGATGTTGGAGAGAATTGCCATGCTAGATATATACTGATATCTCAGATGGGAGATCGTTGATGCACTAAACCAATGACCCAGGTTCGAACCCTAGCCTGGATAGTTTTTCTCTGTGTTAGTTCTACGCCTTGTTAGCAATGTGAATTAAAATTCTCGAGTTTAATTTCAGATTTACTATTTCTCGGGCGTAATTCATCATTTAAAAATTGTAATATATATGAATATATATATTTTTTAAACATTCGTTATTCATATAAATCAGAACGACAAATATCCTATTTATTTAGATGTACTGAATAAACGACAAAAGTTTCCGATTTTAATCATTTATTTTTGCCATAGCAGAAGGAGCATTTACGATACAGTTACATAAAAAAATCGCAAGCTGCATACGAAAAATTTTGTCTAAAGCATTAATTTGAGAATGGTGAAAGCTATAGTTATAAATGCAGTGTCTAGGTATAGTAAAGCGTCTATGCAGTACTTAGTAAAATTTCTGATTGATCCTTCTTGCTTGAAACTGCTGAGTTAGAGTAACTTTCTCGGAAACTTTACGAGGTACGAGAATAAAGCGAATAATTAATTTGTAGAGCGTCTTCGAGTTTGTATGAAATGATGATATATAATATATATGTCTAAAAATAATTTCATTACAGATCTTAAAGTATTATTTTTTTAAATTTACAATCAATAACCACTTAATGTGTACGCCACTAATTACTTGCAGGAGTTTGACATTATAATGCAGCTGAACAGTTACTTTAACAACGAAAAATTTTAATGAGGGTATATTTTATTGTAATAAGAAAATAAAATTTATTATGCCCCAATATGCCCACATGTAGAATGATTGCCGCTCAGCGTACTTAAATTTATTTTATTTTTTAATGAGCTGTACCTTGCAAAAACATATTTTTTTATTACTAAATGTGTGTCTGTTTTATTATTCTAGGCATCGAAATATTTTAGTGGCGTATTTAATCTAGTAATTGGATATAAAACATTTACCCTACAGATCGTCTAATAAAGATAATGGCGTGGTTTATTCCCATATACAATTCCTGATGACAGAAAATATTGAAAATGGAATACAATAAGTTGATGTTGTGCTCTGTATTAAGTACAAAGCTATTGGAGATCAAATAATACTTTATTTTAGCTTGTAACACCAGGATCTATGTAGAACGTAACAGAGCGAGCCCAAGACAACGCAGCTGCCAACCGCTGGAGAGAGAACATCAATTATTTACATTGTCTGTCTAACATTCAAGAGCAGAACGATGACATTACATTCTCTCGAAGCTTTAACTAGATATACAAAAATATAGCCATTAACGTATGATATGGTGAGAATGCATTAACAAGAGACATCTGTTATTTTTCCATTAATGATAATTAAATGAGGATGTCAAAGGGAAAAATATGAATTCTTTAACACCAAATGATAACAGGATAAAAACGAAATACTGTAAACTACAAGACTCAATTTTACATGGGGTTCCCAAAAATCTCATGGATTGGAATTCAGAAAATGAGCCTCAATAAAAAAATAAGAAGTTAGAGACAAATACCTACACTGCAAATAGTGGCGTCTTAAATTTAGACACATATGTGACTGAAAAAGAATTTTAGACACTTAAGTGACTTAATCTGAAAATTAAGACATTATAGATGTGCTAATTTAAGATACATAAGCGTCTTACTATGACCATGGTGTAAACGAACTGAGAATAATGTCTAAAATATCCGCAAACGTCTTATTTTAAGACACTTCATTGCTTTAAACGTGTCTTAATTTAAGACGTTTTGATTCTTCCGACGCAATAACACCAGGGGGCACTGCCAGTCGCGCATGCGTTTTAGATGTCTTCGTTCAAAGTTGGTATACGTTGTAATTCAAACAAAGTTGGTTTTTATGTACGCGTGTATTTTAATTCGTTTTTTCGCGGAATGTGAAGTTCTATGATTTAAATTCGTATTCACTTGGATTATTTATTTATTGAATACATACATCTGACGTGTGTGCTTGACATCAAATGTCTCTTAGAAGCTGTCGTCGATATAAGGGCGGTATAGACACAGAACAGAAGTAGACGACGCTTGAAGATTACACCCGGAAATTCTACAAAGCGTGTGCAATGGACTTAGTGTTAATTCGTATTAATTTATATCAATAATATTGTGTTATTCATCTTCGTCCTGTCGAAGATAGCAAAAAAAAAAAAAAAAAAAGGAAACTTTTTTTCTGGCGGGTCCTATTTTGAGGATGAAACATTTCATTCTTTAAATATGGCTAGTCGGATATATTATGGGATTTCGTACTAAAATGATGCAAGCCTTTCTCCTTCACTGGGGTAGTTTTTTAAATTTCAAATCGAGGAATTTTTCTTACCTCTTGCAGCAACTGAAGTAAGTACCATAATTTCTTTATAGTACTAAAATTAGTGTATTTTATGATTTTATTTATTGTACTAAACAAAATCCTGCATGAAATTTAATTAGTTTTGAATCCGTTCGCAAAAAAACCCCACAAATTCTAGAAGTATATATTTTAAAACTTATGACGTTGTTTTTTATTACGAATTATATATTCAATGTCAGTTCTTAGTTTCAATGGATAATTCTTATCTCACAGTAAACGACGGCCACAAGGAAGTAAAGAAAAAAAAACTTTGAAAGATGACCTAATGCTTTCTTACTTCCTGGCATAAAACCGCAGATTAAAAAAAGATAAATAAAGTACATGAGACTCGTCTATTATGTGAAGCTGCCAGTAAAAATATACATATTATTTGATTTGCAATCAACTCTAATACTGATTTTTTGATTATTTTTAATAAAAAAGTAATTTGAAATTTATAATGGGAAAAAGTAAAAACCTATAACTAGATTTCGTATTTCAAATTGTGGTAACTTTATTTATATGCACTTATACAAAAAATACAAAAATGACAGATGTTACTGTATATATTTAAGATTAAAGAAGTTTGGAAACTATAAGTTATTTTTTCCTCGTGTTTTTGATATAGAATATGTACTTATTTGTTTTTATTAATAGTTGAATAGCTTTTGTGATTACCCTCTGCTCTACATAAAAACTTGCCCATGTGGAAATATAAAATTTTTAAAAGCGTAATTTTTAAATAAGTATTTTCATTTTTTTTTTGAGGGGGGGGGGGGATTTTGCATGAAATTTTCGTAAAGCTGATATCTTATATCTTGCACTGATTATAATGAAAGTTTTTAACTTTTAGAGTAGGACAAGATTAAAAACGCAAATATATTTAACAAAATACCAAAGTAATTTTTTCCCCAATGTTATTAAAGTAGAATATTTATTTATTTATTTTCATTATTCATAGTTAAATGGCTGTTGTGATTATCAAGTGATGTATAGGTAAAATGCCTATGTGGCAATACTTTTTAAAAAATCTAATTTTTAAATTATGAATTTTAATTTTTTTTTTTTTTTGGGGGGGGGGGAATTTTTGCAATTTTCGTACATCTGATATTTTAAATCTTTTTCGACATTCAACCGAGTATAATAAATATTTTGAACTTTTAGAGTAGGACAAGATTATAAAATATATATATATTTATCTATGTACCTTAAAAGCCCTTAATAGCGAACACTTCGGGACCGCGGAATTTGTCCGATAATTGGAGATGTCTACTTTTTGAGGTAAAAATATACAAATATGTATGTCTGCTGATTAAAAAAGTATTCGTTAAATAGAGATGTTCGCTATTCGGGAATGTCCATTAACCTCCACAACGGATACTCCCGAATACCGTACATCTCAATTTAGACAACTATAATGCAGGGTTGCGTTTTTTGCAAAAGTACTTCTTGATTAAAGGATGGGCAAACTGGGAAGTGCTCCGTCCCCCTACGACTGCAGTGCCCCCAAATTTGATGTGCAATACTTTTAAAGCTTATATTTTAAATCTGTTTCGAAATTGTACTGATTATAATCAATATTTTGAACTTTTAAAGTAAAATAAAGTTAAAAACAAAATAAATTAAAAAAACTAATATTTAGATAAATATTTTTTGTTTTTTAATCTTGTTCTACTCCTGAAGTTCAAGATATTGATTATAATCAGTACAATGTCGTAAAAGATTTAAATTATCAGCGTAACGAAAATTGCATACCAAAACTGAGAGCACCAAAAAAATCAGGCTGTATTGGGGGGGGGGGGGGGAGGGGCAGGACCACAGACAAATATTTTTCCAGGATTCAACGTGGTCAAACATGGCTACGTATGATGCTTGCAAAAAAATGGATGCGATTCAGACGTTTGAAGTGTCTGAAATTCAGACGCAAAAAGTGTCTGAAAAAATTCAGACACTTTATAATGTCTAAAAATTGAACACTCCATTTCAGACACTTAAGTGTCTGAATTTCAGACATTTTAATTTACAGTGTATAATGAAATAATTTTATACATTGGAGAAAATATAGGCAGTTGTAAAAACGGTCAAAAATGTTTTGTGTTGTTTTATGGCGGCCATTAATTAATCAACACGAGGGTTATAGGCCCGAAATGGGGGAGTTCCCTCAGTGGTGGTCTTTTTAAGGAGTCCTAAGCCGTATTTATGCAAGGAAATCCAAGGTTTGAAGAAAACCACTGAAAACTCTGAAAATTAGGCCGACGGGCGCGTTTGGGTTCGAACCCAGTACCTCACGTCTACCATCTTCGAAAGCAGAAACTCTCTGCCACTGGTGGGGAAAACGGTCAAAAGGATAGATGTAAAATGTCTGGGCAAAATCTACATAGCAAATAAGTTACGCATGCGAATGAAATAAAAAAGTGTTGCTAGGCGGGCAAAATATAACTTTTTTTTAAATTTTAATAAAGTGCGCTGTGGTTAGAGAATTACAGAGACAGAAATAAAATCGACTGCTAATTTTATAAAAGGAAAAGACCGTTCCAAAATAAATTGCAATTAGATAAAGACTGACGAGTAAAGTTAAGAATTTGGCAAAAATACATAACTTTAAAGTGGTAGGGGAGAAGCGAAATGCCATTAAAACTGAATATGTCAAGGTAACCACCTTCACATATATCCATTACAGTTAAAAAAAAAATTTCTAAATCGAGGTCTCTGCACATTTTTGTAACTGATCTTTTTCTCGTAAAATGTCGTATTCGAGAAAAGAATATAATTCAGCAAATTTCTGCTGGAACTATAAGATGTCTGATTGCTCAGCGCAAATATTCTTTCTTATACTTAAAAACCGCATTCTTAACTATAATTGTCATCATTCTTATGTTAATGACAATGGAGAGGATTTTAGTCTGCACCCTGCATATTTCATTATTTATTTTTCGAAAATGAAAATCCAAATTGGTATCTTTAAGATTTTGTAAAGCAAGAGCAGTATATTTGTATTTATCGATATTAGAGAAAAAAAAAAGAAAGAATACAGAAACTATGGCATTAAACGGCTGCGACTATATTATGGTAATGTGAAAACAGGTTGAGTTTAAAATACTGGATAACTTGATAAATTAAAAAATTATAATAATAAAGATATAAATATTAGTAAAATTAAATTTTCTAATTACAGAGATGAGAAAATATAAATTGCAATGAAATATCTACAAAAATTTTAATGTAGAATGAAATTTTAAAGGTGGCAGACAGAGGTTCAGTCTCGAGTTTTACGGTAATAATTTTATCTGAATTTAAATGTGAAGTTAGACTTTCTAAAATTTCTAATTAATTTACATTCGTATACTATGGATAATATCTAATATGGATATGGATAGTTCTAATATCTCACATAAATGAAACAGATGGTCGTGCGTCCATGAGTGCGTTTCCATGGACGACATATACAATTGTGCTTTTTAAAGTAGTCCTTGCTAATTGATGAATTACAATTTTAAAACAAGTAAGAAAAATCCTGCGTTAAGCATAGATTATGAAACACTTTCCAACATTTCATGAATGCTTTAACAAAACTTCGTTATTTAGGGAAATAAAGTATATAAGGGAACTAACTAAAAATTTTAGAAAACGCATAAAACATTTGAAAAACTGATTTCAGCAGTTACCTTCCCATAGCAAATATGTATTCCAATTCTCTTGAACAGCCCTGTATTTGATCTGTAGGTTGATGTAGATACAATATAATGGAGAAATTTAATTTAGCAAAAGAAACATATAACAGGTTGAAATTTCTATTTCAGCAATTTATACTAATAGATGGAAACATACTTGTATACTTTTGTACAACCCTGTAGTTAACCTAGTACCTTTATTACACGACACTATTTATCTAAAATTTAATAAGTTTAATTCGAAGTAAAACACTCTTAAAAGTACTGGAATCACATTTCCAGAAATTATCATTTATAGACGGCCATGTATCCAATTCTTTGCGTGACCCTGTATATCATTTCATGCATATTCTACAAACATTTCTTAGTAAACTAAATTAAGTTCAGCGTGAAAATGCATAACACATTTAAAAACTAACTTTAAGCAATTTGAAATCATACTCAGTAACCATTACGAATTATTTTGTGTAGCCCTATATATCAATTAGAGCATTTATACACACCATATACAATGCATACGTATAGTGAAACATAAAAGCACATACCTTAATTAAAAATGCATTTCCAGCAATCATTGCTAATGTACAGTACTTCGAATACAATATAGTATCTGAAATCTTTGTTTGTCCCTGTAAATAATGCTATGCACTTCGCATTATACATGAAATAACTTATAGTAAACATCAGCGAAGTATATCAATTTCATTATACATGAATTTATTTAACATAATTTAAATACGCCGGAAAAAATTCCTTCCACCCCTATATCATTATACAACGGAATCCTTTTGTGTTGCCCTGTAAATGAATGATAACTATTCCTTGCACCGCATATTCTACAGAATGCATATTTTAGTGCACTTGATAAAAGCATATCAATTTTATTATGTTTGAAAGCATGTAACATCATTAAAAATCATTTTAAACGATTTTTTCCCATAGGCCGTAATGTAACGGAAAAGTTTTGACTGTCCCTGTAAATGAACGAAACGTGCTACAAACTTCATTTGAAATAGTTTTCGTGCTATGGTAGAGGTTACTAACAGCCAAAAATTTCAGAACGATCCGAGTATATTTATGGGAGTTAAAGCGCGGACAGACGGGCAGACGGACAGACAAACCGAAGTCACATACAATTTTCAACTTTGTTGGAAAGTGTTGAAAAGGGAACGCTATAAATTACAGATATCTGTGTTAATAAGATTATCGGTTTAGTAGAAGGGTTAGTTTTACAGGGACAAGTGTAGCTTGCAAAGTTGAACATTGTCAATAATAGAAAACTTTATTTATGACACCCATTTTCAATATCAATATTCTTTAAAAAGAATATCAGCATCAGTGTAAATATTAAGTGCATGGTACACATGCGTGTAAAATGCTGCCACTTTTTGTTTAATAAGGTTATTTGATAAGTTATTTTAATGCATTGACACAGTAAGCGCTTTTTCGCGATAAAGAAATATGAAAAGGGATTTGAACCTAGTAACTATGTTCTCAGAAAAGGAAATTTTATGTTGCTTTTCAGTTTTAAGCATAAACTGAACATGAGAATGAATTAAATCTTTCATACTTAAAACAGAAGAGATATTTATATGTATCAATAAATTAACATAAAAGTACTAGCATTATACCTTAGATAGTATTTGGAATTTAGGATATTAAATGTCGTTTCTTCAAAATAATGCAAAAAGATATCTTAGAGCGATTTAGAGATTTTGCTGCGATTAGTGGGACCATTTGAATGTTAGCATAATTTCTCATTAAAAATTAAGGTTGGTTGTAGAATAGACATATTCTAGTAAGGACATGAAGTTTTTTAATATCGATGTCAGTATAGTACAACTTCCATTCTAATTGAAAGACGATTTATACTAGTTTCTAGACCGTGGGAAGAAACATCATTAAATAAACACAAAACATAAAAGTCACAACTTCATTTTTTATAATGTTAAATCCTCATTTACTAACATTTCTCTTAAGAGGCCACTCTAGTCGCGCAGATAAAATCGAACGCTAATGTAAAAACTATGGGGGCGTTATTTTCAAATTTCTCGCTCCGGTTTTAATATTTTTGGATGACTTTTTTTGCATAGGGTAGCTCTACAACCGGGCTAGATTTTACATTTTCGATTTTCGTTTCAGATTAAAAAAAATTACTTTAACTTTCGGAACCGGTTGGAAAGGGTTCTGAGTGTGAAACTATCCTAATGTAAAAAAAGAACTATAACCGAACTATAACCATAGTTTCCTTTTCATACCGTGACTGAAGTGAGCCCTTACCGAAGCTTTAAATTGCCTTATACATTGTGATTATGTATATATTGCCGGTCCCGCCTTTCATACCCATATTTTCTGTAACCTTATAGCTTTCCGTTTTTATATAAATAATAAGTAGTACTAATAACTAAGTAAAACTATAATATATAACAAATATATAATAAATATATAATAAACTAAGTAAATAATAACTTGTCGTTCTTGCTTTAATTACTTCTATTGGTGTTTTATCTAATTTTCAATTTTTCAGTGAAAATTTGACTCCGTTAGCTGATATTTTTTTATACTTGCATCTAGGTCAATTTTCTAAGGATTTTAAACTGTATTGGGGGTAGGGCCCTACTTCATTTACACTTTAACTTCTGATGGTCCCTTTCCTTACGTTGTTGAAACATTTTTATTACTCGGGATGTTTCCTATCCCCTTCCTTTTCAATCGCGATATACATCAATAAATCTATTAAATCTCTAAAAAATTAAATCTTCTCAGAACTGTTTTTATCCTTTACAGTACGACTGCGGTTGGAAAGAATTGTGGATGTTAATGCGTGAATGTAAAACACGCTACACAGAACAACAAGAAAAAAATCATTTATCAGGCATAGATTA
Source organism: Maratus speciosus (assembly GCA_963932465.1). Classification (NCBI taxonomy): domain Eukaryota; kingdom Metazoa; phylum Arthropoda; class Arachnida; order Araneae; family Salticidae; genus Maratus; species Maratus speciosus. The sequence goes on from OZ010800.1 coordinate 314,751,737, forward strand.
TGAAACACTGTCCAACATAAAAAATATATTAAGAAATTTCATTTTTTAGATTCAATGAAACCGACGATACTCCCTTCTGTAAACGATTTCTTTTGTGCGTCACTGTAAAATGAATATAATAATACACACACCTTAAACTATAGAAATCATGTTGAAGTGAAACTTAGTGATTCAATTAACTAATTAGTGATTATAAATTTCATTATTTTTGAAACATCATACTGTCATAAATATGCATCACAAACAATTTTTCCTCATAGGTTTTAATGCAATGGAATTATTACGTCTCAGTAGAAGAACTAAATGCTATTTATTCTATTCTGAGAAAGCACTGGTTTTGTACATCTCAATGATGCATATTAATTTCATTATGTTTAAAATTTTTTAACATAATTAGAATGCATCGGAAATTGATTTTTCCATATAGACCATAATATAACGTAATTATTTTGTGTGTCCTTAAAAACGAGCTGTCGATGCTAGACATTTAATCTTTAACAACTATCATTATATACTAAACTTATATAACATATGAAAATTTCATAGAAATCCGAGTATAAATTTACGGGAGTTAGAACTGTAAGTAAAGTTGCATGACAATAATTAAATTATTTTGTCAAAAGATGAACTCTTGGACAACAGAATTTTTTTCGTTACTCCATGTATCCCATTTATTTTTTATTCAGACGAAAAACGTGAGATGCTCTACGATGATATTTACAGATGATGTTATTGTTGTTTTTGTTTTGGATGTGTGTATTCTAGTTGCTCTGCGTTGATGTCTAAATAAATGTTACGTTTTGTGGGTTTAAACAAGTTACATTTATCAATAAAAGAAAGTTAAAATTCTAGTGCTATATCCACCTTGAGTTAAATAATTAAAATACACATATAAGCACAAAAACTCTACAAATATTATTTTCAGGTGCATATATATAATATAAAGATATTTAGAATACAAATTAAAGATATCTTAAAATACATTACAAAAACCCAGAACGCTTTGAACTATTACAAGGCCGTCATCAGTAGGAATTAAATGTTGTTATTATTTTTATTGCGCTTATTCGAGAATCGTCCAGAAGAAAATTTTGAAGGTTGTTCGTCAAATGAGATGTCATATAAAGTTATGCAAATTTTCAACAAAACGAGCTTTCATCTATTATGCAGCAAATACTAATAAAAATAATTAGCCCAAGCTCAACCTATAAAAGTAGATTTTACTAAATCGAAAATTATCTTTCGTACAAATAATTAGCAGGAAGCCATCAACAAGAGAATCAATTAAAATAACTGCTGATAAAGATACAGCATGTAACGATGCACTATAATACGATATGAATGGAGTATGTAGATATTTGCTGCATAATAGATGAAATTTCGTTTTTTTGAAAATTTGAATAACTTTATCTAGCATCTCATTTGACGTACAACTTTTGCATTTTCTTCTGGACAATTTTCGAATAATCGCAAAGAAAAAAATAATAACAACATCTAAATCCTACTGATGACGGCCTTGTTATGGCTGAAAATGTTCTGGGTTTTTATAATGTATTTTACGATATTTTTAATTTGTATTTTAAATACCTTTATATTATCTGTGTGCACCAGAAAGCAATTTTTGTACAATTATTTGTGCTTTTATACGTATTTTAATTAGTTATATTTATCGTAAAATAATCATATTTTTAAATTAAAACGTTAAAAATAACTAACAATAATAAAGGAACCTTAATAACATATGATATTTTCATAGAAATCCGAATATATTTCCGGAAGTTAGAAAAAGGACAGAGAGCTGACGGTAGAGAGACAAACCGAATTTATAAAACAATGCCTCAAAATATGAAAATAAAAGATTATATTTGTACAAAGAATAGACATAAGTTTTAGCTTCTTCATTAACTTATTTATGATTTTGTCTGAAAAGGATCTCAATACTCTTAAATTTTAATTTTCAAAATTTTATTTATTTATTTATTTATTTATTTGATATGCCAAACTTTTAACTTTTCTGAATTTTTTTTTTTTTTTTTTATCATTGTTTCCTTGAAATTCCCATTGGAGCAGAAGTTGCAGGTTTTAGAATTATGCCCATTCAGAACTGGAGTGGGATTATCGAAGTAATTTTACTCAAAATGACGTTTGAGGCATAACGCAAAGGATATCTCAAAAATGTCTAAATTTTTTATCATGAAATTTTCAAAAGGTATATTTTATGCTAATCTTCATATACTGAACCGAAAATTTCCTTTTTATTTTTTAAATAAATATTTCTTTAGGTGGTTATACTATTTAAATTTAATTTTTTTTGCTTTAGCTAAGTACAACTTTCTATTAAAATTATCAAAACTTTTTTTAAATACAAGGTTATTTAGGTTCAGATTAATTATTATAAACTGAAGGATAATTAGGCAATATTTTTTTCAAGTTCCAATATTTAGTTTGTAAGACTCCGCGTAATCTGTCAAGCCATTTTTTGCTCGACAAATGTCTATCAGTTTGAATCCCCTGTAAATATTATTTCTGCATCTTGTAACTTTTTTAAATACATGAAATGAAATAACATACTTATATCTTTCATCCCTCTAAAAATTGTGCTTTGAAAAATTATACATTTTAAGATATTAAATGTTGAAAATGATATATATTTTTTTAATTTAAGGGTTCTAAAACCCTTTAATGTTTTCTAAACATCTTACTCGCTAAAATTTGAGAAATGTCTTTGTATTTAGTAATACTTTAATAACAATGCTACGTCTCATAATTTTACCAATACATCTGGTGTTCCGCAAGGTTCTAATTTAGGACCCTTGCTTTTCATTTTAGTTATCAATGATCTGTGTTCTAATTTGAAATTTTCTTATTATCTTTTGTTTGCTGATGATTTAAAGTTATATAGGCAAATACGTTCTGTTACTGACGCTAAACTTTTGCAGAGGGATCTTAATGGCTTATATAATTGGTGCATTCACAATAACTTATTCCTTAATATTAATATATGTAGCGTTTTAATTTATTCTCGTAGAACTGATACCTTAAATTATTATTTTCAAATTAATAACCTGGCCTTATGTCGTCCTAGCACAGTAAAGGACTTGGGTATTTTTTTGATGCTAAACTTGATTTTTCACTCCATATTGATAAATTTGTTTCAAACGCGTATAAAACACTAGGGTTCCTTAAGCGTAAAACTAAAGATTTCTCCAATCAACATGCATTAAAAGTTTTATATTTTGCTTTGGTACGTCCTAATCTTGAATATTGCAGTCTCATTTGGAATCATTACTATAATAATAAAATTAAAATTCTCGAGCAAGTACAGTCTAAATTCACACGTTATTTATTGTTCAAGAGAAATCATATACATGCTTATGATATTTCTTCTTCCTACCTACGTCGTATTTTTGACATTCCCAGTTTGACATCTAGGCAAGATCCTGTTTGTGTTTTATTTATTTACAAGTATATTAATAACATGATTGACTGTAGTGATACACTCAATTCTATTAATTTTAATGTTCTGAGAAGATCCATCAGGTGTACTCAATTTTTTATATTACCACTTCTTAAATATATGATAGTAATTTTTCTTTATATAAATTTGACAAAATATTTAATGAATTTTCTGTGCATCTTGATATTTTTGATATGTCCTTTACTGCTTTTAAAGATAAATGTTCTGAACTTTTAATCTCTTAATTTGTGTTTGTATTCGTGTTGTGTGTGATTTGTTTCTATATGTTTATATATATGTATGTTTTACTTTACTTTTTATGATGTCCTTGCAACACTGTAAATGGATTCGTCTGTAGTGTGCATTTCAATAAATTAAAAAAAAAATAATAATTAATAATTTTCATATCAATCCGAGTATATTTCCGGGAGTAAGAAAAAGGACAGCAAAGAGACAAAACGGATTTATAAATCAATGCCTCAAAATATGAAAAAAGATTATATATGAACAGAGAATAGACATAAGTTTTAGCTTGTTCATTATCTTATTTATGATTTTGTCTTAAAAGGGTCTCAAGACTCTTAGATTTTATAATTTACAAAATTTTATTTGTTGGATATGCTAAACTCCTAACTTAGACATAGAGAATCTACATAAGTTTTAGCTTGTTCATTAACTTATTTATGATTTTGTCTTAAAAGGGTCCGTGAAAATTCAAGTTTATAAATAAAACCGTTATAAACCGTTTTTTCAAGTTTATAAATAGAGCCCTTTCACCTTCGGAAACCCCAGAAACAAATAGATTTTTCAATATGTAAAGAAACATTTCTGACCACAAAAACTTCTTTTGTCTTCGGTTACCAGGGAAAAAAATCAAAATAATTCAAAGAAGTTATTACAAATGCATTAATATGTATTCTCAACAGAAACGAGAAAAAATTTATTACATTTTATCAATTCTGAAGTAAATGTTTTTATGTGCATAACGAAAACTACACGTGTAAGAATAACAAAGTAACATTACATTTTATATTAATGTTACTTCTGCTTATTAATTATATTAGCTTGGTATTATCGTGAACATCTTAGTTTAAAATCAAAATGTTTTCCTAGGAAAATTGTAGCGTGTATCTTATACTATATCATATAGCAAAGTATATTAGTGATTAGCTTATATGTTTAAAACAATCCAATTGGATTTATTTTATTTCATTTTTATTTATTTAAACAATTGATAAATATGTCTGTTTCTAATAGCAGTGTTAATTTAGTTATTTTAAATACATTGCGAGAATGTATGGCATTTCAAATACCGAAAATTCCTAAAATAAGTACCTTTTGAGAAAAAGAAATATTGATAAAAGTAGGGAGAGGGCTTATAAACGAAAACTTCTTGAAAATTTTCACAAACTTCTTCACATTAATGTCTATTAATAGAAAATAATTGGTACACGATAAGATATATTTTATAAATATTTAAAATAAAATGTTTTAAGAAAGCATTTAAAATTTTTAACTAAACAAAAAATAATTATTAAATAATCATCTAAACAATAGTTCCTCTTTAGCGAGAGAGAAACTATACAAATTACATTTCTTTTTCGTATAAAAAGGACTTCGTTCGTGTGTATGAATGTTCTCGTTGTTTGATTGATAAAGTTATTGAAATTAAGTGAAATTAAATTGCTGAAATTAAAAAGACTAATTGAGCTGCAAGCAAATAGAAAAAATATTTAAAAGAAATGGATTGAAAAACAAAAATCTTTTTTTTTTACTTATCATTTTTTAAAAAAGGTATATCTTTTGTTAATTGACTGATTTACTTCAAGTTGCGATAATAGTGTTGTGAAACAAAATTTTATTAAAATATAATAAGTTATTAGAAAATTCAAGAACCCCACAAAAAAACATACTATAGAGCAACTGTAAATGAAAAGGAGAGGACTATCTGCGGTTTGTTTTGTTCCGTGAAGTCATAAGTCGAAAGTTATCAGAATCACATCATCAGCTCTGGAATGATAATATGTTTCGTTTTGCTGAGAGAAACCATGCATAGATTGTTTTTTCAATTTAAGTAAATAATGTCACGTTTTTTTTCGCAAAAAAGGCAAAATATTTTGAAAAAAATGATAGACGTTACTAAGAACAACATGGAAAATATAGCAGGGTTCATTTTCTTTGTTTTAAAAACGACATGGCGTGTTGGCAATTAAAATCAAAAGGGCGAAAATGTCACCTTTTGAACAATGTCGAACGGGCATACTAGGTATAATGAAAGTAATTAAACTAACCTTTGCACGCTTACCGGCACTGTAAAAAAATTTCTCGTCAAGATGTGGACGAAAAATCATTCCAATCAAAGATTTTTGGTAGGGGGACTTATAAACGGATTTTTTTCGAAAAATGAAATTTGTTGATAATTGCGGAGGTTGTTGAACATTTGGATTCTACATTTGGACATCTATTATTTATTTAATTTAACGGTAAGTAGTGTATAATATTTAGTGTATTTTATAAATATACAGGGTGTTTCAGTTAAACGTTTCAGAACTTCTAAGAGGGGTAAGGTACATCCTGAAAACTCGAAATCATATAGCAATGTGGGGTCGGAAATACTTTCCTGAAGCGGTGTTGTACACAGGAAGCACCATAAAGAAAAGAGACCGTAAGTGAGAAATCGTTTTAATAATACATGAAAAGAAGCAAAAGGTACATGGATTAAAGTAAGTGTTCGAAGTTGCTTCCACGGGCTACAATGCACGCCTCACATCTCCGACGCATGGACATCCGAACATTCTGGAATACTCTAGACGAATTTTGAATTTCTCCGGCAGCTACTGCGATTCGTGCAACCAGCTCTTCAGCATTGTCAACAGGGGTGTCATAAACTAGCGATTTCATATAACCCCAGAAATAAAAATCAAGACATGATAGGTCGGGTGATCGAGAAGGCCAATGCACGGGACCACCACGTCCGATCCACTGTTGACCAAATGTGACATACAGGTAGTTACGAACAGCTCCGCTATGATAGGCAGGGGCTCCATCGTGTTGGAACCACATTGTCTGTTGCTTCGATGCAGAAATCTGTTCATCTCTCAAAAGTTGTGGCAATACTTGCTGCAGAAAGAGCAATTAGTTATCTCCGGTTAGACTACTCGGTAACAGTAAGGTCCGATGAGGTGATCTCCCATAATACCGGCCCATACATTGACCGAAAATCAAATCTGTGCTGCACGACATTGCATGCGGGTTCTCGACCGCCCAGATATGGTCGTTATGCGAGTTGAAAATTCCTTCCCTTGTGGAGGATGCCTCACTGAAAACAACACTTCAGCAGGAACAGTGGGATTTGTAGCACATTTTCCAAGGTACCACTGTGCGAAAGCAATGCGAGGTGCATAATCCTCCGGTTGCTGTGCCTGGACACGCTGCACGTGAAACGGATCCATGTCTTGTTCTCGGAGAATCCTCCAGACGCTGTAAGGGTAAACCCCGACTACGTTTGCTAGACTTCGCGTACTCGTTCTTGCATTCCTCTGTACATGCTGCAGCACATTCTGTTCGACGGCTGGAGTCCGCGCTGTTCTTACCCTGACCCTGTCAGCTCTTTCAAATGAACCTGTCTCAGCTAACCTCTGGTGCAGTCTTGCAAATAAATTATGACTGGGAATACGCCTCGTCAGATATTGTTCCGCGTACCAACGCTGTGCGGCTGGCCCACTACAATTTGCAGCCCCGTACACCAAATGAATATCGGCTAATTCTGCGTTCGTGTAATCATCCATCCTACTAACTTGGCGTTCTTGTGCTAAATAAAGATTCCCAGCACGAAAGCTCGGAACTTTCGCACAACGCCATCTACCGCGTCAGGAAAGCATTTCTGACTGCCCATTGGTATATGATTTTGGTTCGTCAGGATGTACCCTACCACTCTTAGAAGTTCTGAAACGTTTAACTGAAACAACCTGTATATATATATATATATATATATATATATATATATATATATATATATATTTAAAATATAAAGATAAAGATGATAAAAATTTTCACTTTTATTTAGAAAAATCAGTAAATAATGATTTTGTAACAGTTAGTTGTACACAGTAATGCTGGTTCCTCTCCAAATGTGCTGCTTTTTTGCTTTTCAGCCTAAATATGAATATATGCAAATGTTATATATGTAATTCCCCTCATCCCTCACTATATTTAAAATCAAGGACGATTCATCATCGTTAAATGATTATTGACTACTTGCACAAATATTGAACTAAAAACTCTTAACTTGTGATCTGTTATTAAATATCTCATTTAATTAAAGTTTAGAAAAACTATGATTTGTTCATTCAGGCAAACTGAAAAATACACGAACTTTTTATTCTATGTAATTGGGAGCAAAACTTGCAGATAAATGGAACAAACAAAAATAACAAATTAAATAATAATTCTATTTTATTTACAAGCTATTTGGCAAGAAAATTTCGCAACTGATAAAACAGTAAACAAACAATTGGAAATTACTAATAGTTATCGAAGATAAGCAATAAAAATTCTTTAATAAAATAATCTATATATCATGCAATTACCGGTGAAAATATATTGCTTGGGTGGAATTTTAAAACAAATATTTATACAACAAATATTTATAGCACAAATACAATATTTAAGCATTTTTTGTCATTTGAAAAACTAATTAATTTTAAAGTATTTAAAAGATTCTATTTTTTTTTTTTTGTAATACTCGTAATATCTTTTCTATTCTAATCTTTCAAGAAATATTTGCTGAAAAAATGACCATAAGTTTTGAAGATTTGAAAATTGAATTTAATATTTCTTTCCTTTACCAGTCTAAATATTTAAAACACGGAATTAGCTTTCAAAATCAATACTACAGTTTTAATTAGTGTTAAACAATGAAAAAAAAGTAGAATGAATGTAAAACAAAAGGTTCATAGCCCATGTATTTATTACTTCTTACAATTAAATTTCATTATTTTATTTTTAAACACACCTTCAATGAATGAAATGAATTTCTATAAGTTTTATTGAGTTATAGCAGTTATCTTTATTAGAATTACATATTAAAAATTTTTAATTTGTATAGAAAAATATTTTCATGTTTATTAGCAGACGTAGAAAATGCTGGTTTCCCTCCAAATGTGCTGCGCTTTTGCTTTTGAGCCTAAATATGAATATATGCTAATGTTATATATGTAATTTTGAAAACGTGTCTTGAACAGTATTGTAAGGTAGTGAATTTGAGTTGAAAAAAGGCTTTTTAAGTTATTAAGTAAATTAATTTTTATCTAATAATGTATTTGTAAACATGAATAATTTTACTGGATTTTCAATATATGTATATTATATAAAAAATTTACTTATCGATATTCCTTTAAATTATTTTAATTTCCGGTATATTCACTGTTTACCAATTTCCTAATAACATCTATTATGTAATCCTATTCAAATTCCTTTTAACTTTAAAACGCGTATGTTAATAATTATCTTATTAAAAATCGTAATGTAAAGCTTTTGGGTCATTTTCAAAATATGCATACATATGCTGTCCCAGAGTAAAAAAAAAAAAAAAAAAAAAAAAAAAAAAAAAAAAAAAAAAAAAAAAAAAAATGTATTTATAATATATTATTTAAAATTGACTATAAATATTATATTTATTTAATTACACTACACAGCATATTTCTAAAACATAAAAATAATCACTTTCATATTTTTTCCCTAAAGATGCAGATTTTTGCATCTAGTACAAGAAAAAAATATCTGTCCGTCTTCTGTATTTTATAATTCTGTAATATTTTTTCACTTCATTTTTCACTTTAAAAGGAAAGTAATTGGGACCTTTAATGAGATAAATCATCATTATTTTAAATTTCTGACATTATTCCAGCAAAAAAAAAAAAAAAAAAAATTTAAGAAAATCTACAAAACATTTTGTCCCTCAAATTTTGTCAAGTCTGTTACCAAGCTACAATTTCATGAAATAAAGATTGACAATTTCACCAAGAGATGGCAGCACATTTGCAATAAAAACACTTATACTAGTTAAATATTTACTTGTAGCCATTTTCTTTTGCAGTTGAAAAACAACAGTGTAGTGGAGTAAAGAATTTTTTATAAAGGTGAGATATTTTTATTCAATGTCAAGTCTGTTACCTAATTTTTTATGTTAAAAATATAAATTTAGTACTTTCTTTTGCTTGAATATTATTATCTAGTTAATATATTAAAGATTTTGTTTTGTTTCTTAGTGTTAATAATTAGCATTTAGATTTTGGAAGATATTTTGCTGTTAATGTCAAGTCTGTTACCAGTCAAGTCTGTTACCATGTTACTGGTAAATAGTGTATAAAATATAGTAAAATAGTCTATAAAAATTATACCAAAAGCTAAAGTGCTTAATTAATTATATTTACTGACACATCTAACTTATACATTATCACTTATTTCATTTTTAATGTGAAATTTAAAAGTAATTTTTTTTTTAATGTTTCTCTGAATTGTATGCATTTATTGAAAATGACCCTTTTACTACTTTCAAAATTCTATCAACTATCCAATATATAATATTCTGAGAGAAGGTATTTTTTGTTTTCGAATGTTGTAGAAAGCCCTTTTGTTATTTTTATTCCCAGTCTTTATTTCACGAATCTGTTTCCCGGGCCTTTTCAACGCTATGCTTTTTACTTCAAAAACAATACTCTACTTGGATTTCTTCGCCCTAAGCCACTCCTCTATCGCGTCATTAGCTTAGCTGGCCATCTCCAGAAGTGCGCTTTTCAGTGATTGATTTGTTTCCGTGTTACGTCAGTATTTTTTACCTCTGAGAGTTTAACAAAAAGCCGATGCACAGAATTAAGAGCTCAGATTTCTGTTTTGTTTGAAGGGTTCAAGAAAATGTTATCTGATATCTATTTGTCTCGTAGTTTTCTAAATTTACTCTTAAGCTCTTATAACATGATATACAGACTCATGCCAAAATCTGAAGATTTTACGCAATTTTCATTACAATTTGGGAGTTGTTTAAGTTTTCATGTCTGATGAATAAACGCCTTCGAACGACAAACTGACTTCGTTTCCTTTTATGGGCAAATCACAGGATTATTGAATAAGTTACCTTGTTTCCACTTATGCCATGACCAAATGAATTAGTAATACGACTACAACTAACCACCATGCCTTCTCACTTGGAGCCATACTTTTATACGTTGAAATATTCTTTGCATAAATCGAATAATTTAGCATCCTAAGTTATGGTGTCACCGCTAAGATTTTCGACTTGATATTGGCTGTTACCAACAATCTTCACACAAGTCGGCTGGATTTGTCGACTTCAACAAGAAACTTTGCATGCACACACACACACACATATATATAATATATATATATATACAGACATATGTCATAGGCTAATTGAGAAATCAGGCTATTTGCAAACAGCCTAGGCTCTTTGCAAAGAGCCGGGCTAATTGGAGAATCATATCCCTTTCTCCAATTAGCCTGATATTTTTCAGGCTTATTACAAAGTGCCTAGAAAACGTTAGGCTGATTGAAAAATGACCACTTATTATACAATCAGGGTGATTTTTTTAGACTTATTAACCAATAACCCGACCCGAACCCAAAAAATAAATTACAACAGACCGTACCCCGATCCGAGCAAGACAAAATAATTTCAGTCTACTTGCATACCGAACCGAACCTGAAAGTTTCAATTGAAAAAACCCGAAATCTGACTCGAACCAAACCTGATAACCGACAAAAATATTCTAAATCACCATAACCCGATCCGAGTAAGACTAAATAATTTCCGTGAACACGCAACCAGACCCCAACCTAAAAATTCCATTAGAAAAAACCCAAAATCTGTCATGAACCAAATCATAACCCGACAAAAATATTCTAAAGAACCATAACCCGATCCGAGCAAGACAAAATAATTTCCGTGCACACGCAACCCGATTCGAACCTAAAATATTTGTTTGAAAATTCCGAAATATGACCCGAACTAAATATTATAACCGACAAAAATATTCTAAAGAACCAAAACCCGATCCGAGCAAGTCAAAATAATTTCCTTAGACACGTAACCTGAACCGAACCTAAAAAATTCATTTGAAAGAAACCTGAAATCTGACATGAACCAAATCCGAACCCGATAAAAATATTCCGAAGAACCATAACGCGACCCGAACAAGACAGAATAATTCCCGTGTATACGCAACCAAACCCGAACTAAAACTTCTATTAGAAAAAAACCCGAAATCTGACATGAACCAAATCTGAACCCGACAAAAATATTCTAAAGAACCATAACCCGATCCGAGCATGACAAAATAATTTCTGTGGACACGCAGCCCGATCCGAACCTAAACATTTAGTTTGAAAAAGAAACCCGAAATATGACCCGTACCAAATAAGATAACCGACAAAAATATTGTAAACAACCATAACCCGATCCGAGCAAGACAAAATAATTTCCTTGGACACGCAACCCGAACCGAACCTAAAAATCTCATTTGAAAAAAAACAGAAATCTGTCCCGAACCAAATCCGAATACGACAAAAATATCCCCAAGAACCATAACCCGATACGAGCAAGACAAAATAATTTCCGTGGACACGCAAAACGACCCGAACCTAAAAATTCCATCAGACAAAACGCGAAATCTGACACGAACCGAATCTGAACCCGACAAAATTATTCTAAAGAACCATAACCTGATCCGAGCAAGACAAAATAATTTCTGTGGACATGCATCCCGATCCGAACATAAAAATTTATGTTGAAAAAAACCCGAAGTATGACCTGTACCAAATATGATAACAGACAAAAGTATTGTAAATAACCATAACCCGATCCGAGCAAGACAAAATAATTTCCTTGGACACGCAACCCGAGCCGAACCTAAAAATCTCATTTGAAAAAAACCAGAAATCTGTCCCGAACCAAATCCGAATCCGACAAAAATATCCCCAAGAACCATAACCCGATACGTGCAAGACAAAATAATTTCCGTGGACACGCAAAACGACCCGAACCTAAAAATTCCATTAGACAAAACGCAAAATCTGACACGAACCGAATCTGAACCCGACAAAATTATTCTAAAGAACCATAACCTGATCCGAGCAAGACAAAATAATTTCTGTGGACATGCATCCCGATCCGAACATAAAAATTTATGTTGAAAAAAACCCGAAGTATGACCTGTACCAAATATGATAACAGACAAAAGTATTGTAAAAAACCATAACCCGATCCGAGGAAGACAAAATAAATTCCATTGACACGGAACCCGACTCGAACATAAAAATTCAATTTGAAAAAAAACTGTAATCTGGACGAAACCAAATCTAAACCCGACATAAATATTCCAAAGATCCATAACCGGACCTGAGCAAGGCAAATTAATTTCCGTTAACACGCAATACGACCAGAATCTGAAAATTCCATTTGAAATCAACCTGAAACCTGACCAGAACCCGATTTGAAATGCAAAATAATTTTAAAGAACAGTAACCCAATCCGAGCGAGACAAAGTTATTTCCGTAGACACGCAATCCGATCCGAACTTAAAGGTTCCATTTGAAGTGAAACAGAAAACCGACCACAACCAATTTTCGGATTGAGTTCAAATAGAATTTTCAGGTTCGGATCGGGTTGCCGTTCGACGGAAATTATTTTGTCATGCTCGCATCGGGTTATAGTTCTTTGGAATATTTTTGTCGGATTAAGATTTGGTTCTGGTCGGGTTTCTGGTTAACTTCAAATGGACTTTTTAGGTTCTGGTCGCGTTGCGTGTCCACGGAAATAATTTTTCTTGTTCGGATCCGATATGGATCTTTGGAATATTTTTGTCGTGTTCAGATTTGGTTCCAGTCGGTTCTGGTTGCGTGTCCAAGGAAATTATTTTATCTTGCTCGGATCGGGTTATGATTCTTTAGAACATTTTTGTCGGTTATCATATTTGGTTCTGGTCATATTTTGGATTTTTTTCAAAGAAAATTTTTAGGTTCTGATTGGGTTGCGTGTCCACGGAAATTATTTTATCTTGTTCGGATCGGATTAAGTTTCTTTGGAATATTTTTCTTGCGTTCAGATTTGGTTCATGCCAGATTTTGGGTTTTTTTCTAATTGAATTTTTGTGTTCGGGTCTGGATGCTTGTTCACGGAAATTATTTTGTCTTGCTTGGAAAAGGTTATGGTGCTTCAGAATGTTTTGGTCGGGTTCAGATTTGGTTTATGTTAGATTTCAGGTTTTTTTCAAATGAAATTTTTAGGTTCGGTTTGGGTTGCGCGTCCAAGGAAATTATTTTGTCTTACCCGATCCGATCGGATCGGGTTATGGTTCTTTAGAACATTTTTGTCGGTTATCATATTTCTTTCGGGTCATATTTCGGAATTTTTCAAACAAATATTTTAGGTTGCGATTGGGTTGCGGGTTCACGAAATTATTTTGTCTTGCTCGGATCGAATTGTTTCTTTGGAATATTTTTGCTGGGTTCAGATTTGTTTTATGTCAGATTTAGGGGTTTTTCTAATGGAATTTTTAGGTTCGGTTCGGGTTGCGTGTCAAGGAAATTATTTTGTCTTACGTGATCCGATCGGAACGGGTTATGGTTCTTTAGAACATTTTTGTCGGTTATCATATTTTGTTCGGGTCATATTTCGGAATTTTTCAAACAAATATTTTAGGTTACGATTGGGGTGCGGGGTCACGAAATTATTTTGTCTTGCTCGGATCGGGTTATGGTACTTTGGAATATTTTTGTCGGGTTCAGATTTGTTTCATGTCAGATTTAGGGGGTTTTCTAATGGAATTTTTAGGTTCGGTTAGGGTTGCGTGTCCAAGGAAATTCTTTTGTCTTATTCGAATCGGGTTCTGGTGCTTTAGAATATTTTTATCGGTTATCAGATTGGGTTCGGGTCAGATTTCGGGTTTTTTTCAAATGGAACTTTAAAGTTCGTGTCGGGTTGCATGCAGACTGAAATTATTTTGTCTTGCTCGGATCAGGGTACGGTCTGTTATAATTTATTTTTCGGGTTCTGGTTGGATAATGGATTAATAAGCCCCCCAAAAAATCCCCCTGATTGACTAATAAGTTTTCATTTTTCAATTAGCCTAACGCTCTTTGCAATAAGCCTGAAAAATATCAGGCTAATAGGAAAAAGGGAGATGATTCTCCAATTAGCACGGCTCTTTGCAAAGAACCTAGGCTGTTTGCAAAGAGCCTGATTTCTCAATTAGCCTACGACATATATATATTACCGAAACGGTTACTGAAAAATTCAATTCATATTTTTTAAAGCAAATAAGATCTTACATATAGTAATAGTCGCTAAAGAGGAATGAAATCGTGTATAAGTGTATGTGTTAATTAAAGTAAGATAAAAAAATATGCGACTAAAACTGATAAAGTTGAGGTTCCATATCTGCAGATCAACTAGTTCACAGTTCCTGTGTAATACATATATTGATCACTGTAAATAATTATGTATCAGACAAAAAGAAATTAAAAAAGTGCTTTAATCATAACATTTACTAAATATGGAATTAAATTTTATTAATTTGCAAAGGTTTTTTGTTAGTTCTCAAAATATTTTTTCAAACTAAGATAACCAGTAATAAAGCTGTAGATAAACCTTTCAAATGCTTGCTTTAATTCGGTAAACTTTTTAATTAAAACTTAAGATGCTAGTAAAATGCATGGTATAAAAATAAAAGGTAAGTTTTCATATTTTAAAAACTTTATGAAATATTTATGAAGATGACATATTTCTAAAATTTTTGCTTAGTTAAATTTGTAACATTTTCTAAACATTTTAAAGGAGGTGGATAAAGTTATTTTAATTCGGAAACATCTGGAGAATTGTCTATCCGGAAATCCTAGAAAAAATTTTGCAATGAGCCTAACGTAAATTTTGGAAGAATAAAATTACTAATAATGGCATTTTTAATAGTTTTAATGTTTTTTAATGTACTTAATTTAAAGTATGAAATTAAAATGTAAGTGAAATTTAAATAAGCGAAATTTAAGCGTAAGGACAGTGACTCATGTTTTAGTATTATAAATTTCTATCATGGATTTATTGAGAATGGTTATACCTGAAATTTTCCATTCAGAAGTTTAGGTACGAGAAAGTTTCTTTATCGGGCAAAACTAGTACCAATGCACGTTCCTTGAATTCACATTTTAAAATTACTTAAAATGAAAAAGTTACTGGTTTTTACTGGGTTTTTTTTTTGGTAAAAGTGGATGGTTTTTATTTGCGTTAATTAACAGTTAGGGACATTTCAGAATTTCTTAGAAGTATGCAGATACGTTTTATCATATTTTGTTACAAAAGGTTTTTATATAGGGGAGACCAGGAAGGCTTGACCCACCCCTCTATTTTCATATTTAATAAAAAAAAGTTTTATCAACAGGTGTCAACCAAAGCTACTGGAATGCTCAAACAACAGACTTTGTTTCATACAGATAATCGAAATATATGCCGAAAAAATCAATTGTGAGGCCTTTTCTACCTAAAAATTGTGTTTTCTTTTAAATACTTTCTAAGCTTTCTTCAGATAAAATATGTCATAGAAATTAAATTAAGTAGGTTTTAAGTAATGCAGAAATATCGAGCTTTCATTCCAGGCATAAAGATTGTATAGTAAGTTAGGCTTAACATAACAATGTGTTATTCATTAAAATAGGGCTATGTGTGGTGGCTTAACCCAGCCAATGTGAGGGAGGGTTGACCAGATGCTCAAGGCTCCTTCAATTAAATGGTTTCGGAATTTTTTTTTTTTTTTTAATTATACGCTGTGCATAATGAAAGGTTAATGGATATATATGAAAAAGAATGTAAATTTATTCTGTAAACCTACAGTAAAATGGGGTGATGGAAAAGAAAAGTTTAAAACTGATTAAAGAAAGATGGAAAAAATTTCCATAGTATACACTGCGAGAAACAAATTTGATGAAATATAAATATGAAAATTGATAGGAACTTTTACATTTAAATATCACTTACAATAGGTAAATGGAAACAGTGGAAAAGACTAGGAAGGACTGGAAGGTATGAAAGCAGCAGTCTTAACCCTTTCAGGGGCAGTGGTTTGTTTATGGAACCACTTAATTTTAATTCCCAAATTCGACAATGGCAGTAGAATTTTGCTAAAAATTTTCATTTATCAAGTATGTGAAATATAGCCTTTTTCTTATTTCCAAATAAATTTGTTCGCAAATTCCGGTGTCAGTCATGTATTTCAATATTTTAGTACTGAAAGTACTTTGCCCCTGAATTGGATAAAATATGTTAATGATAAGTTAAGTGCTCATGTGGCTGCAAAAGAATATACCATTGATCGGAAAACAGTAAGATGAAGCCACACTATATGACAATTAGAGTTGTCAGGTCAAGTGTTACAAAAAGTAGGACGAGACAAAAAACCGGGACAGTAGCTCCTAAATCCAGCCATAAAAATACATGAAACCCTATGAAAACGGAACCTGTCTCTAACGGAATAGTGTCTTATATGTTAAAAATTCATTTTCCCTGCTGTACAATTATACCTGCTCTGACAAAATCCTGTTTAAAACAACATTTTTCCCCCTCTGACTTGTGATTGCCTCTAAACAGATTTGTTTAAACATCATATTTTCAAAAATATTTTCTGTATAATAATTAAAACATGTGGCATAAAGTTATTTTTTTAAACTGTTTTTTTTTTCTCTTCCCAAATATTTCTGAATAAAACAAAGTGGGCCAAGCCTCCCATATAGTGGGTCAGCCCTCCCATATGTTGAAGCCTTGACTCATTATTTTCTCATGATTAAAATCAATCATTTTTAAAATTTCTTATATATTACACTTAAGTAGAAATTTATTTTGATAACTGATTGTATAACGAATGATATGATATATAAAACTTTATTCAACGTTCAGTATTTAAAAAATAAAAAATCATTTTGTAAAAAGTAGGTCAACCCTCCTTAGTCTCCCCTATATATTTTAATGAAGCAAACGAAGTTATATAATCGCCTTAAAACAACTTTAACCCTCCGTCTACCAGACGGGTCCATTGGACCCGACAGGTACATACAAAATATTCATTCAAACCAGAAATTTCTTTAAAATAAACTAAGTATATAAACCAGACAAAAATAAGGTAAATAAATAAGTTAAATAGTTTTAAATAAAAATTCTGGTGTAGAACGTTTTATTAAAACTTGAATAAAATTCCCGGTAGATCTAGGGTTAAGTAAATAGTAAATTTTTAATTAGAAATCTACTTCATGTTATCACAAATCCTTCCAAATCATTTAAATTTACTGACAAGTATCGGAAGATATGAAGAAATATGCATACATATATATATATATATATATATATATATATATATATATATATATCAATCACATTAATTAAACATAACCTACCACCGTCAATTATTATGAATTAAAGCTATAAGTATTAAAAAAAAAAAATATTATAAGAATTATTATGGAAGAAAAAAGAAAAAAGTGGACACCGACAAAAATTGAAAAGCTTATACATTGAATTACGTTATCAAGGGCACAGAATTCAATGATATAAGCAAAATGGTTGTTTTCTGTGGGAAAAATAAGCTAAAGCTGAAATTAATTTTCCCCTGTGCCCAAACAACCACAAAAATCAAGTGAATTGATTAAAAATGAAAGCAGAATAGAAACAAATAATATGAAATGGAAGAATCAATAAAACGTATTTAAATATGTATAGGATATAAAATATAAATAATAAACACCATACCGATTAATATTTCAGTATTTTACAAAAATCCATGTGCACATGTCAACCAGTATATCAAAAAGATTAAGGTGAATAAAACAGTTAAGAAATCACAGTAAATGATACCAAAGGATGTAGTTAATACATTTTGAAATAAAATTTGAAATACCTTGTAAAACAAATTTAATCTAATATAAAATAAATAGATATTAATTACATTATTTAAAATGCACTATTAAATTAATAGATAACAGTTTAACAATATCGTCAAAATTTAGCTAAAAATACACCCTGGTGTATAAATTATAACTGAAATGGAGCTAGAAAAAATAAAAATTAGAGCAATCTGAAAGAGACAAGAGAGTTGGTGCTGCCATCTGTTATTAATTATATTAAACATTTATCGCAAGATAAAAATTTGTAAGCTTTTGAATGTAAATAACTGTTTAAACAGCAAAACCAAACAAATCCTTATATATAGAGAATTATAAACCTAATATAAATCACACAATGTATTTAAAACTATTGTTAATAAAATTTAAAAGCATACAATATATTCTATTAGCTAACTGATTTAAACTAAACTAAGAGTTTAAATAATGCTAGAACATTGATAATATATAGCATATAGCTATATGCTATAAAACAAAATAAATTCAGTAATAATTAATATAAATAATTATTAAAAATAATTTAAAAATTATTTTTCAATGAATTATATATAAGATATTTATAAAATGAACAGGAAATAAAAAACATGTGGAAGTATATAAAAGGTTAAATAATACTTAAAATCCCATTGCTTAAAAAGTACAAATATAGAATGAGGATTATTTTCAGACATCCATAAAAATCCATAAAGTATGAATGTGGGACATTCAAAAACATTAAACTAAGAGTGGCATACTATTAGTAATTAATATGATATTGTCCTTAGTAAATTAAAATTTAATAACAAATAATTGTAAATTAGATTAATGAATAATTAAGCTGATTATAATATTAATGAAAATCTCCGATTTACATATAAAATATCAAATCAACATCCACATAAAATACATAACAAAAATATAGTAATAATACAAGAGCCCCGTTTTTTTTTATAGATAATTAACCATTGCGTATTATCCAGACAACACCACCCTCCTCCGTACTCTAACATCTACCCACCCAACCATATATATATATATAGATGTATATATACATATATATATATATATATATATAGAGAGAGAGAGAGATAGAGAGATTTACACGATGCAATATAGAAAAACATAAACAGCATGATTGATAAGATGGACACTTTTAAGAAAAAATGAATTATTAAAATAGAAACATTTATTTCAAAGATATGACTGAAAATGGTAAATTAAAAGGGTATTATAAAATAAAAAGAAACGTTCCTAAGAGAGAGAAAAAAATATATTTTTACTACATTTATCTTGTCCCTTCCCTTCATGTTAGCATTAAGCAACGCTTGTATATAAAGCGATAAAAACAAAGCGTATAAAATAATTTTAGAAAATATATATTACGGAGCACATTCTGTTATAGGAGTTAATAAAAAGTACATAATATTAAATCCTTTATCGATACTAGCGGTTTTTTTCTCTCAGTTATTTTTACCATTGGTAATGTAAGATAAAATAATGTATACTTATTTAAATGATTTATTTTAATTGTAACGGTTATTTTAAATTCATATTCACTTTAAACTAACATTCCTGATGTTTAATTTTACTGTACGTATTATCACTTACATTGATGACCCCGATTCCTTTTTAAAACTAAAATACCTCTTTAAGCACTACTAACGTTTATTACTATTAAAAAAAAATCAAACTAGCATTTAATTTTTTTTAGAAATAAGACTGCATTTGTTTTTTTCTGAGTTTGTTCTTAAATCAAGACTGCAGAAATAAAATTAATAATGAATGAAATAGTCAGCAGTACGTGATTCACTAAGTACAACAGTATGTTATTACAAACTATCCTTTTACTTACAATATCCTTTTTTCGCACAATCCCAGGGTCTGATACAAATTAGATTGCTGCAGTGAACATGAACTCTTCAGGAACTTCAGCTTGAAGAATAAAGTAAGAAACTTTATTTATTTGGATACGTAAAAAGAAAGTTTCTCTCGTAAAATCCTTTTTATTATTATTAAAGAGGTTTAAGAAGCATAAATGTTTTGTGAATTGTACTCATTTTACAGATATGTTAGTGGCATCCCAAGGACGTAATGAGGATGAAGAATGAATTTCACAGCGGTACAAACATTGTACAAATTCTATTAATATTGATTGTCGTTTCTTTAGGATTTCTTCAAAATCAGTATAATCTGAGTAGGTTTAATTAATATATTTTGAAACTTCTTTGCTATAGCATCGTCTGCAATAATGATTACGCGAAGCGTATAGTTGCGATTTTGCCGATATTGGCTCCAAACTTATATATCCCTCTAAGTGTTTGGGGCGTAATATTCCGTTCACTAAGCTCCAGGTTTCACAGCAATACAAACAATATTTAAGATAATATAATTCTATAGATTTAATGAATTGTAAATACATTGAAGAATGATTAATACTCCCAAGGATTACATTCATATTTGTAATTGAGTTTTTTTTATAATGTTGAAAGAATCACATTTTCTTAGCATTTAAAACAAAATGCAAAGAAAACATTACAATTTTACCCTTTTGCAAGACGCTCGGAGGGATATACATTACATTCGATGTCACTTATAACTCATATTTAGATCATAATTACATAACATGTCCCTGTAATGAAATTATGACTGCTGCAAGCTACATTTTACAATACCTAGCATTCAATAGTGAATATGAATAAAATTTTTCAATTTCATGGCGATGCGAGTACATTGACGCCAAAAATAATTTTGGCCAGCTAGAATCGGTAAATCAATTACCGTGCGCTGGTATGGAGTAGGATATTAAGCAGATTTCTTCAAATGTTATGAAATATAATGCTATGACACAATCGATGTGGATAGTCGTTCATTCGTAATTCATTAATTATTTTATTAATCTTATTATCAAAACTATTTCTGTCACTGCAAAATTTCAAAGCTCTGTTGTATCATGATCTAATGACTGCAACTTTATGTAAAAGTGGGCTATTGTATTTAAAATTTAAATATTGCTCGGAGGACGTACATTTCCTGCAAACAGAACTTTTTAAAATATGACCATTATTGACAAATTCTCTCTGGAGCAAAAAATCAAAGAAAGGGAGTGACTTGTTATTTTCAAACTCAACCCTTTTTCTTTCTAGAGTGAATACTAGTTAGGAGTATACACTCTATATAGCCTTTAATCACCGGACACTTTCAATGTTAGATTTTTTGTCGAATATTTAAAGATATGCATGTCGGATATTTCTGGAACTTCAGGATTAGGACAATCTGTCGCTATAGCTTACGAATATGCGGATATAGTACAATACGTATATTCATTCGTGTAAGACTAACACGTATATTCATGGCGATATATCGATTTTTCCTTTAAGTTCAAAAAATTTTTGTGCGATTTTCGTTTATATAATACAGGTTTTCTACCGAATTTAAAGCCAGTTTCAGAAAATTTCACAAAGTGTAATAGGAATAATATAGTGCAATTTGAAAGGAAATACAAAGGGCATTCCATAAAAACTTAGAGTTATTTTTTTGGTAGTGGCAACACCACGAAACTAAAAATAAAACTCCAGGCGATCTTTTCTAACTATTAACTGTACGTTTACAAATATTCTAAACGAAGCAGACGATTTTATTTTCCTGGTTTAGTGCTTGTTTAAAGAACTGTTTTTATTTGCCCTATAAAAAGAGAGGTGAGTTATTCAGAATTAAAAAACGAAGAGTTAAAATGTTGCTATCTTTTAGGCAAACCAGCTTCAGAAACAGTTAAGGTAATGAAAGGAGCTTACAAAGACAAATGTTTTGTTCGGTCTACGATTTTTAGATAGCATGGAGATTTTAAAAAAGGAAGTTAAGCTGCAGAACTGGCTCCTAAGCCAGGTCAACCAGAAAGTGTTGTGAATGATCGAAATGTTAACACTGTGTGAGCAATCTAGCAAGAAAATCGGCGAATGACATGTGAGGAGATAAAGGTGTCAACTATCATTACACAAACGTCTATATTTCGCATTCCGCACACCAATTTACAGCTTCGCCACGTTTGTTCGAGATGAGGGGGGGGTGTCATTCATTACCTTATTAAAGAACAAATAAAAAAAGAATTCACCAATGTTGTGAGGAGAAATATATGCTTCAAAATGATCCGAATTTTCCAAAGACTGTAATAACAGTTTATGAAACTTGGGTGCATCGTTTTCATCCCCTTAACAAACTCCGCAGCAGACACTTTAATACAGATTCTGTTGTTATTTCAGCAGTGCAGAGTTCTTTGAATCAATTCCAGAAAAAGGCTTCTCTACTTCTTCTCAAAAGTGCGTTGAACGATGGGACCGTTGCATATCATCTGAGGGAAGGTATTAAAAAAAATATTGATATGTTTTTTGCTATAAACATTTTTTTTTTTTACTCTGCGTTTTTATGGAATGCCCTTTGTATATTAAACATTGGATGAAATGTGAGCAGCTGTATAAAATATTTTGTATCAGCGTATGCGCGCATGATAAGAAATTTTGTTTGCTAGATTTAATAGTCAACACTATGGAGGAACTCTAAAAAATACACCCAGTTAAATATCGTGAAAATTCAAAAGATACCGGCGATTGCGTGAGCTGATTTTTAGTTGATCGCTAAAAAGGCTAAATTAGATTAAAGCTGGATATAATCTGAACGTATGTGTTATGTGCGTCATACAGTTATTTTATTTCGGAAATGCATGTCTGAATCGGTAACTTTCGGAATCAATTTTATTAGGTAAAAGCGTGCAAACTATCTACCGTGAGGGACTGTGCTAAAAAACCACTTGAGAAATGTAAATAAAAGTAGTTTACAGTGATTTTAAAAGTATATATTGAACATTTCTTGGATACTTTGTTGAAAGAACTAAAATATAGTAAGAAAAATATATATGAAATAAAGTCAGAATACAAAAGTGTTATCACTTGAAAATGGAAATTTGCACAATATTTACACAGTACACGAACCTCAGAACCATACCTTCAGCATATAATACAAGGCATATTTCACAGTCGATTGTTGTATATATCTTTCTGATACATTTATTTTGCAAACTAATTAGTTGGCGTTATCACTTTTTTCACGACTTTACATTTAATCTTACGTTAATTTAATCAAAATCATAAATAAAACAATAAATACATCTTAAAATGTACTAATTAAGCATGTATAATTCAAATACAATGTTACTAATCATATTTTTCATTAAATTCTTTTATTAATGCTATTTTGTAATGTAAATAATAGTAATAATTTATTATCTGCCATTAATCGCATTTGTCTTTGAGATAATCTATGCAACGTATAATTTTTCTTGTTAATATGTTCATTCTAAAACATTTTCAAATTCCCGAAACATATTTTAATATTTCTGGCATCTCGTCTACACGACATCTGGCAAATGGAATTTAATTATTTCACTTGTAAGAGTATTTTATCACATATATAATGAATAACGTTTACGATGTGAGGAGCAATTTAAGAAAATTGTTGAGAAATATAGAAACCAATTCTAAATAAAAGATTTTTCCTGTAAAGTCGCGTGATGAAGGGGGCAGTAAAACAAAAAAAATTCACAATATTAAATTATATTTATTCAGAATAAGGTTAGTTAATAGAAACTGCAGAAGAAAGAATGGAAAGTAATTTTGAAGATCTATAAAGACAACATATTTAGAGAATAAATCATTAGTAAAAAAAATACACGAAACCTATCGATAACAAAATACTATAAAATAACTAATGTTGAAATAACTAATGTTCGAAGTTATTCATATAAAATATTCATTTCATCTAAGTTTTTCAAGTCGAGAAAATGAAATTCAGTCGTCAATATAGTGAAATATCATGCATAACTCTAACTTTTATATTCGTGTTCGGGAGTCGTTTATGGAATAATATGTTAGTATTCTTTAATATAACATAACAAAGGGGTATTGTTAAACTTGCAACTAAGAACAAACATATTAATAATTTATGGTTGCAATAGTTTAAAAAATATATTTATTTACCAATATATAAGAAATTTTTAAAAGTAATATGCTGAAGAGTTTTATGTCTCTGTCTATATTTTTTATGCAACTAATTATTGTTACTATGTTACTAAAAAAATCTTATCAAATTAAGCATCTATTTCATTTAATCTTTTACTTCCTATATCTTTTTATTCATAAAATACAATTTTTAAATCCTAAATTTGAAAGTATTAATCATCTTTTATACGGATTATTCACGAAAAATATTCCCAGTGAAAAAAAATTATTTACGTATAATTTACATTAAAATCAATTGGATTTGGTATGAATATATTTTTTTGTGTCTTGGTCCAATATAATGCACTATATAATAAACAAATGTTTCGTAACACAGAAAATATAATATATGAACGAACGAAATTAAACAACCAGAAAACAGGATTTCTGCTTTTCAAGAATTTAGTGTGGTCCCCGATGGATATATATATATATGTATATAAATATTGACAATACAAAAAAAATATTTCAGTTTTAAGACTTAAAACACACTCTTTTATTTTATATAAAATGACGTCATTGGTATCCGCTGAAGAACTCCTCATTCGCGATCCAGTAATGAACAACATCTAAAGTATACTGTTCATATGACGTCACTATCGCTGAATAATATCCAAAAAAGAGATATCGTCATTCAAGAAAAAAAATCGGCTGTCTAATGACTCACATACCTTCATTTAGTTGTAATATTAACATAGATACTTAAAATTAAATTTAGTTTATAATAGCTCCATATTTTATCAGAAATCATTCATTTATATATTTTTCAAATCAGCACGTATTCTAATTATTTTTTTTTTTCAGTTTTTGTGAGAAAATGGCAACAAAAAGATATAATTGTTATTTTCCAAGTAATTTTCCTTTACTTTTTACAGAAATGGAGTACTTTGGTTGTCAAAATTAAACAAATGGCACTAAAAAAATCAAACAAATTACATTAAAAAAGACTTTTTTTCCCCAATACGACGGTATAAAAATCTAAAATGTGCGATGCTTAGAAGTTAAAAAAATTGCAGTAAAATATTAAACAGTGCAATGATACATCAGCTTTGTTTTACGGCTGGATTATACAAAAAAACTTTTTTTTTAGACGACACTTTATTTTCTGGGAGAAAGAAATAACATATCAGGTGCTAATGACCTACTAAGAATTTCGGACGATTTTGAAAAGCGACCTTTATCTTTAGCAAAATCTGCAAATACTATAGTTTCAATATTAGCATTTCTAAACACAAAACATGAAAATTAACATTAAAATAAATATCATTTTGTTACTTTTGCATGCATAAATTCAAGCATGCAGTTAAAAATGTTTCAGAGGAGATCTGCTTGCAGAAGGCCGAAAAAAGCGTGTTTTAGCAATTTTTCGTTTTCCGGAATAGGAATGAAGATTTTAGCTCCGGATATTTTTGTATTTTACTCATTAGAGAAATTCCACAGAAAATCATCATTTTTTATTTTTTTGGGGGGGATGGGGGAATCAAATTTATAATATGTTTAATTTCAGGGTAAGATTGGAAAACTTGATATTTTTATATTCTATAGAAAAATCCTAATAAAAGTCATTGTAAATTACTGTTTACAAACTAAGTTAAGTACCATTATTGTCTTTGTAAAGTCATAATGTTACGTCAGTTACACAATAAAAGTTACGTCAGTTACACGTGTAAATGCCATATATTATTTTTTATTATTCAGAAATTAATTAAACAAGTTACTGTTATAATTCGGCATTATTTTGTGTTGTGGAGAACATTAAATCACCTTTTTTAACTGGATAGTTTTAACAATTTTTACACCTCAATGAAGGCAAAAAAATATTTTTATGTATATTTTATGTTACGTCAGTTACAGAATTTTGAATTGGAATTTTTGGGACTCAAAGAGAGATTGAAATTATCTGCAGGTATTTGGGTATTAAGACCTTAGTAAGAAATATTCTAAATTGTAAATATGTGTTCCAGCTTTATGAGTAAATTTTCTACATAGATTTGAAAACAAAATTTGGAGATAAAATGTTACGCCAGTTACGATTGAATTGCCCATTATCATTTGAAGAACATTTAATTCTTTTTAAATAAAAATTTGATGATTTGGCTTGAGTTGCAGCGGTAGAAATCCTAGCGTGCGTGCCGTGTACTTCCACACGGGCGGGACCAGGCAGATCTCTAATGTCGTCTGCAATAAATTTTTGTTACGGATTATGAAAGTAGATAATATTGTCTGGAGCTTCAAGCACTAAAAGACCAAAAAGGTTGAAAATCAACAAAGTGACAGCCATTTCAAAAAAATTCTATTTCTGACCGCCTTTTTTTGCAATTTGGACTGCATCTAAAAATATTTATTAATAGCAGGCTCTGCCCGCTGCGCTGGTCCATTTTTTTTTCAAACGAAATGGGGAATTTAATATTCTATTTTAAAGCAGTAAAGATCCTCACCTGGAATGTACTTCTGCATTGCGGAAAACGATGCACTTGCCATTCCGATATTATACTACCTTATGCTTTGGACAAAATTCGGGCAATTAAAAAACAACTCTTTTAGTTGTTCATTTGAAGTAGAGTTTGGTATGGAAATGGGATAGTTATGACAACAGGAATAAAATGTTCTCTAGTCATCACGCTATTAAATTAGAGAACATTACATTGATTGCAGAGATTGATTATTGAATTTTAAAAACTTTCAGATCGTTCATTTTCATTAGTTTGTGCTGATAACACAAATGGCTGATAAAACAATTATAAATTTTTCACCAACAAAAATCCACATATTAAATAGAACAAACAATGATATATGAAGTTAATTATACAAAAATTTTAGCAATATGCTTTTTGGTGAATATTCTAACAGAAGATTTCCTTTGCGTTTTTTTAATGAGCGTAAAAACACGGACAAAAACACAAGCTATCTATTTGCTCTATTTTCGAGATTAAATAATTCTCCAGTCTTTTGAATAGGTAAACCCAATAATGCAAATAATTGTTAATTTGTCACTGAGTTTAGCTGATAGGATGTACGTCAGCAGAATTCTCTTATTAAGAAAAATCGAAATTTTATGATACTTTCAGGTACTTTTTCTCTTATCTAGCTTGGGAAGATAAATTGATAAATATTGTTCCATTTGCCACCATTAGCAAAATATTTTGCCTACGTTGAAAATATTATTGTTTTGGTGATAGTATGATAATTATAATTATCAAGTAGGAGCTTGGAGCAATATAATAAAAGCGTAAAAAATAGCAACGTTAGAAGCACAAAAATTTTAAATTCTAAGCATACCGGTTTCGGTAGTATATAGCATACCTTCCTCAGTGCTAAGGATGGCGGAAATTTGCTCACATATATAGGAGAGATGGGGATTCCAGTTAAAGGTTTATTGACCAATAGAAAAACAGAGGATTGGAGGCAACAGCCAATAGGAAAAAAGATGGGAAATGGAACCGAAGTAGTGAGGGGGGGGGATTAAGATAAAGAAGTTTTTATGTAATATTTCCAACAGTTTGATAATGAGGGAATAGCGAATTCACAATTAACAATATTTTTTATATTTTTATAAATATGAAATGCTTCAAGGAAGTTAAGTTCGTGTATAGAAGTAGGTTTAGAGATTATTTTAACCGAGTTGAAGTCAAAAGTATGATTCATCTCCCAGCAATGTTTTGCAATATAGGATTTATTGATTTCTTGTTTTTAATATATTTTTGATGTTCTTTGATACGAAATGTTAAGCAGCGTTTGGTTTATCCAATATAGGAAAGGCCACACTGGCAATTAATACAGTAGATACCCCATGAATTGGATAATTCAATAGGATCTTTGAGTTTGGAGAGTACTGTTAATAGTTTGCGACTTTAAATTTTTTTTCTGAAGGCTCAAACATATTCAATACTCAAACATATTTAAACATATTGCATCCTCACGTTTTGCGGAGTAACGAATATCATTTCGCAGGGAGTACTTTCTTTAATTATAACTTTCGATATATTGGTCAGGATAGGGGAATATTCGTAAGTAATTTTGAAAAAATGGTCTTTGTTAATATTAACATGTTGTAAGCATTTATGGAAACAAGATTAAATAAGGCCGATGCACAAAATATAAACCGCTCTTGTAATTTTCAAGATTTGAATTTTTATTCACCTAAGCAATATTACTATCATTGCCATAGAATAATCCCCAAAAGTTGCTTATATCTAGAATGTCCATTTCCTTTTTCTTCAGCTTCTTTCCAAATATGCATTAGAAGGGGTTTTCAACCTGATCAGATTCTTAGACATAATCAGCATAAAACAGTTTTCATAATAAATTGGAAGAAAAAAATTTTGAGCACTGCTATAACTATTACAGAATATTTTTTTATCCAAATAATCGTTAGAAAAAAATAGACAAATTGCAGTCCAAATTTTAAACTTTTAAATTTATGAAATAGTCGAGGGCTCATTATTTATTCACCTTCTTTTATAAAGAATGAAAAATTCTCATTCACAACTCATGTAACTATTATCCGTAAAATCGATCAAAAATAATTATGTGACTATCTTTTGAATGAAAATTTATTCTTTATCAAAGTTAGATTAACATAGTTGAGGTTAATTCCTGGATAGTGAAAAATGTCTAGGCTAGGATACGAATTTGTGTGCCTTGGCTTGCCGTACCAATGCTATTCTTACTGAGCTACCCCTACGATATCTGACTAATATCATTCACTAATATTTTTTGGTCGTTGCTGCAAATTGCTGCGCTAGTTGAATAAAAAAAATTCTTCATTGAAAATGTAGTTTTAAATAAAAACTCTACATAATATAAGTATCGTAAACTTACATGAAATCTTACAAACAGCAAGAGCAATATAAATGTAATGAAAATTTCATTTGTAAAATTTAGGTGTAAATAAAATATAATTTGATTTGAAAAAGTTATGTTTCTTAATTTGAAAATTTGAAAATACATAATTAATAATAAAAGCATGTGATATCAGTAAATGTACATTATCCTAACAAAAATACACATCACTTTAAGTCATTATGAATAAAATGACGTATATTCCAGTATATAACGTGCAATTTTGACAAATTTTATAGTTGCCCATCATAGGCCGAGTATAAGACTGAAAGCTTAAAAATTAACCATAAACTATAATTTTTTATATTAATGAACAAGACAAGAAGATGTTTTAATTTAAGGGAACGAGAGTACAAATTTTGTTTAAATACACAAAATAGTTCAAATATGTTTTGCGATCATAAAAATATTTGGTTCAAAATTTATATCCCAAACTATAATGTTATGTATTAGGTACACAAAATCCATCGTTTTTGTGTATTACACATACAAGGGGATCGACCCCGAGCTTCTCGGGTTACAGAATATAGGTGAAAACCATTTTATTTTATTTTTTAACTCTAATTATTTTTTTTACATGTAATATATATTTTAGATTGCTCACTAACATCAAAAAGAATTTTTATATGAAAATTTCAATTATGCAATCAAATAAAGTTTCGAAATTTATTAAAAGCGATACTTTCACAGGTCACCGCATGCCAGGAGTTATTAAACCAAGATTTTTCGACTTACGTCAGTCTTTCCGAACATTTCGGTGCTTTAAGCGCGTGGTTCAATCACATGACTGTTAAATTTGTTTCTTATTTACATTATTTTATTTCTTTTTCTATAGAGGAAGTTTCAATTTTGTTATGGAACTTTAGACAGAAACAAATGCTGTTTTAAGGGCAAGCGGATTAACCTTTCGTAATCGAGGTACACGTGATAGAGATAAATTTAAAAGTAAATTATGATTGAAAATCTATATATGTATTACGCTATAGTACGTGGCACAGAAACCATGATTATTTGTTAATTGTTTAATGGCAAAGCCCAAATGAAACGCATCTCATTGGTTATTTTGTAATATTTTTAAAAAGGGAATAACAATAAACAAATAAAAAGTTTAATTATTAAATATAGAACAAAAAAAATTATATAATTTGAAAAAATAAAATAAAAAGTAATTAAACAATTTATTAATAAATAAACAACAACATCCGGTTTACCATACCAAGCAAAATAACGACACTTTGGCGCCAGTTAAGTACCCCGGCGCGTATATGACATTGGCGTCAGAAGAAAGACGGGCCAACGTAGTGCATATATGACACCTGTGCCGTCTTTAATTCATCTAATTTAAAATACAGTAAATAAATAAATGAAGGCACTTTTCCAGTATTGGTACTTGGCGAAATAGAGAAAAGGTCCATGGCGAGAAAAGATTTTTTTTTTCTAGCAACCGATTTAATCAAAATATTTTTTTCAAATAAAACTACATAAAAGTCGCCATCATGATCGCAAAGAACTCGTACTTTTATGTTAGCTGGGCGCAATTCTCGCCAATATCATTTTTTAACTTGCCAGCAGCATTTTTTATTTTTCGAGGTGTAAATTAAAACAATGCTTTGATGTTGAAATTAAATGGTTTATGGTATTATTATTTTTTTCTTTTTCTAAAGAATTTTTTTTTTAAGTGAAAGTCATGAATTTTAAAGGTTTTATTTTTATCCATTCTAATTATTCCATTTTTCCATTCCATATTTTTATCCATTCTAATTATTTTTTATCCATTCTAAATAAAATGAGAAAGGATTATATTTTAATCTGAATTAATGAAGTATGCAATAAAAATACGACGGGTACAATGTTTCGCGATTTATCACCTGTGCCCGACTAACATAAAAGTAGCGAGTTCTCGATTTCTCTATCAGAATCTTCCAGTTTGGCGAAGGATTGAGCAAGTAAATTAAATTATGAATAAAAGTAACATGATACAGTGCTTAGCATACATTTAAGGGAGACCAAATTGGTCGCGCGGGCGGCTAGTTATTTTAAAAACCATTAATAACTCAGTCAATTAAGATACAATTTTCAAACAAATTGCATTTGAGAGTACATTTTTTTCTCTATTTGATGGATTAAAAATTAAAAATGTGTGATATTTAGAAATTTAAAAAATCGCTGACATAGCACGTATTTTAATTTAATTTTTTTTTTCAGTTTTTATGAGAAAATGGCAACAAAAAGGTACAGAAATATAACATTTTCATTCTTCCGTGATTATTTTCCCTTTACTTTCAACCCTCCACGACTTTCAACAGAAATGGAGTTCTTCAGTTGCCACAATTACAAAAAATGTATTAAAAACCACAAAAAAAATTAATATCTCAAAATTAAATTGAGATACAGCTTTCAAACAAATTGCATTTTTTTTCCCTTATACGACGGTGTAAAAATTTAAAATGTGCGACGTTTAGAAGTTTAAAAATTTGCAATGGAGAAAATCGCAAAACCAAAATTTTATTTCAAATTTCAAAGTGTTGCCATTCGCAGAGTGACGTATACGTTACGCACAGATATGTTTGTCCTTTATAATATAGATATATATATGTGTGTACGAATCTGCAATTTACACGTTTTGGTATCATTAGTGTACATGTTTTACTGTGTAAATTTACACATTTATTTTTTAGAGTGAATGTGCCAGAGCGTGTTTTGCAGCATATCGCGTTATACGACAGAGTATAGTGTAAGTGGAATTTCTGTTCAATGCAATTATTGCATTTTTCTGTAGGAACTCTGATTATAATGCTCAAGTTTTTATTCTTAATGTTAAAAATATACCGGGTGTCCCAAAAAGGACTGACTGATTTTAAAATTCAATAACTCCCAAACGGTGACAGATATTAAAAAAATTCTTGCAAGAGTGTTATGCATAAAGCCAAAAGTTTTATTACAGTGATTTTCGATTTTAGTTCCAATTACAAAGAATAGATGTCGCTGTAAACAATAGTCGCTAAATACAGGCTCGATTTTTGGTCCCTTCTGTTGTTCCATGCAGAAAAAGAAGATGGAAATGTATTATCCGGGCCACGAAGTACCAAAAATCGAGCCTGAATTTAGCCTCTATTGATCGCAGCGCCATCTATTGTTTGTAATTCGAACTAAAATCGAAAATCACTGTAAAAAACACTTTTGACTTTATGCATAACCCTCCTGCAAGAATTTTTTTAATACCTGTCACCGTTTGGAAGTTATTGAATTTTAAAATCAGTCAATCCTTTTTGGGACACCCGGTATATTCAAAGAGATTTTTCATAATTAAGGCCACTGTTAATGAAGCTTCAATGCATCAAAATTTGTTTTTAAAACATGTTGCTTATTGAAGTTTTTATTAAAAAATTGCTCATTAAAAACAGTCAAGGTGAAATAAAAAATGATATTTTTATATTTAAAATATTACAGAATTATATGTGTGTATGTCATAAAGTCTTTAAAAAACAATATTAAAGGAGAGAGATTGTAAATTTTAAAGTTGTAACATATGCTAAAAGTTTTCAGCGAGATGAAGGAACATAATGTAATTCAGAAACATCTGGTGCTTTCTCATATTTTGAGTGTATAAAAATGTTGCTCAATATGAAGCATCTTTAAAACTTTCAGGTATAAACTTTTCTGTAATGACTTTTTCTTTTTTTTTCTTTGGAAGATAATTTTCATAATAAGATTAAAAAAAAATATTTTATGTTTACTTGGTTTAAAGGGACATAAATTTATAGTGTGTGTATACAGAGATATTTTTTAACTTGCTTTTTAATTTTTATATCCCTCAAAGTTTCAATTAAATTCTCAAAAATGTCAATAGATAATATTTGTAGACAAACAGAATTTTGCGAAAATATTTTTTAATACGTCAAATGCCCAATTTTCTGTATATGTGCTTCTTCTGTTTATTTCTGTTTATATTAATTTTCCGAGTAAAATTGAATTGAGGTGACTTTATTAAATCTTAATAAATACCCAGTATTTGCTCATGTATCTTATATTCTTTATCCCAGGACTTATGAATATGGTTTTTTACGGCTTTCTTCACAGTCAGATGAACAATACTTAGGTCGTATGAGCATCATCCTTGTGAATGTTTATTTATTAATGGTGAATTTTAGTCAACTATTAGCTTCAATTGATTTTTTATACTTACAGTTGAATACTGAGGTAACGGTAAAAGATACACGAATGTGGTATGCATAGATAAAAAGCTGACGAAAACTGCCTAGTCATTCAAACGTTTTTATAGGAAATAGATACTTAATCATTATTTATCTTTATTTTACTCAATGAGAATGTTTTAAATTATGTTCAAGTGACCGTTATCTATAAAAACTGATGAATGCGCTTGAGTTTCATGCAACAGGTCATAATACTGTTTTTATAGACTGCAGTCAGAATAGAGATAAATTATGGTTATGCAACCGTTTTCTGTAAAAACAATTGAAAGACTGGGCAGTTTATTACAGATTTTCAACAGTGGAGTTACACTGTAAAAAAAAATCTGTAGTTCTACAGATGTAAAGTTACATGCTTACTAAACTTTCAACTGTAACTGTACGAAAAAAGCTGCAAATCTACAAAACTAGTTTTTGTAAAGCTACAAAAATTTGTAACTTTACAAATGAATCTGCTAAAATTTCAGTAATCTTACTAAACTTTTATTTGTAACCTTGGCTGCAGTTACATGAAAAGTTCTCGGAATCCCAGTTTCCAAAAAAATTCTTAGTAACCTTACAGATTTTTTTTATTTTCGGCGCAAAAGTGTGTCTGTTACATGAAATTTTGTTGTTGTCGTTACATGAAAAGTTCTAGGAATCCCAATTTCCTAGAAAAACTTTAGTAACTTCACAGATTTTTTTTTACGGTGTACTTGCCTGAAAATAATTTATCCAAAATTTCGAATAAATAAGAATAAACTATGTTCTTTATATTCAATTTCGTGTAAATTAGAAAAATAGCTCGATATGTGAAGATTTAACTTTTTATTAATTAACAATTCTACACGATGGTATCTATGTAAATTTGAAGTGCAACTGTTGAAGAACTGAACTTATATGATAGATTTCAGTGAGGTAGGAGAAACATTTATGATAAAGATTCTGAAATTGAGGCTAAAAAGCAAAATCTTTATGCTGATTTCAAAAACTAGGACTTCCCTCAGAGGGATTAGTCTGAGCGATATTACTGAGAACATAGATTTAATAATAACATGTGGAAACAAAGAAAATAAGGTGTTATCTTTAATTGTCCATATACTGCGAAAAATTGAAATGATGAAAATAAACGAATTGTAGAATTACAAAATCTTATATATAAATTCGTATACACTGTTTAAAAAAATGGGAAATCAAATCATTCAAGACAGCCATGCATGGATATAAAACTGAAAGTACGCAATATATTAAAAATAAAATAGAAAATGAGACACTAATTTACTTATATCGGAATTTTAACTGTATAAAATGATGTCAAGAGCATAATCAGACGCTCCGCACCAATTTGAGCAACTTTAAATGGCAAATATATGATGTTTAAAAAGAATGGACTATACTTTATATGGTGTGTGCTCCCCCGGAATAGTTAATAATTACAATATCTGTTTTCCACGGATGAAATGAGGTTGTCGATAACATTTAAGGAATTCTCTTCTCAAAATCTAATACAGTATCAAAGTACCGAATACATCAAAAGTGGCTTGCAATGCTTTGTTAGATTGTGTTTTAGATATGCTCGATCGGATTTAAATGATGAGTGTATGCTGGCCACTACATACGCTGTATTGTTTTGTTTTCAAACATATTCTGCACAAGTTGAGCTGTATTTAGCATTTATTAAATAAAAGAAATCGGCAATGATTACAACATAAAGTATGACACAAGATCTGAATATATCGTCTATTCAACTTTTGAGCTGTCAAAGTGTCATTTGAAGTAATTTACAAATCCATACATATTTATTCAGCAAATAATGCAAGCTAACATATGCCAATATGAACCCGATTACAAAATTTCACCAGAATAAGTTAATATATAAAAAATATACTAATGATAATTGAGAATATGGCCTTATGATAAAATGTCTAGAAAAATGAATCGGATAAAAAATTCATATCACATTTAAAACGGCACTTCCCTCTGTTAGTGGCCTTGGCGAGAGAGACAAAAGCCTAGAGAAGGAATACTTTAACAAGTACTTTCGGGCAACCTACTCACTGTTTCATACAGGTCTTTATTCAATATTTACACAATTTATTTAATGCTAGGTGGGTATCTATCACTTTTGTTGCATTTAAATCGCATGATTTGCAGCATTATGAAATATTTCAAGTTGCTGTACCTAATAATTCCAAATTAATGGTAACTGAGATCGCTTTCCGTTAATGTCATCTTCTTAAATTTTAAATTTTTTAGAAACCATTCATAGAGACAATTGTATATTTTAAAACTAACCCGAAGCAAAATTTCAAGATTTTGGGCTCTGCAGTAACACAGAAATAGAAAATTTTTGAAAGTTTTTTGTTTCTGCACTGTTTTATATAGCGACATTTTTAGAAATTGTTCTATTGCGAGAATTTACGTCATGATAAATGCAGCCATGTCAATTTTCATGTTTATATTCCTAACAGTTCCATGTTCTTCGTTATATAGATCATCTTTAGATCTTTTTCCGCTTTGTTTAGGCTTTCTATTTTTTAGAATTCATTCTACAACGAGCATTTACATCTTATTAATTACTACCATGCCAAAGTTCTAGTTTCTAACCCCAACAGTATCCGAAAAATTTCAGTATTCCAAATAAATCATAGTTTAGAACCTTTCTAGAAATTTTTACGTTTATCCGTCAAATTGAATCTTTTAGAGAGCGTTCATTACGAGTACTTACATCTTAAAAGTAACTACCGCACCAAATTTAAAGTTTCTAACCCAATCAATATCGCATAAATCACAATTTTAGAACATTTTTGCTCCTGCAGCGATGTAGGTTCTTGCACTGACATAAAATAGTCTTTTTTCGGAGCAGAGATGGCCACCAACATTTTTTTAAGTTGGCTATGTAGTTTCAGAGATAACACCTCACAAACGTACAAGCATTAATAAGAATTATACTTTATAATATTATAACGCTTTATAATATTAGCATTAGATGTACAGATACAAAAGCCATTTATCTGTTACAAACTAAAGTGCCGGCGTTGCCCAGAATTTGAAGGATGTTTGTTCTGAAAAATCAATTTCAAAATTTAACATACAACACAAAACAAACATTAAAAAAAGCAGTCAAAATGTTGTTGAATGAATCATATGAAAACGCTATATAAAAATGTATAAATGTATATAACAGACGCAAAAGAATACAGCTATAAATGAACTTATTTCAATTTATAATTGGAGCAATAATGTTAAAATACGCCAATATTTCCCTAATCGGGTTTTTATCATGCTTCAATACATTTTTCACACTCATATGACGTTATACTATATCCACCATGCCCTTTATATTTCCAATATGACGTAATATTTTCCTCTTTCACGTGGAAACCTTGAAATAGAAAAGTTATGAAGTTATATTCACTTTCATTTAAATTCGTGAAACCACTTATTTCATTTTCATATTTCACGTGAATATCTTGCAATAGAGAAGTTATGACGTAATATTCACCTTTTTTTAAAATTCGGCAAACTATTTATTTCATTTTCATTTTTCACGTGGAAATCTTGCAGTAGAAAATTAATTGTTGTAGTAATAATTTTATAGTGTTTTTTAATTGTTGGCAACTGCTATAATGAAAAATGTTTAAATTTGATAAGAAATTGCTGTTAAATTGGTGGTTTTTAATTAATTAAAAATTAACTATATGTTATTTCGATTCCGGATTACTTTAGATGTCTCGGCCATGTTTTAATACACATGTACGTATCTCTTCACAATTTTGGCCTCCAAATTGTGGATTTTTTATAGAATTACAAACAGACAGATAGACAAGTTTTCATTTTTATATATCTCTCTATTCTATAAAAATTAACTAACGCTGTCACCGCCGCCGCCACCGGTTTTGATTTTTTTGTGACCGGAGGTCATTCTTCGTTAATATTAATAAAACTATTGCATACAAATATATGAAAATCGGTGGTATTATAGCGAAATGTTTGGTCAACACAATAATGCATACAGTTTTCAAATCGAAGAATTATTTTAAGAGATATTTAGTGCTAAAGTTGGACAAAATCGCTCTATTAAAAAAAATGATAAGAGCAAAAGCTATACATGGGAATTTAATCATTTTTAGATCATTGTATTCAATAGAAGATCCCGGTCTGCAGATTTCATTAATTTTTTTAATTTGACTCATTTTTTGAGGTTTTATTTCTATTTTAAATTCAAATATTCAGCATTTTGACAGATATTTTTTACATATTTTTGAAAATGGTATTAATTTAAACTGTTGCCAACTGTATAAACAGCGCAAACAATAATGTTTGCTTCAAATAAAAAAAAATTATTTACACGTTACTATATAAACAGAAAAAAACCTTCAAATTAGAATTAAATAAATAGGTATAAAAAGCAGGCACTTATTGGAAATTACGCCATAAAAACTATATTTACATGTGAATTTTAAAAGAGAAAGGATATTGTAAAATAAATAAATTAACATGCGTTAGAAATCTGAAATAGAACAAATTACGTCACATTACACTTATTATGCAAAATGAACGAAAAATAGTATTGCAAAACAGTTTAAATTTAAAAATTGCGCGAGACAAAATATTAGAGGTTAAATATTAGATTTTTTCAAAATTTTATTATTTGTCGTTTGATGTGAGGTGTTCAGCTATAAGTATGCAAATTTTTCTGTTTCCATCATAATTAGGGGCTCAGTTAGAAAAATTTCTTAAAATACACAAGTTAGAGCCCAGAGGGTTAAATAATAGACTTTTTCAAAATTTTATTATTTGTCGTTTGATGTGAGGTGTTCAGCTATAAGCATGCAAAATGTCATGTCTCCAACTTAATTAGGGGCTGAGTTAGAAAAATTGCTTAAAATACACAATTTAGAGCTCAGAGGGTCAAATATTAGACCTTTTTCAAAATTTTATTATTTGTCGTTTGATGTGAGGTGTTCAGCTATAAGTATGCAAAATTTCATGTCTCCAACTTAATTAGGGGCTGATTTAGAAAAATTGCTTAAAATACAGAAGTTAGAGACTGGAGGGTTAAATATGACTTTTTCAAAATTTTATGATTTATCGTGTTATCGCAAGTGTTCAGCAATAAGTATGCAAACTTTCAAGTCTCCAACTTAATTAGGGGCTGAGTTAGAAAAAATGCTTAAAATACACAAGTTAGAGACTGGAGGGTTAAATATGACTTTTTCAAAATTTTATGATTTATCGTGTTATCGCAAGTGTTCAGCTATAAGTATGCAAACTTTCAAGTCTCCAACTTAATTAGGGGCTGAGTTAGAAAAATTGCTTAAAATACACAAGTTAGAGCCCAGAGGGTTAAATATTAGACCTTTTTCAAAATTTTATTATCTGTCGTTTGATGTGAGGTGTTCAGATATAAGTATGGAAAATGTCATGTCTCCAACTTAATTAGTGGCTGAGTTAGAAAAATTGCATAAAATACAGAAGTTAGAGACCGGAGGGTTAAATATGACTTTTTCAAAATTTTATGATTTATCGTGTTATCGCAAGTGTTCAGCTATAAGTATGCAAACTTTCATGTCTCCAAATTAATTAGGGGCTGAGTTAGAAAAATTGCTTTAAATACACAAGTTAGAGCCCAAAGTGTTAAATATTAAGCCTTTTTCAAAATTTTATTATTTGTCGTTTGATGTGAGATGTTCAGCTATAAGTATGCAAAATTTCATGTCTCCAACTTAATTAAATTAGGGGCTGAGTTAGAAAAATTGCTTAAAATACACAAGTTTGAGCCCAGAGGGTTAAATATTAGACTTTTTCAAAATTTTATTATTTGCCTTTGATGTGTGGTGTTCAGCTCTAAGTATGCAAATTTTCAAGTCTCCGACATATATAGTTTCTGAGAACGGGCTCTGTTACAGACGGACACACAGACAGACAAAGGAGTGAGACAGGTAGGTTTCGTTAGGCGAACGAAACTCTAAAAACATGCTGCGGATGACTGTAACAACATCCTAAAATTACATTACCATCAGCGATCTACCAATCCCGAATTTAGTTTATATTCGTTTCATATATTCTTATTCTTTCGTGCGGCCCTGTAAAATAATTATCAATATTATATACAGTAAAACCTCTGAATAGCGGACAACCCGAGAATGCAGAATTTGTCCTCTATTTAGAGGTGACCGCTACTGAGAGTAAAACATGTACAGTTATTTAAGAGTTGGTAATCGAAAAAATGTCCGCTAAATAGAGGTATCCGCTAATCGGGTGTGTCCGCTATGGAGGTTTTACCAGTAAAACTTCTGAATAGCGAACACCTCGGGAGGGCAGAATTTGTCCTCTATTTGGAGGTGTCCGCTACTGAGAGTAAAAAATGTACAGTTATTTAAGGGTTTGTAATCGAAAAAATGCCCGCTAAATAGAGGTGTCCGCTAATCGGGTGTGTCCGTTATGGAGGTTTTACTGCATAATAATATCATCCTTTACAAGAAAATTGCATGCTGTATGATAGACAGACAGACATCCAGAGAAAGATAACCTCCCGGATCAATAAACACTCATGTCTTTTGTTTAAATCATCCACAATTGTATGTCATACAACATGCCAGATTTTATACAACAGGCTAAAAACGGTCACCGTGGTACGGAATACTGCATTATTATTTGTTTGCCCACCAAAACTGGTCGCCACGGGTTGTTGCAAGGTTTGTGATCACGTGGTTGAAACTGATCTATTCAATATTACTGCGTTCGTATTTTTTTT
The DNA here is from genome assembly GCA_963932465.1 of Maratus speciosus. NCBI lineage: Eukaryota > Metazoa > Arthropoda > Arachnida > Araneae > Salticidae > Maratus > Maratus speciosus. Next base: position 314,791,967 of record OZ010800.1, read on the forward strand.
TTTTTTATTTGCTCCATGTGTTTAAACCAGTTGTCTACGAAAACATCAACCGGTGAAAGTGACGCACAGCAAATTTCTGTGACGTATGCAGATAAATTGTGCTTTTTTAAGAGTTTTTTCTATATAATTTTTAAACGGTTTGGAACTTATTTTTCATAGTAGGTGCATTCAGTAGGCGACCCTCATATTTACCTTCTGGTGCAATCAGAAACGAAATCCGACAAATATTTTTTGAGTTATGCTTGACGAAAGGTTTTTATTAGGCTTTTTTTTAGTAGGACATGGCGTTAATATCCATCGTAGTAGTAAAGTGTCCGGACAGTAATATTTCGCTGAGTATTAGCCTTCGCTTCGCTCAGACAATTATTTAACTATTATTAGACTATATCTAGTAGTAACTATATTTGAACGAATGAATTAAAGTAGTTGCCTTCTGCCTCGTTTAAAATAGAAAGATAACGCGACGTGTGATTATTCAAAAATTTTATTAATTATCCCATTTACACGATGTGTAATCGATGAAAAATTTAAATGAAATGACTGTAGCACTCAGCATACAAGATTGTTGTAATGTAGGGTTGCAAAAAAAAATATATGACTAAGATGCAGATATTGCAATTAAAAAGCAAAATGTTACTACTTCGTCAAAAAATTATTTAACTACTAATAGAATCTATCTGAGAGTAAACACATTGGAACGAATGAATTAAACTCATTGTCTGCTGCTGCGTGTAAACTAAAAAGAAAATCCCTGCCGGCTCTGCTTACAAGCGCAGGTAGATTTTGCAGTTAAGTGCTAATTTCAACAACAAAAACTAAATCATGATTAGAAATAAACCCAGATTAGATATTTTATCTGGCCACTTTTGACGAGTTTTTATTTCATTTTTATATAAGTGCCGGTTTTATCAGAATCATGTTAAGGCGGTATTAAAAAAAAACTTTTCCATTCTCAACAAATCGAAATTTTCTGGCACATTTTCAGATTCATTTTTAGAAGACAAAACATGAAACTTGCTGACATGATTTTTGAAAAGATTTATAAGTGACCTGTGTTTTTACAATTATTTAAAACATGATTTATAAACAGTTATATTCTCAGTAGGACAATATTTTTCGTTTCTAACACAATCGCTTCGGGAAATGCGGTTCAAAATGCCCACTTTGACATCTTTTTTTTTTTTTTAAATATACTCTGCCTCTATCAAAAAATGGACTATTATGGTACATTATCTAGTTTCTGAATAAAAGAATCTAGAAAATGGATACGTTTGAGAGCAACAATGAATTTAAAAATGCGTCAGAAAATAAGCAATTTGGATTTGAATACAGCCTTAACACGCTTATTTTTTCATCAACCGCTATGTATTTTTAATTTGTTTTTGCTATAAAAATTGGTCCTATCAAAAACTTAATAATATTAAGAAGATATCTAATAAAATCATTGTGGATTGTATAGGTTGTGAATTGACGAAGGTAAGGATTTTTTTCTCCTTCAACCCCCCCCCCCCCTTTTTTTATTTCGTTAAAAAAAAATTTCTCTATTTGAATTGGTTCTATCAAAAACTTGTCAATATAAAAGTTGAAGATAATATTAAGAAGATTTATAACAAATATAATTGGATTTGATATCTTAAAAATTCACTTTATTTCTCCATAAACCCCCCCCCCCTTTTTTTTAATGCCTTTGAGTCCTTTTTTATTTTTTTCAAAAATCTGTGATACATAAATTTTTGACCCTTTTTTCAGAAGTAATAAAACCATTAAACTGATTTTATATTAAAATTAAGAAGTTATGGGGTTTTTTTCTGTTTTCACAAAACTCCTCCCTTTTTCATCGCTTTGGTACGATTTTGCCCATTAACGAACTTGACCGAGATGTTATGTATCAATTTGGAAGAGATTTGTGCAGAATTATGGAAATTATTGAATCCAGAAGAAAGTGATACATAAAGTTTTCTACTGAGGGTGGTTTTGGTTTCTAGGTGTCAGGATCAGTGTAGATCTGCAAAATTTTTTCAGAAATTCCAACATAGGGCAGAATGTAAGGGGTAGTATTTCATACGGAATCTACCTAATAACATGATGTGTAATGATTCAAAGTTTTGTTTAATTATTCATTTTACACGATGGGTACTCGATGTAAAATTTAAATGAAATTACTGTAGCACTCACCATATATCATTGTTGTACTGTTGGATTGCAAAAAACCTTGTATGATAGGCTGAAATTGAGTTTAAAATGCAAAACATGTTTTCTAGAGTGTCAAAATTTTGCTTAACTAGCAATAGAATATATCTGACAGTAAGTACAATGGACTGGATTAATTAGCATCTTTATCTCCAGCCTCGTGTATACTAGAAAAATCAATGCAAAAACCCTTGACGGGTTAAAAGTTTCTGACGCAGCAATTTATCTTACGCTCTAAGAATTTTAAATATGGAACTTAAAAATACTGATATCAAATTTTGAGTGACGTTATGCTATTTCTTAAAAAATATATTTGTATTTATTTCATCATTTTATTTTTATTTTATTTATAATCGCATGTGCAAAAGTTATGTTCAACATGAGAAGCTGCATAAAATTTTATTCGCTGTTGCTTTATCATTTACATCTCTCATAAATTCAAAATATGAGTTTTAAAAGATATGATATAAAATTTAAGTGACGCCTTGATGTGACTTTAAAAGGTTTGTTTTAAAATTCAATTTAAATTATTTTTGACTTGGTTAAAATATTTTTTTACATCTACACAATACTTTTAATTTTCCAATTCACTGTTAAATATATCACTTTCATTGAATCTATACTATGCATTGAAATGTATTTATTTCAATAAATTGATTTATCTTTTGTGTCACGCTATTCAAAATTGTGAGTAAGATTTATGTAAATGGTTTCTTTGCGTCATTGTGTCCAAACTACATGAAATGTATGAAAAAGGATAGTTTGACGCAAAGAAACCATTTACATAAATCTTACTCACAATTTTGAATAGCGTGACACAAAAGATAAATCAATTTATTGAAATAAATACATTTCAATGCATAGTATAGATTCAATGAAAGTGATATATTTAACAGTGAATTGGAAAATTAAAAGTATTGTGTAGATGTAAAAAAATATTTTAACCAAGTCAAAAATAATTTAAATTGAATTTGAAAACAAACCTTTTAAAGTCACATCAAGGCGTCACTTAAATTTTATATCATATCTTTTAAAACTCATATTTTGAATTTATGAGAGATGTAAATGATAAAGCAACAGCGAATAAAATTTTATGCAGCTTTTCATGTTGAACATAACTTTTGCACATGCGATTATAAATAAAACAAAAATAAAATGATGAAATAAATACAAATATATTTTTTAAGAAATAGCATAACGTCACTCAAAATTTGATATCAGTATTTTTAAGTTCCATATTTAAAATTCTTAGAGCATAAGATAAATTGCTGCGTCAGAAACTTTTAACCCGTCAAGGGTTTTTGCATTGATATCATTACTTTTTTGAGGTTAGTGATAAAATTATTAAAAAAAAGATACTTATGGAATTTAATGCAGATTTAATTTTTACTATTTTATTACAATTTTCCTTATAGCAGTTTGTATATAAAAACAAGTGGGTAAGTATAATCGCTGATCGCACAGAGGGTTTCATTTGATATTCCTTTAAAAACACTTTGTCCTTAAATTAATAAATCCAAAATGTTAATTTATAATTATTAAATCCTTACATAGATGGTGCACCAATAGTTCCAATTTTCATGGGGCAGGGAACGCATTCTTTTAAACAAACCACCTTCCAATTGAAGTCACCAAAAACCAAGTTGAATAAGCCAGACCCCGTTGTGTTGTTTCACAAACAGCAGTCTCATGTCCCCTCCTTCCCCCCTTTTTCAAAATTTTTCAGACCAGTACCTAAGAATGGAACCAAAATAATTTTTTCTCTTCAGAAATTAGGATAAAAAAATAGTATGCAGTACTCATAAATTTACTTTAATGCTATATAGGGTGATTATTAAGTTAATTATAACGTTTGGAATCTGTTGCATTGATGTCCGAAAGGTGGTTTCTGAGTTATGGAAGCTGGACCCATAAGGCGCCATAGAGGGGCGAAGCCCACTAGTGTCTATCATAATTATATCTGCCATGTAGACTAATTGCGATATTTAATCAAAATAGTCCCCCCCCCTCCTCATCCCCGGAAATATAACAAATACAAAATGTGTCTTTATAAACCTATCGTCAAATAGGTTTTTATTTCTTTTTCCCTAAAAAAAAAAATGATTTTTATATCCATAACGTAAATAGCGGACGAAGCCCGCTAGTTCCTATCATAATATATATTTTTAATAATTTTATATAGTCTATAATAAAAATCAGACTTAAAATAGTCTAGTTCCATGAGTACTTGTAGTGTCAGTTACATGCTACGATTTTTGGATACCAGTATTTTAGAACGGGAAAATGTGACTTATTTTATCGGAGATATCTCATTAATTGAATAAGGTGAAGCAAACTTTTTGAAAAAAAGGTGGCCAACAAGCATGGCAGTTATCAGCTATGTGACTTCGTGCTAAAGTCCATTAATTTGATCTGCTTTAAAAAGATTACGGAAGATTGAATTATAGTAGAACCTGGATTAACCGAGCTTCGATTAATCGAGGTTTCTGTTAACCGAGCCGATAACAAAGTCTGATTTTTTTTCCTTTTGAATGAGCCTTAAAAATAGCCACACTCTTAGTATCGTGTTTTTGTAATAGCAAACCCCCCTCCCCCCACACACACGCACACTCCCCACAAATACACACACAAATTGATGCCCTTAGTTCTACTAAAGTGGAGCATTCCATAATTTTTCAATGATAATATAAGTGTTAGACCGCCAAGGGGGCCAAGACTAATTCTTCACAAGATTTTGCAATGGAAACTTATGTAAATTTTGCTTTTGAAAGAAGAAAATGTTAATTTTTCATATCTATTTAAAAATTCGATAATATTTTTAGCATCCGAAAAAGTCAATATGTAAAAACGTTATTTATTTTTTTTTAAACCGGATCTGCTTAACCTCTTTAAACTTCAAACACCACCCGAATATATAAATTGAAAAATACATATGTAATTAAAATAAATAGATAAACCACTAAAATTGTAAAAGTCCTTTTACAAAAGAATGGATAAATATAAGTAAAGAGAAGTGCAGATGTATTTGGGTTCAGTTTTCAATGCTGTTAGTCATTAACGTGGAAATTCCTAAGAAGACAAATTATCATTTCGGCGGGATTTCAAATCGGTTCTATAGATACCCAGTGGTTTCTGTAGTAATACCAAGTGTGACACTTTTTTTTTAATTATTATACCGTATTCTGGAGCTCTCTATCTTTCTGGAGAAAATAGAAATCGGCGGATGTGGAGGTATTTTCCCATGAAATACTTATTAACACACGACACATGCGCGACACGACGTGCTGTTGGTGTTTTTTGCGTGTGAGTTGCGACGACCATTGTAGTTTAAAATTGGCTTATCTGAAATTAAAATAAACAGTAATTTTTAATTAAATATGACTTATTTTAGTGACTAGACGAGACAAAAGGTGGAAATTATGAAAAGCTCTCTCTCTCTCTCTCTTTTTTTTTCTTTAATGCTGATTATTTGAAGAGGGTATTCAACTTTTATCGTAGAAAAAGGCTGATTTTTGATGATTGACCAAAAAAAAAAAAAAAAATCCTTAATGCACTGCATAATTATATAAGAAACTAGGGGGGTCTGCCCCCTACGAGCTACGCTCGCCAACCCCCGTTCAGGCACACCAAAATCCAAAAAGCACGCTAATTTGATCGGCTTTAAAAATATTGAATTTAAAAAAAAACAAAAGAAAAAAAACAGTAGTGATTTTCCTGTAAACGGGTTTCTATTCGTTAATTAAAAAATTAGTTAAACATTTGAAAATAAGCTAATGTAAAATGAATTAAGTAAACAGTGTCCTTGTCTCCCGGTATTTTTTAACAGCGATATAAGATAGTTCTTTTAAATAATTCATTTTAAATGTATCGTTTTAAATATGACGTAATTTACACCAAAGTTTTATTTCTCTTATTAATATTCAGGTGAAAATACTTTAGTTGTTAGAAGGAAATATTTGCGCTGTCTTTGAATTCACGATAATAGTTGAAAAGATTATCTCAAAATATCTCGCGCAAATATATTTTTTAATTTAAATGTTTTTACCATATTTTTTGGTCATTTTAAATAATGTAATTTCTCCCCTTTACAAGTTTTAGCGCATAATTTTTTTTATTTAACATTTTGTTTCTCTTTTAAAATTCAAGTGTGAATATGGTTCTTAGGACGTAATTTTCCTGCTTTTAACATGTGATCATTTAATTCTAATTTTAAAGTTTTTATTTCTGTTTACAATAGTCACGTGTAAATAAATTTTTAATTTGAAATAAACATTATTGTTTCGCTGTTTATACAACTGGCAACAGTTTAAATTAATAACATTTTCTAAAATATATAAAAAATATCTCTCAAAAAGCTGAAAATTTGAATTTAAAATAGAAATAAAACCTCAAAAAATGAGTCAAATAAAATAAATAAATTCAATCTGCACACCGGGAACTTATAACGTATAAAATGATCTAAAAATGATTAAATTCTCATGTAGTTTTTGCTCCAATAAAACTTTTTTAATGGAACGATTTTTTCCAACTTTGGCATTAAATATCTCTTAAAATAATTCTTTGATTTGAAAACTGTCTGCATCAGCGTGTTTATCAAACATTTCTCTGTAATACCACTGATTTTCATATTTTTGTTTGCAACAGTTTTTTTTATAATAACGAAGATAGGCCATGCTTAAGCATTCAAATTGGATGCCGATCTACCGGGAATATCTACGCAGATTTTCATTGGTCCATTTCCAATTCGAAACTTTTTTTTATGTATAGAAGGAAAAAGCTGACAAAATTAGAAGTGAAAAACAATTCAGTATTATTAAAGTAATCTTGCCGTGGTCATCTATTAAAAAATGCAATTTTGAGAAAAAAAAAAACTAGTTTCAATTTTATGTTATAATTATAATAGAATGCTTATTGTATTTTTTTTATTTTTTTTTACTTACATAGAATTGTCTATTCCATATTCTGACCACATAAAGAAGTCTCAATTCCGTTGATAAAGCCGCTAAAATAAAAACTCGATTTTGCGAAATTTATAAGTTATGATTATAAATGTATATGTAAATCCTTAAAGCGGTTCTCAAAAAAAAAAAAAAATTTTTTTAACGTTCAATAATGCGAAAATTTCTGCTGATTTACAAACATAAAAATAGTGTTCGAAAGAAACTGAATTTCGGTTACATTCCTAGTATCGACTGAAAACGTAAGCGAAATTGTTTTAAAAATAAATTCAAAGTAAGTAACATAAACATACATATACGCATGTTATCTGAATAATGTTTTGCGTAGAAACGGCAGTACATAATTAACAAAATAATTTGATTGAAATAAAATTAATTAAATATAAGGTGCTATAAACATAAAAAATATATTAAAAAATAATTTAATTTAAAAATAACGAATTTAATCAATATTAGTAATACTTTCTAGATTTATCTCCTTGTATGTGAATATATAGTATGTACGGCTCTTTGGATGGGAGTGCCGTTTGGGGGAGGCTAGGGAGGGGCAGTTATAGTAATACCGAATATACGGCAGTATTTTCGCCGAAACTAGGATTTTGGGCTGAAAACGAAAATGAAACCGAATATTCGGCGAAACTCCACATAAAAGAATGAGACTTGCAGGCTTGGTTATTGAAGTGATTTGCAATACAATAGATTCTGTTCTTTAAATTAATTACATCTTGCGTTAAAATTGATTGTTGTCTCATGACAACAGTTTTCTTTCTCTTCCTCCACTGTCGCGTCCGGAAATTCGGTTCAAAACGCCACATTCGGCAGCCTTTTCTGAAAGATCTTTTGTTTTTCTCAAAAAATATAAAAGACAGTTCGATTAAAAAGTTTCTGGTGGGCAATAAAAAATAATTGGTATTTTCAGCCAGCAGCCAGCAGTTACAATGAAATTTAATGAAAACCTTTAAAACAAAACTATCATGCAATAAAATTCAAGTAATACTACTTTTCAAAATAATTACATTCAGCGTAATACTTTTAAAGAATGTATTACTTTTCCAAAGATTTTCTGCCCCCCCACCCCCACCCCCCCACCCTGCGTACACACATGAATCGCGGTAAAAAAGAACAAGATCTTTGAAAAACAGAAACAACTCCATTATTGGGCACAGCCTTTGTAAGTTTGCTGATTTGAAAGCAGGGCCGAAATTAAGGGGGGCAGAGGGGGCATGTGCCCCGGGCGCCAAATAAAGATTTTGTTTGTCGATTTTTCTCGCATCTGTGTTTTGCACGGTATTGTTAAAATCATTCTGTCTGGCGTATGACAAAACATAGAAGAATCTAAAGATGATATGGCATAAGGATCCTGTATAAAGCGGATTTTTTTTCGATTCCGTTTCCGAGATTTTAATCAATCAATATTCGACAAAGCCAAGGACGGATTCAGCTCATCATTTAGAGGGGGTCATGGATTTCCTTTTTTGGGGTGGGGGGCGATCACATCCTCGTTATGAGAATTTTTTATATTGAAAGCTATTCCCAAATCCAAACTAACTACTTTTCTGATACTTTCGCGAAGTCATTTTCATTCGTAAATACAAAAAATTTGCATTAATATTCGTAAAAATATAAAATTTGCCCATTTTGTTCAGATACCAGGAAATTAGTTTCCCATTTTCTTATAAAGGCAAAGATTCATTCAGAAAATGTTGTCAAAGATAGCACTTTTAGCCAAGTTTTACGAGTTGAAGCCAGAGGAATGTCGTCGCAAGGGAACAATCGGCTGTCACTTCCGGAATTTCAGTTTAAAAAGTCTAACAATTGTCAACGATTAAATATGGCAAAAATTTGTGTTAAATTTTAGAGGTAATTAAACTGTACACATTGGCAGCTATGGGATTCTATTAGTGTCATAAAAATTGCAGGTGTAGCCTCTTCTTTCTGCTCAAAGTATTAAATAGTTTTTTTCAATCGAACTTATACCTTTGGAATGGATCATTTTCTTCTGAACTGATGGACTGGTGCCATCCATTATTTTGAAACAACCGTTATAAATGAAGTGTTAGGTGAAGATGAAAGAGCTGTCGTAAAAAGTTAGAACTCTGATTTTCTGGTCAGAAAAGGAAAAAAAAATGGTCATAATTTTTTTTTTTTTTCTGGTCAGGATAAAAAAAAATGGCCATAATTTTGTTTCTGATCAGAATGGAAAAAAAAATGGCCATAATTAAAAAAAAAAAAATCTATGATATCTTTTGAATGTTGAAAAAATAAAGAAATAAAACATATTTTAAAAATAATTCACGTAAAACAGACGTCACTCTTGAACTAAACAAAAATAACTTTCCTGAAATTTTATACACCATAATTAGTATTTGTATTCTAGAGATTGTATTATATAAAATATTATTGAATTGTATTAAATAATGTTTTGCACTTTTGAGTTTTGACCCAACGAAATTGTTTTTGTTTGTTTTATTTTAATATTTTATTTTCCATTTGGAGATAATCGTATGGAGATTTTTATTCAAATATTCGGGGTACAGTTTGAATTAACTCATTAGATAAGGTGAGCGAAATTCGAAAACAGAGATAGATTTCTTAGAAAAGTGTGGAGGAAAAAAATACCTCTAAATTGGCAACACTGGTCTAACATCAGATTTTTTTTTTAACTGCAATGCCTTGCGGGGAACTATTTTTGTGCATATTACATTTCTATAGTGTAAAATACTAATTTGGGTGACATAATTATTTTAGGAATAAAGTTTTCGCTATAGCAATATACTCGTATATATTTTTAAAGTGATTTTTTATACATAATTTATATAGTATGTGTATGTATGTATATATAAGCATTTGCGCCCTTTTGTAAGGCAATCGGCGCCCTTTTTATCCATTTTGCCACCGCCCTCTCAGTTATGCCAGTACGACCCTGAAATGTGGTACGCAATTGCGTCAAAAGATGGCGACACCAGAATTCTGATATGCTTATTATGTAAAACTTCATTGTTATTTATAAATAAAACATTTCAACTAAATTATTTATTATAAAATAATTATTACATCACAATAGTTTTTATGCAAGGAAAATAATAATTATAATAATAATAATATTATGGATGTCAGTGATTATATATTGATTGACCGTCATAATAATAAAAAATGATATTATAAAAAGAAGAGCTGAAATGAATTATTTTTTTACGTTTCTGATCGTGTGATTTATATTCAAATAATAATTACAGTAAACTCTCTGTAAGGCGGACTCTGTGTAAGACGGAAATCTGTCTAACTCGGAAAGAATTTCAAGTCCCTACGAATCCATAGACATAGAGTAAAATTTGTCTAAGGCGGAATATTGTCTATTGCGGAAAATTTTCTTGGTCCCGATCGATTCCGCCTTACACAGAGTTTACTGTATTAATGTATATTTTTTGTAAAGTGATTGAAATTAAATATATTTATAAAATTTATGGTAATATTTTTATTGTTGAAAAATTGCCAAGAAATAATCATCATCAAATTGGCGTCATTATAATTGTAATTTTATTTAACTTAATAGCAATTAAAAAATTACAAAGGAACTGAGAATAATGGTCAACTAACAGACTTAAAAAAAAAAAAAAACTTCACACGCACCAGCGAGCATCGAACTGCCTATGTTAAGATCAGTAGACGATGGCCCTCAACCACTCAGCCGTGGGAAGACAGAATTTTTCTCCCCAAAAGTGGTTAAAAAGAAAGCATGTGTATGAATACAGTGTCATGCATTTTCGGTGAAATTTCCATAGAATGGCGAAGAAATATAGTCCGATTTTTCATGCGCATTATAAAACGAACAAGAGTCTTGCTGGAAACAAGTAAATTGTTATTTGGTTCATCTGAAACATATTTATTTGATTTTTAAAAAATCGCCCGTGTCATTTTCGAGAGAAAAAAAAATCGAATTATTTAACGAACGAGAGTTTTCCCAGAAAAAAGAAAAGTGTTATTCACCTCGCCTTAATCACATTTATATTATGTATCAATTTAAAAATAATCGTTAGAACCGTTTTCGAGATTTTCAAATTAGGAACTTCCTCGATATTATACCAACGTTTTCACTTTAAAAATGACTATTTAGATCTCAAAATATACTGCACGTAGAAATGTAAAAATTTGAGTATACGATTAGACTGCAGATATAAGACTGTTCTAGAAAATTCAGAACAATAATACGTATATCTGCTGAGTTATTAAAAGGCGGCTTTTCGCATTTCCTTTGATGTCGAGTTAGCTGTACATATGAGTTCCGCCATCTACGAATTCTATGATACGATACGATACGATTTTAACGATACGATACGATACGATTTTAGGCTTAAGGCTGCGTCACTCGAAATACTACCGTCTTTCATGATAACACGATGTGTGGGGACTCATCTTTTTTAGGAATTATTCATTTGAAGCTATTTATAGTTGATGTATATTTTCAATGAAAACGGGGTAAAAGAAATTTGAAGTAGCGTGGTATATGTATAAGTCTAAATACAGTAAAAAAGGATAAGAATAAAATAATCAAATATTTGAATAAATTAGTGTTAGATATGTTTAAATACAAAATTTGAACGGTTTGTTATTTTTTGTTCAGTTTTAAATTCATTTTATATATTTGAGAGAAATTTTACAAAATATAGATTATAATAATTCCTTGCAATTTTATCTTTTTTTAAGTTATTTATTTATATTTTTAGATACTGTATGATATTTCTAAAATTTTTGATCTTGTCACAGAAAAATATTTTGCAAAAATATGTCATTGTTTTTAAGACTCGACCAAACACACAATTTCACACTGTATTACACTATAAAATAAAACAAAAAATATCAGTAACAATAATATATCAAAACTCCATTTTTTCTATATTTAAATAATGTTAAATGGGACAGTTCTTAATTTCAAAATATTATTTATTTTAATAATGTACTATAACAAAATGTTAAATTTTTAAGATAAATATAGATTTTAAATAATAAAAAATAGAAAACTATACTGTATTTTATCTGACAATTGCAATGTTTGAAAGTGAATTAGGATATATAACTTCTTAATAATAATTCAAATCAAAATATCTATATAATCAACTACCCACTACTTTCTCGTGTATAATAATCGGATGTGGATGGTAACAATTTTGGCTTATTTAGTTTACAGTAATTGTTCAGGAATAAACCCCATATTAAAATTGTACTAAAATGCTTTTTATGCAAATGAACATTTCGAGAAATTCATTTATTTAATTTTTTACTTTGTATAAAAATAAATATACGACATAGCTAATTATTGTCACATTACATAATTCTAGATACGTTTTCTTATTTATATTTATGAATAACTGATATTACTTTCTCATTTTCTATTAAGCATATAATTCATGATTTTTATATTAATTTCGAAACAAATAAATAATTAAACAATTCTGCTAATTTATGTTGAGAATAAATAAATAATTATTTTCATGACAACATTTACATATAAAAGTACTTCTATTGCTTCAATTTTACTTCTTCATTACATTATTTTCTCTTTTTGATTTTGTGTATACGTTTATTCCATTGAAGGCCATTTTTATTCATTAGTATTAAAAAAAAGACTTCATGTTTTATTTAAATGCTGATAAATGCATTTTCATCTATTCTTCAATTTAAAGAAAATAATGATTTTTTTTCAGCGATTCTTATTTGTATAACATATATTAATTAATACAATAGTGAATAATATATACAGGAGAGCATGGTTCACAGACTAAAGCATAATCAATTTTTAATCTTAATTTTCTCTTAAAATTATGTCAGATAAAATTGATAGTTGTAGAAAACCCGAATAAGAATAACTTTTTCAGGAACTTGAAAGACGTAAGGTGTTAAGTAAGGAAGTTAATTTACTTATGTAAAAAAAAGATATTTCTCATAAAAGCACAATTTATCTTTCATGAAAGAAATTAACGGAAAATTTAGTCTCTACGGCTATTATTATTCTTTTTTTGTGTGCATTATATTTAAATTGATGAATATATTTCCAGCAAATTTTTTTAACATACGTATGGGTATAAAATGATGTTGAAGCTAGAGCAAAAACTTCACATTTGCTTCATATATATATATATATATATATTTAAATATCAAAATGTGCTTAACGTTAATTATAAACATTAATTATAAGATTTTTTTAAAAAACTGCATTTTCATTTAAATGTCTTGTAACAATAATAATTTTTCACAGTGTTATTTTTACAATAATATGAAATTTCTCAAATTTATATTTTTGATTGTATAAATCATTCTATATATCAATAGATTGTATATATCATTGCAATATGTACACATTTATCAGAAATTAAAATTGTTTTTTTTTTTAACCACTACATAAAAACTTTCATCTTAGTTTTCCAAGTATTTTTTTATTATGCTTAAAAATACATCATCACTATAATTATATGAAGTATCACAATTTAAACAAATCTCTTTAAATTCACAAAAAAAACATTCAAACTTCTGGGAATAGATTTCAGTTTTAAAAGGGTCGAGAAAATTTAAATCTTGCTTATCAGTTTTTAAAGTTTTATTCTTAAAAAAATATGAATATATATATATGGATATTTTTAGTTGTAGATAGATATGAAGGAATTACCTTTTAAAGCTTTTTATTATATTTCTATATGGAGACCCCTAAATTATACTTCGTTTAAACCATTGAAATAGAGTTATGGAAATCGGTCTCAATTATTACTTTTAGCTGTTTTCTGTCATAAATATATATACACACACACACACATATATATATATATATATAAAGTCTACTTTTGAAGTTTCAATCAACAGTTTTTTTAATGACTTAAAAATATCAGCGGATTTTACGGTTTCTTTTCCTGGAAACTGTGTATAAGTAATTTCGAAGTAACTTCTACACAATGTAAAAAATTAGTTGTACATGAAGTGGAATCATAAGGTCGTAGTTTTATATAAAATCGTAGAAAAATGTCTCGTGGCTTGATTGGAGCTAATAAATATTATTAGATATCTATCATTATTTTGAAAACGTCTGAATTTCGAAAACATCTCTTGAATAGACTAAACTTCAAGCAAACGTAAGTACTTAATAAAATAATTTTCCTTCGAATGGACAAAGAAAATGATCTAAAGTGTTTTTATAATTTCAATTTGAGTCAGCTTGAAAGGCACTTCAAACGAAAGGAAGTGTAACAGGTATGTAACAGTAGTGATATACTGTGAGAAAAATCGAAATAAAAACAGGTATAATTTCGTCAAATAGGTTTATAAAAACAGCTGCAATTTGGTTAATAGGTATCACTTTAGAGTTAGTAGATTTAATGCACATTTTTGTCACTGAAATTCAATAACTAAAGTAAAATTAAAATGTTAGATTGAATTTTATTCAATTAAAAATACTACATTCTTTGAACAAAGATATGTAGGTTAAAAATATGCAAAATCATCTTAGCTATTTCTGAAAAGCAGTTTATTTGGAAAATTGTAACTAATTTACTCTATGGTACATATTGCGCAATTTTAATAGAGTTGAATTTAACATATTCTAGATGCGGGTAATATATATCGTATCAAAATTTATGGATGGAAATAAAAAAACATATGAGTATAAAAACTGAGATTTAGACATTAAAGTAAAATTCAAGTGGTCGTTGTATGTTCCTTCATTATTTTTTACTTTTTTCTATCTTTACAAGAAGAAAGTATTGGATTCATGAATTTTTTTTCTTATTTGTTTTTCTTATGTTCGTATTAATAATAGTAATTTTCAAAGATTTTAGTTGAGTTTTCTTTTATACATTTCATGAAGTATTTGCAAATAATAAGCTTTGCTCAATATAGCAAAATACGCTTAAAAAATTAAAAAATCTATTGTTAAATGATCGATGTGCATTATACACCGAAGTGCATTGCACGCTAAGATATCAGATATAGATTTATTTATTTTCAAAAAGGAAATCACTTGTAATATATACCAGTGGAATATTTTTGCATTTTCAGTCATGAAACATTTTCTAAATCCATTGAAATAAGCGAATTTTATTTATAACAAATTTTTATAACGTAATTTTCCTACAAATGTTCCTGAAAAATTAAAAAATACCTTTCTGTCTAGTGTAAATTCGCTTCAAGTATTACTTCAACGTTTTAATCTGAAATAAATGTCATTGCCTCTGTACCGTTTAATGAATGTGACGATTTCATTTATTTTCCACAGATTCACTTTCTTGCATTTAATAAAGTAAAAAAAAAATATATAATAAACTCTTCCCTCAGCGTTCCATATCCTGCAGGAAACTTTTTGCAATTTATTTTAAGCACATTTTATTTAATCATACGAATGTCCTTTTATCAGATTAAGAATAGGGAAAAAATAACCAGAAACATTTAATTTCGAATTTTTATCATCTAACTTCAGAAATAATCGTACTTATTACTTTAAATTTCTGAACATTTTTGTTTTTAAATAAACAAATATTTTATTTCAAAAAAACATTTTACTTACCCCTAACAGAATAAATTTAACCTTTTACCCGCCGCGCCATGAACTGCTTGTCAAATTCATTTGAAATTTTTTTTGAGACGATTTAGATTAATTCTAAGATTGCACGCCAAATTTTGGGATGTTATGTAAAATAGAAGTGGAGTTACAGGTATGTTCCACTTGTGGAACGTTGGCGGTACGTATAACATTTGTACATTTTGGTGAATTTTTCTTTCGAAATCATACCAGCACTGCACACATAACAAAACAAAGAAAACAAGGTAAAGTAAAAAATGTTTCTATTTTAGGAACATGTTAACTAGTCAGTAACAGCAAAATGTTTATGGAAGGACTGAAAACATTTTTTATGCATACGCTTTCCAAAATATTCACACCATTTATTCATGTTTTTCTGTCGATTTGAGAATCTTCTTGAGTAGTAGACGAAAAACAAGAGCTACTGAATGAGGTGATAATTTCTATACTTACTGGAGCAGTAGGACTTTCTATTCCCTTTCTCAAACATCAAATCCAATTTTTATGGCAGCAGTCGCATTTTCACGACGAAACTCCAAATGGCTTAGGGTTTCTTTTGAACCTACTGCATGACAAGTGACAACAGCCATATTTAGTTCATTTGCAAACAGATTTCATTTTTATCATCGAAATACTGGACGATATGTTCCACGCAAATAATACAAAAATTCTACACTACCTATAATCTAATTATATAATCTGATCAATCGAGGTTATTTGATTGAAACTTCTCGCTTCAATTTTCGAGAATATCATGTTCCACTTTGAATTAGCGATGTGATAGCTTACCAATTTGATATAACAGTAACGACACTGTTGTCACTCCATCGTACACAAACAACTTTGCCATCACTGTAATAATCAAAATCTCCTTCTTGTTTTTGCAATTCTTTTGTAGATTTTATTGGCATTTATTGGTTCAAAACTTTTTCACAGACACTTTGGCAACAGGGGCAAGATATATATATATATATATATATGATGAAATTTATTCTTTAATAATACTGGTACGAAAATAATAAAAAATAATCGCCCGAGGAAGCCCAGTGAAAATGATCAAGATCCTAAAAAAAGTAACAATAAGATAATTTTTTACTCTGAACCTCCAACGTTCCACATGTGAAACATTGGCATTCAAATGATCATAAAACAAAAACGAAATAAGATAAAACATTCATTTATGCATAAAACGTAATAAACAACTCTAAGCAATACAATAATAATCATCACAGCACTCACATTTGAATTCTAAAGTTACAGATAGAGTAAAAAGCACAGTGTACTACATTTACGTTTTTTGTTACATTTCAACAAGCTCCAAAATAGAAACCACAAAAAATTAAAAAAAAAAAATAGTTTTTAATCCATTAAAACACATCTCTTAAAAATATATATTAAAAATTTCAAACAGATTAAACAAATACTTAAAAAGATACAGCACCACATAGTTCATGTTCCACTTGTGGAACGTTGGCGGGTAAAAGGTTAAACGTGCAATAAATCTTATACATATTATACAAAATATACAAAGATACATTTTTGTCCAGAAAAAGTTTAAACTGTGCATAATTTAGGAATGAAGGAAGAATTCAATGTAACTGAAAAAAAAATTAATTATGTATTATATTAATTACAAAAATATTGTATTACATAGATAATTTTTTTAAAAAGTACAATCAGAAGAGAAAGCAATCAGAACATGTAAAGGGTAGTCGGTAAAGCACTACATTTTCTTTTACTACATTATATTTGAAACAAGAAAGAAAAGTCATGCTAAAAGTTTCAATTAAGAAACACTTCCTAACAGTTACATAATACTTTACGCAGTTTCACCGAAAACGATTAATCAAATTAGAAAACGGTTAACACATTAGAAAAACGTATTTCAGTATCTCCAGCCTCTAGCCGGAAACACCACAGAATTATTTTGTTCAGTTGTGTATATGACCTATTAATTTGTATATATTATGCAGAGTTTTTAGGAAAAGAATAACACAGTTGAAAATTCACTTTTAGAAATTTAAAACTCAATTAAAAATATTCTTTAAGCAATTTGCGCTCATACTGATTATAGTTTACAAATTCTGTTGGGTAGCACTATATAAGATCCATAGAATTTATACATATTACATAGAAGGAAAAAAAAATAAGTAACACAAAAACGCATGCAATGAAAATTCACCTACAACAATTTTCGCTAATTGGCAGCACAGTACATGATATATTTTGTGTAACCCTGTAAATGCACGATATAATGCTACGCACATTATATTCTATATCAAACATCTTGTAGTCAATCTCAGTAATGCATAACAGTTTAGTTTTTTTCTAAATAGTGCAACTTAACCAAAATACGCTTCAATCTGTTTTCCTCCGTAGGCCATTATGGGACCAATTTTGTATGACCCCGTAAAAAAACTAATAATGCAATTCACTTTATACTCTATAGGAATTATATATCAGTGTACATCAGAAATTAAAATCAATTTCATTATGCTTGTAACACTGCAACGCCATAAACACACACAGGAAACTATTTTTCGACAGAAACAGTAATGAACGGTATATTTTTAGTATTCCTAAAAACTAACAATTAATATCAATTTCAATAGCAAGCTTTATATACTAAACAAAATTAATATACATGAATCAAATTGCAATCTTAGTATATTTATGAGAGTTAGAGCACAGATGGCAGTTTCAAAGAAAGTGCTGACGGCAGAGCTCAGTCAGACAAACCAAAGTCATAGACACTGTTAAGCTATGTTGGATAATGCTACAAAAATATTCCAAATGTATTACTTATTAATGACTACTTATTAAATTAGAAGATTTTTAAAGGAAAAATTAAATTATATTTCTTATACCCTGCCTCATTTGTAAAATATATATATATATATATATGTACTTTTCATTTGTGTGTTACCCAGGATACTATTTCTATTATTGAACAAAGACTTTAATTATTAATAAAAGAAAGAAAAATCTAGAATTATGTTTTTAAGTATTCATTTCTAATATCTTATTTGGAAAATTTACTTATAAGCAAAAGTTACATTAAATAGGGTAAATAATCATATACATTTGAAAACTTTATACAGTGTTCCATTTTCAACTTAACAAGTTACGCAATTTGAATTTTAAAATTATAGTACAAATCACCCTAAAATAGCTTTCAAAAATGTTTTTTCTAAGGAATTTGTATTGACACGCATATTGCATATGTTACTTTCTCAAATGCGTTTTTTGGAAATCGTAAGGGAAAAAAATAACAATTTCCGTTAATATTTCAACAAAAATATAATAATATGTCTAAAAAGTATTTTATCATCCACTAGCAGGCAAGCCCGGTGTTTCACGGGGATTGTAAATAATAATCTTAAATAAAACTTAAGTTTATATGAATTTATATATTTGGAAATTCTTTTAAATGAACCTAATTTTGGAGGCCCCATTGACTTCCGCATTGCCTAATGTGTTCCCATCAAACTTCTTTCCGAACGAACCTGTAATCTCGATCCTCTCAACCTATGGCAGCATTTACCGGAAGTGTCCGCATGTGCCGGAGATAATTGAAAACCAAGATGAGTGAGCCAAACCTCGTAGGAATCAAGCCCACAGAATCAAAAAATAAATAAATAAATAAATAAATAAAAATAAAAATGCAACATGAATGTTAGAAAATGTTGGTAACTAAAGTCTAAGATAAAATTTCACAATACAGAAATCAGATGAATTGTAATCTAAGTTGAAGACAGCAAATCCCGTTGAAATTGGGCCCTAAAACTCGAGGAAATAACGCGCCACCAAGCGGGTGAAGATGCCTCCTCACCTTGTAAATTTCATGAATTACTGTTAACATTAACACGATATTTGATAAACGGATGAAATCCCTTATCTAAAGTTACCTTTAAAGTAACGCGATTTTTAACTTACGGCTGTAGTGAGTAGACGTAAGTTGATGCTGAAAAAAGATATTAATGTTCGAAAAAGGTGGTAGCGGAGGTATAAAGAAAGACCGGGCCCTGGGTGCCAGGTTCTTAACTGGAATGTAATTGGGTATTAAAAGAAATTGCTTTTTTAAAGTAGCTGGAAGAAGATAAAACTATGATAAAGAAAATTGCAATAGAATAGGATAGTTTTTAAAGAAGCTGCAACAAAAGCCCCAAGAAGACGATTAATATTCAAAATTGGTGGTAGTTGAAGTCTGAAATTTTTTTTTTGTCATTCATGTAGTAGCTGGAGAACATAAGAAGATGTTAGAAGAAAAAAGTTCCTGAATTGGACCATTTTTAAGGAAGCTATAACACGGGGCCTAAAACGTCCCAACTGATAGTTGCGAGCAGGGCCCTGACATGAAAACATGTTTAATTGTTTTAGTAGTTAGTGTTTTAGAGCTTCAGTTAGTCAGAATTAATCATAGGGTATGAAATAATCATTAGACTAATATTTTAAACAAATGCGCAAAAATGGGATAAATGCTTGAAAAGGGGCCCTAAAGCCCCAATAAAAATATGAGGGTTTTGGTCTAAGGGGAAGAGTCCAAGACGCAATTTTAAAGTTATCCAATGAGAACTTGAGAAAATTAGGGTGTAAAAAATGCATAGCACACAGCAAGTTCAAGGGGCCTCGGATCGGACTCTACAGGGCCCTAAGGTGCCTCAGGATTTTAACTGGAATATAGAAAATGGAGAAAAAGTAAATGGGAAAATGGTTCCAAAAATGAAGATAGGTTTAAGAGGGGCAATTTATTAATAATTTATGATGCAAAAGCTTGAAAGGGCCTTGTACTGGGCCCCAAAGGGGAATGGACTTAAGTGGCATGTAGTTTGGTATAAATACAATTTTTAGTAGTTTCTAATGCAATCTGAGGACGCTAGAACTATGGTAAAGTTAGTTGCAAGGAATTCGAATCATTTTTAAAGAATATGCACCAAGGGCCCCAAGAAGTCGATTTATAATCAAAATTGGTGGTAGTTGAAGTCTGAAATATTTTAAGTCGTTCATGTAATAGCTGGAGAACCTAAGATGTTGTTAGAAAAATACAGCTAGTGAATCGGACTATTTTTAAGGGATCATTAGAATATAATTTAAAAGAAATGTGCAAAAAATTGGGGAAATGCTATAAAAAGGGCCCTAGAACCCCAATAAAAATATGTGAGTGTTAGTCTAAGGAGAAGAGTTCAGACTCAACTTTAAAATTACGTACTGCGAAGGTGAGAAAAATAGGGTGTGAAAAACCCATGGTACACAAAAAATTTAATGGACCTTGGACCGGGCACTACGGGACCCTAGACGGGACAATGGTCTTAACTAGAATGTAGAAACAGGAAAATAACTAAAAGGAGAATGTATCCAAAAATGAAGATCGGATAAAAAGGAAGCAGTTTATTAAAAATTTAGTGCACTAAAACTTCAAGGGGCCCTGTACCGTGCCCCATGGAACTTTGACAGGGTCTTAAATAAAATGTGGAAATGGGGTAGCAACTGAAAGATAATTCACCCCAAAAACAAAGAAGATCGCATAGAAAAGAGGCATGTTATTAACAATTTAGTGCCCTAAAACTTCAAGGGGGCCCTTTACCGGGCCCCTTACAAGGGTGCCAGGTTCTTAACTGAAATGTAGAAATGGAGTAGAAAATGAAAGGAGAATTCTCCCCCAAAATGAAGAAGACCGGATTGAAAAGACGCATGTTATTAAAATTTAGTTCACTAAAAGCTTCAAGGATCCCTGTACCGGGACCCTTCCAAGGGTGCCAGGGTCTTAACTGAAAATGTAGATATGGGGTAGAGACAGAAAGGAGAATTCACCCGAAAACGAAGAAAATCGGATAGAAAAGAGGCATGTTATAAACAATTTAGTGCATTAAAACTTCAAGGGGCCCTGTACTGGGCCCCTTGACAGGATTCCAGAGACTTAACTGAAAATGTAGATATGGGGCAGAGAGTAAAAAGAGAATTCACCCGAAAGCGAAGAAAATCGGATAGAAAAGAGGCATGTTATTAACAATTTAGTGCACTAAAATTTCAAGGGGCCCTGTACCGGGCCCCTTGAAAGGGTTCCAGGGTCTTACATGAAAATATAGAAATGGGGCAGAAACTGAAAGAGAAATTACCCCAAAAACGAAGAAGACCGGATAGAAAAGAGGCATGTTATTAAAATTTAGTGCACTAAAACATCAAGGGGCTCGGTACAGGGCCCCTTGAAAGGGTTCCAGGGTCTTAACTGAAATGTAGAAATGGGGTAGAAACTGAAAGGAGAATTCACCCCAAAAACGAAGAAGATCGGATAGAAAAGAGGCATGTTATTAAATATTTAGTGCACTAAAACATCAAGGGGCCCTGTAGTGGGCCCCTTAACAGGTTTCCAGGGTCTTAACTGAAAATGTAGAAATGGGGCAGAAACTGAAAGGGCAATTTACCCTAAAAACGACGAAGATCGGATGGAAAAGCGGCATGTTATTAACAATTTAGTGCACTAAAACTTCAAGGGGCCCTGTACTGGGCACCTTGACGGGGGTCCAGGGTCTTAACTGAAAATGTGTGTGTGGGGCAGAAACTGAAAGAGAATTCACCCCCAAAACGACGAAGATCGGATATAAAAGAGGCATGTTACTAACAATTTATTGCACTAAAACTTCAAGGGACCCTGTACTGGGCGCCTTGACAGGATGTCAGGGTCTTAACTGAAATGTAGAAATGGGACAGAAACTGAAAGGAGAATTCACCCGAAAATGTCGAAAATCGGATCGAAAAAAGACATGTTATTAACAATTTAGTGCATAAACACTTAAAGGGGCCAGGGGCGACCGGCCCTTAAAAAATTAAAATTCTGAGCCTCAGGTGCATCAGGACTTGTCTTGGACTAATCACTCCTGAATTTTCAGACTTCTACGTGCGGTAGATTTCGCTAGCCATCGCCGACAGACACAAGCACACACACACACACACACACAGAGAGCGATTTGTTCTTTTATTAGTATAGATTTCAAGAGTCACCTTAAAACAGACTGGAACTGTATTACCACCTGCTCTTCCTACTTTGTTGAATCTTGTATCCTGCAAGTGCAGAAAGAACTGCCAACGAAATTGCGGGTCCAAAAAGACAGAACTTTCTTCCTCCAACATGTGCCTCAACTGTGAGGGTAACTGCAACAACATCGGAATGGTGTGTCAAGACGAGGAGGACGAGCTAGGCCTTGAAGCCGAACTAGAAATGGATTGCCCATCCAATGAACCCGTGGACCCAATGAAAGAGGAAAAGTCATGCCGTAAGTTATCAAACATTTATTATTAAGAAAACATTTATTTTATAATATTTGTAGCAATTAAAACACAGACAAATTCCATACGTCTATTTTCTACGTTTTAGATGTCGCTGAAAATAAGGGGTCTTCAAGTAAAAGAAAGCGGAAATAGGATTTTTTGTTTTTTAAGTAAATGTACTTATTAAAGTACATAATTATTTATAATTAAATAATGATCCATAATGAGTCTCCGTATTAATTATCAGCAACTTCATAGTAAAATTTAGTCAATCATATAATCTTGAGTTTATTTAACAGTCAATGTTTTCGAAAAATGGTTAGTTTGCATGTTAAATCGAAGTACAGCAGCGTAATTCCCGTTTTTACAGAATTTTTTACTTTTCACACACATTTTTACGCCACTCTTACGGCTGAAACACTGATCAGAGAAAAAAAAAAATTACTATTTAAAATTTAAGAAATTTTATTCTCTTTAATTTATGTATTGACGACTTTTACGTAAAATGCATAGTTTTGGACTTACTTTGAAAAATTCGCCTTTTTGTAGGCGTTTTTTTTTTTTTTTTAAGTGTTTCCAGGAATTTTTTTTTTTTTCGCCAAACCTCAGATTCGTGTTCAGGGACCTAAAAAACATAAAAGCACCAAATATCAGAACTACACAGAAACTTTTTGTTATTTGTCTTTTCTTAGCACCTAATGTCTGGAATATTTTCTCTTACATGTCTTAATCGCCTTTTAATTTCGCAATTTGAATATAGAAAACAAACTAAGGCTAGCTTGAATCAACAAGCTTTGAAGCTTTGAAGTAAAATGTTTTTTTTTTTTTTTTTTTTTTTTACGTTTTGTCAAATTATAGAGGTTCCGTTAAATTACAGAGAAATTATTAGGTAAAATTAAACTTTCGAAATTAGTGCATTTTTGAACTGAAGAATTAGAATTTTTTGAGTATATTTTAACTGTTCTACCTTTAATTCTTCCTAGATTTATTTCCAATCGCTTCGGGTTTTGATTCTGAGCTCTCTATGATGGAAGCAAACATCTTACTGACTGTGCTACAGGAGCTGTTTATACAACTTGCAAATGGTGTCTTTTATAATTCAAGGGGAAATACTTTAATTTTAATTTACTTTTAATATTCCCAAGTTCCATGCATATGGTGATTGAAAGAATTGCAAAATGATTGTCGATAAAAATCCTTACTAACTACAGAAACGAATTTTACCTTTATAAAATATTCTAATTTTTAATAAAATAATTTAGTAACCAAATTTACGTCTTTAATATTTCTAATAAAATTTCAAAAGAAATTTCAAACTGTGTATTTTGAATTTCAGATTATAACAAAGATAAAAATATCTTTAAATAAAGGCATGGAAATCTCTACGGGAAATTTCATGTAAGAAAAGGGAAACGACTGTAAGATGATCACCGTAAAACTCAATCGAATGTATTTAACCGAGAAGTAGCGTAAATTTACAGAGTTTCAGTATGTTTTCCGTGTTTGTAGAGAACTTTTTAACAGTACATAGACGATTTTTCCCATATGCCATAATTTGCGGAATATTTTGTGTTTCCATATAAAAAAACTGTATAAGATTCACACTTCATTTTCAACACCAAAAGTTCTATACAAATATTCAATAACAATTGAGAATTACATGGCAACTCGTGTATGTTTACAAGATTTAGAGAGCCGAGCTTTCTATTCACTAACGTCAAGTGAAACGTCAAGTCTGCAATTATTTAAGAAATTCTAGTACATAAGATGTTGTTTTATAGGCCTATAAATGGTTTTATATAAATTAAACATCCTTGCGGTATATGTTTTGAAAACTTTGTACTGTCTGGCTCAGATATCGAAAAACCTGAGTAGGATTGCTCCTTACGATGGTTCCAAAACTTGTAGTCAGAGATGTTTGTCCATAAGAGTGACTGATCACGGTTTGATCGATTAAACGTGAGAAAATTAGGGAGAAAAGAAAAGGCCGGACTTCCATAAAATGAAACGGACTGACCAGCAACGCTGGCAACAGGACCGATCCGAGACCTGTTCTATGTTTTTCTTATGAGAGTAGTCGTATTTCACTTTAACTTTTCAAATATAAATAAAGAAAATTTGTACAAAATGCGCATTAAAGTGTTTTGAATAGCCAATAGCAAAGCAACGATTATTTCTTATTTAAGTATAACACGTAACTTTTAAAGACTATATTATTATTAATATAAATTAAAACTGCACACATCTAAAATGGGATTTCCTGCTAGATTACACTAAAAAAAAAAGTTAAAAAAAAATAGTTGTTCTTTAAAATGTTAAAATACAATAGTGACAACGTCTTAATTTAAAAGTTTTGAAAATTATTTCTGAACTTGCTATTTTTATAAAAACATCTAAGAAAATTGCTGTACAATTTTAAGTTATAACATCTACTGAAATATTGTAAAAGAAGGAAAAGGTAATGTAATTTTGAAACACCTGGTCCATTTCTATACGTTTAGTATATAAAAATAGTTTTCTCAATGAAATTTCTTGACAGAAAAAACTACTGAGTAATATATTTTTTAAGAACTTTCTCAATTTTTCAAAGACGAAAAAATTGTTTACGAAATGAATGACAGTTTTCCCTACACAGCATTAATCCTGCTTAAAATGTTTTGACAGAATTATTTTACAATAAGTAACTTCCTTTATTAGAAATTTAATAGCGTATTTTTATTTATCCCTCATTAAAGGACACGTTACTATCTTCTAAATAGGGAAAATATTTATTTGAGTAAGAGTATATTTATGCATAAGAAATAAATCATTAGCGTGACAGTGCACTTCGAAATGCCCAAATATCACCAAATATATGTTTTTTTGTAAATGTGTTATTAACATCTTATTTAGAGAAAAATAGAATAAATTGAAATATGCAAGACAGAAATTGTGTTTGCATTCAACATGAAAATATGTAATAGAAATTATACATACTAATAACGTGTTTAAATACATTTCCCTAAAATCTAATTTTTAGCAATCAATACATCCTGAACATAATGAGTGTATGTGTTTGAATTTTCATTCAAAAACCTTCCAAGCCGATAAAACACCTAGTCAAACGGAAATAAATGGCAAACGGATTACATAAGATGGCTACTAACCATGATAATATCTGTACATATTGCATAATCCAGTAATATATTTTAAAACAAAGAAAATCAGGGTACTTTTTCAAAGTATGGTGGCTGGATGGTAGTACAGACAGTGTTGTTCGTAGGGGGCACAGCACGCCTTGCTGATTGGTGTAACGATTATATAATAAAACACCTGTAGTCTATGCGAAATATTTTTTAATAATTATATGTCTTTCATTTAATTAAGTTAATTCGATAGTATAAGAATTTCAATTACGTATAGCGCAAACTTTTTTCGATTGAGAAACAACCCCAAAAAATTGATTTTTGGAATATTAACGCTAGTGAACCACAAGAATATTTACCCATCGCTCATTAAATTTTTTTCTAAATATTTAATATTTCCCGAATTGTAACGGTTTCATAAATCTCTCTTGATTACATTATACAACCCGACAATTCTAAAAATCTTCCCATATTTGGGGTTCATAGAAACTTATTTTGACTTTAAATACAGGGTGTCCAGGCTATAAGTATCAAAAAGTTGTGGTTTATTAATACGGAGCTACCCATCAGAATATAATAGACTTCCCCTCCGTGGATTGGAAATCTCTCCGAGATTTTAAAACATTCAACAAAACAAAAAAAAAAAAAAAAAAAAAAAAAAAAACTGAAACTGTGGATGAGTTGAAAAAACGTATCATATAAGCAATTTGTCTAATAACTCCTGATATGCTACGAAACATTTGGGGAGAACTGTATTACCGTTTAGACATTTGTCATGCTGCCAAAGGTGCACCCATCGAAGTCTATTGATATTAAAACTTTGTGAGATGCTATTTTTTTTTTTATTCTAAAGGGTTGTTCCGTAAAAATAAGACGTAACTTTTGGATACTTTTAGCCCAGATACCCTGAAAAAGAATGTCGTGATATTTCTTCATCCGCTTAAAATTAAAAAGAACTTTTCATGTTTAAAATGTTTCTACCGTTTCTCGAGAACATTTTTCGAATTCGTTTGACCAGCATCATCTGGAAATATTTTGTAGTAAAATAATGTATTTTTTAAAATGTAGAAAATACACATACGCAGATATGCATTCAAAACTTTAGATATTTCTATACTTTGTATTTTATGTTGGTCCGATAATACCATTACAAAATGTGATTTTAAATTATTGTATGGGTTTCTTTTAATTACTTTCCAACAAAGTTGAAAAGTTTGTCTGGCCGTCTGGCCCCGCTCTAACTCCCGTAAATGTACTCGGATTGCCCTGAAATTTGTGGATGTTATTGAGGTTTAGCATAGCACGTTCCCTACTGCAAATGAAGTTTGTAGCATGTATAGTTCATTTACAGGGACAGTCAAACGTTTTTCGTCAAAAGTCATTACGGCCTATGGGAAAAATCGTGTAAAAGGATTTTTAATGGTGTTACACGATTTCAAACATAATGAAATTTATATGCATTAATGAACTGCACTAAAATATGCATTCTGCAGCATATGTGATGTAATGAATATTTATTATTCATTTACAGGGACATACAAAATGATTCCGTTATATAATGATATAGGAGTGGAGGGAATTGTTTGCGGCGTATTTCAATTATGTTAAATTATTTCATGTATAATGAAATCGTTATACGTCGCTGAAGTTCACTATAATTTATTTCATGTATAATACGGAGCGCATAGCATTTACAGAAACACACAAAATATTTGAGATACTATATTGTATCCGAAGTATTGTACATTACAGATGATAGCTATAAATGCATTTTTAATTATGATATGCGCTTTTATGTTTCACTATATTTATATACATTATATGATGTGTATAAATGCTATAATTCATATAAATGGGTACACAAAAGAATTCGTAAGGGTTAAAGGGTATGAGTGAAAATTGCTTAAAAGTGGTTTTTAAATGAGTTATGCATTTTTACGCTAAACTGCATTTAGTTTACCAAGATATGTGTGTAGAATATAGATAAAATGATATACAGGGTCACAAAAGGAATTGGATACATGACCGTCTATAAATGATAATTTCTGGAAATGTGATTTCAGTAGTTTTAAGAATGTTTTAGTTTCAATTAAATTCTAGCTAAATAGTTTCGTGTAATAAAGGTACTATGTTAACTACAGGGTTCTACAAAAGTATTGAAGTATGTTTCCATCTATTACTATAAATCGGTGAAAGAGAAATTTCAACCTGTTATGCGTTTATTTTGCGAAACTAATTACCCCATTATATAGTATATATATCAACCTACATATCAAATACAAAGCTGTTCAAAAGAATTGGAATACATATTTGGTATGGAATGTAACTGCTGAAATCAGTTTTTTATATGAGTTATACGTTTTATGACATGCTTATTTAGTTGTCTTATTTCCCTAAACAACGAAGTTTTGTTAAAGACTCCAGGAAGTGTTTTATAATCTATGCTTAACGCATTATTTTTCTTTATTTTTTAATATTAATGTCATATTTTTATTTCATTGTTAAATTAAGAATTTTTTTTTTAAAGTAATAAACCTATGACGATTTTACAGCGTTTCTGAATTTATAAAAAAGAACTATTTTTTATTAATGTACCTAATGTTTGAACCACTTGAATACGTCCACGTGCGGTGTGCACGTAGTAGAAATCGTTGAAACTAAAGTGGGTTTCGTCGACGACGTGGTCAAGATGTTAATGTATCTAAATTTTCTCTAGAAAATCCTAATCATGTGTTGGCGTTTGTTTAATGCTACTTGACATGATTAATAATAATGCCTTTGGCTTCAACAAGTGAACTGTATATTTAAACCAATGAAAAAAAATACATGTATACATGCTTTCAGAAGCGTTTTGCGAAGATTTAGTGTCATCCAAAAACTACATGTGATCAATTAATTTAATCCCAGAACTTTCTACGAGGATAGGCTGAAAAGAACTGCACACATGTTTGTAGAACACGAAATAACAAAACACAAATAGCAAGATCGGACAAAAAGTACATTAAAGTACAGTCGTGGAAAAAAAAGTAAACACCCCCTACTAACTCCTGAACAAATTATCGTAGACGAAAGTTAACGGTACCGCACGATTGAAAATAAAGTCTGCTTTTAAATCGTGTGCATAAAATTTGCTTAGGGGGCCATATACATATTAAAACGAATCCAAACTTCATTTTTTTTCAATAACAGTACCCAAATTTAACGACATATTTCAAATCTTCGGTTCAAAATATGCCTAGAAACCAAATTTCAAGTCATTCGAATGATAAGTTTTTGAATTATAGACATTCAAAATTTAGTACTTCTAATGTTAAATTACATTTTCATATTTTTATTTATATCTCCTGAAATTATGCTCCTAATGAGCTAATTTTTTGTGTAGCAATAATACTAATATACCCAAATATAAATACGTTGAATTTGGAATTTTTATAATTTTATGATATGAATTATGAATTGCAACATAAAAATTTTTTGATGGATTTGGATTTATTAAGTCCTGCTTTATGGATATCCAATATTTCACATTTTTCTCCCAAGTTGTTTTGAAATTATGCTTAAAAACTGCAAAATGATGGTTTAAGGGGCCGTCTGTAATAGAAGTGAGTAAATTTTTGAAATTTATTCTGCTATCCTGTAATCAAACAGGTTTCATTGACGCTTAAACGCGCCTTGATCAAGAAGGCGGCTCTCTCGGTTGACAATCAAGTTCGGAACTTCAATTTGGATACAGCCCTTAAAATACGCTCGTTTTAAAATAATTAATTTCTCGGAAACTTATGGCACAAATTGCATAAAAATTTGTTTATAGGCTAATTGAAAGGTGTAGAGTTCATTTATGCTGTCAAAATTGTGTACTGCTATTGAAAAAAAAACAAAGTTATGGCTCGTTTTAATATGTAGATGGCCCCTTAAACAAATTTTATATACATCATTTAAAAGTAGACTTTATTTCCAATTGTTCGGTGCCAGTAACTTTCTTCTACGATAATTTGTTGAGAAGTTAGTAGGGGATGTTTCCTTTTTTTTCCACGACTGTACAATTCTTAACCTTTAACTCTTTCGTTACCGAGGCTGAAATTCTACAGGTTCTTCAGAGAACCGGAACGCCCGAAATCCAGTTGAAAATTTTCATACCCCCCTTCGTAGGAGTAATGTCAACGTAGAAGACATCAATCTCAGGAGTGGGAGGAAAAGAACACAGAAAAGGATTAGCATTTCCCCCTGCATGGAGAAAAAGGGA
The DNA here is from genome assembly GCA_963932465.1 of Maratus speciosus. Lineage (NCBI taxonomy): Eukaryota > Metazoa > Arthropoda > Arachnida > Araneae > Salticidae > Maratus > Maratus speciosus. The sequence goes on from OZ010800.1 coordinate 314,822,309, forward strand.
AGATATCCGACTGAATAGTACACTTTTTACAAGGGACGAAATTCCCAGACAGTTTTAGAACAAAAATGTAAACATCTATTGTTGCAAGTTATCCAGATAAATGGAGATACCTTTACGATATGAGGGTAAAACATTATTAGTACCGCTTTGTATTCAGGGCGACTTAAATTTTATACTTTTCTAAATCTTTTGACATACAGCCATTCTTCAACATTGCCATTATAGCATGAAATTAGATATGTTTAAATGTTGCTGTAATGTGTTTCAAAAAATTTCGGAATTCATCGGATCTAGAAATGCAATCACTACTGAAATAAATTTAAAACCTCGTGATTTGTCTCAAAATTTGAAGTTGTAAAGAATGTTTTCCTTTAGAATTTTGAAAAACGAACTAAGCACACATTACATAAAAAACCGTGCTAACCTAGTATAGGTTTTTAGATGAATTTTTTTTCTTCTGTGTAATGGAAAAAAGATACAATATATAGAATATTTCTAATTTGATATAAATCCGAATATTAATAAACATCTTACAAAAATAAATAAATAACCATTCCTTTTTTTTCTCTGTACAGACATTTTTTTCTGTAATCTTACAACATATATTATTATTATTATTATTTAACATTTTAAAAGTGGTTACTGTTAGCCATACATCTGGCGCCCACATAACTGCTCATAAATATTTAAAAATATTGACAGATAAAATAGTTCATATATTTCTTATATGCTCCATGTCGTTCTATGTCGCCTCTTTCTAATCATTTAGACAGGTGAGCAAAAAAATCGTAATGAAATAAAATAATAATGAGTAGAATCAGTATTTTGGAGGAATGACAGCGTGCAGATGAATATTTAAGAGCTATTGCTGTGATAAAAGTTTTTTAATACTAAACAGCAATAACAGCAATGGAATAAGCACTAATCAGAAGTCTTAAATTTATTTTTGGCGCTAAAGAAAACGGGAAAGAACGAAACTGTATGACATAATCTTAAATATTTTTCTATTCCCATGTTCCTGAAAATTCCAGATATTCGCGTTAAAATGCTTAAGGCTGTTCTTAACTGCTCTGCTCAACAAGCGCAAAACGTTTTGACACATTTACAAATTCATTTTTTAACGGAAAGATATAAAATTGGAAAGCCTGGCCATGGAAGCGATTTGGAATTGAATTGTTTTTTCCATTTTTTGATCAATCAATTACCCATATAGTTATAAGCGATTTAGGTAACGTAACAAACACGTTTTTCGCCCCTCTTGAGGGATTTTTCTACTTTCGCACGTCAATTCGGTTCAAAACGTCCACTTTGACACTATTTTGTGAAACATCTATTGCGTTTGCAAAAGAATGGAAAAAATAGCTCGATGACATAGTTTCTGAAGAGCAACACCAGCTAGTTTCACGCATTTTCGAACAAAAATAAATCAAAACTTATGTCAGAATGTTACCCTTTTGGATTTGAGAACATCCTTAAGAAATAGATATCATTTTTTCTCTTGTGTGTGTCTGCAGTGTAATCTCGAAAATCTCGCCTATGAAAAAACGGGAACTTCTCCGGTATCCCGCCCCCGCCGCGCCGTTTCTATTTTACAATTTCAATTTAAGGGAGAAAAGAAGATAGCAATTGTTTACAAATTTAAAATTCGATATTATAAGTAAAAGCAAATAAAATTGACATCCATGTTTCAGAAATTACATGAAAAGAAATAATTTCACTGTTTATTAGATTTTTTTTTTTTTTTTTTTTTTTTATGTAACACAGAAAACATCAATTAAAGTAGGGTTTTTTTTGTAATATATACTTTTTCTTTCCTCACGTAATTATATCTTTGATATGAATTAAATCAGAACTAAAGGCACCATTAATAATTTCGAAAGTACTTTTGATATTCTTTCAGAAACTCGGAATTTTCAAAAAATCTCGCTTAGTCTCGTCCCGACTTAGCACTCCGGCATGTAAATGAAATCTGCAAAAGGGAGAATTTTAATATTTCTTAGAAAATATCAGTTCTACTCATAGCTATTTGGTACTGTTATTATTTCAGAAAACAATATTTTTTGTTTTAATTCAGTAGTATACATTTATTTTTTTAAAATTCTAGAATAAAAGCATACGCCACAATGGAGAACAAGTTCAAAAGAGGAAATATAATTCAATATATTGTTGAAAAATACAAAAGGTCTACAATTTGAAGTTTAAAAAAGCCGAAAGGAAATATCTTTCTCTTTTAGGTGCAGTTTCCATATAAAGGAAAAAAAAACATACTGTAGTTAAACGCTTTAAAAAAAAAATAAAAGAATAAGCCAGCATCTATATATTTAAAAAAAAAAAATAAGTTTTTCAGATTTTTTCTTTTCTTAAATTATTCATAATATACATATAGAAAAATCCCTGATGGCTTGGCCTAAAGGTACATGTAGATTTCAAAGGCTAATTTGACCTACAAAAACTAAATCAAGAATAGAGATAAACCCAGTTTAACAATTTTATCTACCGCTTTTCACGAGCTTTAATTTCATCTTTCTGTAATCGCTGGTTTCATTAGAATCATGTTAATACGATAATTTTTTCTTCAACTGCTTTTTTTTTTTTTTTTTTTTTTTTTCTGTAATAGTTGGTCCTATGAAAAACTTGCCAATATAAAAATTGTAGATAATATTAAGAAGATTTCTAATAAATTTAAGAGGATTGGATATCTTCTTAATTGACGAAATTATGAATTTTTTTTTTTCCCTTAACCCCGTTTTTTTTTTTTTTTTTTTTTTTTTTTTTCTTTGCTGTATTAATTGCCCTTTTAAGAACTTGCCAATTTAAAAGTTGTAGATAATATTAAGAAGATTTATAGTAATAAATTGAAGTGGATTTGACATACTGTGAACTAACGAAGTTATGAATTTTCTTCTTCGTAAAACCCTATTCTTTTCGCCCCTTGAGCCCATTTTTGATGATATCAAAAACCTGTTATACATAATTTTTTGGCCCTTTACCTAACAGTTATAATAGGTTTGAAGTGATTTGATATCTATAATAATTAAGAATTTATTAGTTTTCTTTTCTATTTTCACAAAAAAACCTCTCTATTTCCAACCCTTTGGTCCGATTTTGCCCATTAACGAACTTGACCGAGATTTTCTGCCCCTTGTTTTTATGTATCAGTTTGGAAGAGATTTGTGCAGGATTATGAAAGTCGTCGTTTCCATAAAACAGTGATATGTATAGAAAATATATATATAAATAAATAGATAGAAAAAGTTTTAAACTGGCGTGATTTTGGGTTCTATGGTTCATGATCGGCGTAGATCTGCAAATATTTTTCAGAAATTTCAACATAGAGAAGAATGTAAAAGGTAGTATTTCTTACGAAATCTACCGAAAAAAACGGAAATTTCATTTCAATAAAGCACTCAAGCCGAAATACCTTTTAAAGAGCATAACCACACTTCATTTTCCCTTATCTGGCACCTAAAATATCCCTTTTCTGAAATCAAGTTAACAAAGAGAAGATAATCCTCTAAACACAATACCACAACGCGCGTCGTGACAGGAGCTCTTGGGAGAAAAGAGGGGTAGAAATTGACCAGGCGTTTTCGGGCGGTATCGGTAATCTGAATGAACGGGCGTTTGAGGCGCTTTGGTATTGAAAGAGTTAAAATCATATATTTATTTTTCTAAATAGTCACCGTTTAGACTGACACATTTCTACTAACGTGTAACAAGACTTTTTTTATTTCGTCACTGAAAAATTCTTTAGACGTTTCTCGAATCCAGGACTGGACAGCGGCCGTCACCTCATCATTCGAGGCGTAAGGATTACCCTTGATGCCACTTTCGAGAAGAGGAAAAAAATAAAAATCGCAAGATGCAAGACTGGGAGAGTAAAGAGGGCGTGGAATAGCTTCAAATTTCAGGTTTCGCAGAACTGTTTTTTTCCCGTCTACAACCCATCGTCTAGAGTGGTACCCATCGTGCGTAGATTTTACGGTATCCCAGTTGTCCAATAATGAAGCCAAGATGTTTCTTGAATATTCCAATATGCAATCCGCTTTTGAGTGATTCGCCGGTCATTTTGAGTGAAATCGTCAACGAGTTTGCGATGTTTATCGTCTGCTGCAGTAATGGTAAACCCGCTAAGCTTTTCATCAGCAAATACTGTTTTAGTGTTTCGCAATCACGAAATTTTATTACCCATCGATTTACAATAGACCTATTATCAGCATATCATCATAAACAACTTTCAAACGCCGATGAATTTCAGTAGGAGTAATTTTTTTCAGCAGTTAAAAATTCGATAACAGTGCTCTGTTTAAATTTCGTTGACATAGCACTAGAACACTAGTCTCCATACATCCGTTTCTCAAAATACAATGGATGAACTCAACGACCTCAAATCTGCGAATGCATACAAATGGGGGAATGTTACTTCCACATGCCACTGGGCGCGCTTCTGAAAGTCACTTCGTTCGCGCTCTACAAGCATGTGTGCATTTCTTATCAGCCTACCCTCGTATATACCGCTATTTTTTGTTATTTCGTTTATGCTCTGATACAAAAAATTTTAAATAAATAGTCATAGTAATATTGATATTAGAGAATTATGTTTTAAACTTAATATCATTTTACTTTTAGAGAATGGTGATTTTTTTTTAGTTTTTTTTCACTTTAAAGAGTATATAAAAAGCTAATTTAAAGCTATAATAAGTATAAATTATAGAAAAACAAATATAAACATATAGAGAAAATTAAAAAAAAAATTATTCATCATAACGACTCATATAAAAACATTTAGGCATGTTTTGCATAAATTTTAGTATTTTAGTTAATGCTTATTTCATGAAGTTTCCATGAAAATATTTAATACTCGCTATAATAAGGCTAAAATAAAGTAAAACTTACATTGTATTTTTAAATTGACTTAGACTAATTTTTGTCATAAATAATGCAACAGAGAAACATTAAATCATTATTCTTTTTATATATCTGTAAAAGCGAAAGTATAGCGAGATTTTTTATTTTTATTTTTGCAGCATGCTTCAAGGTAACACCATTTTTTTTTCGTTGAATTTAGTTAGGTGCTCGTTACACAGTTTAAGTACATTTCATGCATAATTTTTAATTTATTTTAAAAGTATATGTTTTATCTAAAAGTTTTTTTTCAAACAAGAGTACATATAGAACAAAAATTTTTAATAAACATATTTAGTTAAGAATTTGTTTAGACAGATATTTAGCATATAAAGAAAAATACAACACTTTCAACTCCGTAAATGAATTCTATATATTTAAATACTGCATTATTTTTTGTTTATGTTGCGCTATTCTTGACATGAAGGTTTTTATATGTGCTAATCAATGTTTTGAAACTGCCTAAAAAAATTTAGTTATTCAAAAATTATGGAAATTTTGTTTTAAAAAATCTTTCTTTAACAAAGTTTTTCAATGTTTACACGGTCTAAAAACAATGTAAATAATTTATAAACTACAAGCAAGTCTTATGCTCTTTCATGAAATATATATCGCAGGTTGAGAAATGTAATCTTTATATCTTCAAAAGTACAGGGTGGTCATAAAAGAACTTTGCCGATATATGGACCTCTAGCGGTCGTCCCGTACAACCGATCGAGATGAAATTTCAGATATAGTTATTCAAAGGTGTGAGCTCGGGATTCTATGAACGGCAACAAAGTGGCTCTCACGGTTACGGTTATAGGTACAAAAACTCGAAATTTTTGAATGGCAACGCCCATTTTTTCCCGTCAGAAAACGCTCTGCGCATGCGAAAACCCTAAACAGCGTTGGAACGGTACATGTATCACAAGAAATGGACGCATTATGCACGCACAAAAAATGGCTCTGCGAACGGCCTAAAAAACATGATCCGGTCTCACCGTGGAAATATGCAATATGACAAAGGCAAGACATCAATCACAGAATGACATTAGCTAGATATTCAACGTTGAAAACAAATAAAAAGCGAGGTGAAAATGTTGGTTCTTCAGTCGGGAGATCACACATGCCGATGAAATGTCTTTGCCAGTGAAAGTTCGTGGGGAATTGGTAAAACTCAATTATCAAAATGGGATGAGTGCCGCGGAACTCTTCCATGTTATCGTCGAAACCATAACCAAATATGTGACCCATGTACCTCGCAAGCTCTGCGTGATTTAGTAAAGAAATTCCAAGAAACCAGCACCAGTGATAGACCGCGATCCGGCCGACCAACCGTTCCTGAGGACAGACACTGTTATGGGGTGTATCACATAGTGACTTCAGAACGCATGCAAGAGGTGCAACTCGTGTGTTGGATATACCGAAAACATCAGTTCTAAAGCCTACCGTGCCCTGAAATCCGATGTTTCCATACCAGTACCAGCGCGACCAGATGTTGAATGCGGGAGACCATCAACAACGTACAGACTTTGAAAATTAATTTCTTATCCGATATGATGGTGGTAACGACTGAACTCTTCGCATATATGGACTCTATCAAATGTGACACTGAAAACATCCCTCATGCCGTCATGTTATTTCTGGTTGTAATGTCCACAGTCGCCCGCTTGCTATACGTAATTACCTGTGATGAAACCTATGTGGAAAATATGTAATCTAAATAAAAATTTTGTTTTCTCCGATCTGTGTAGCAATCAGTGGTGTCTTGCCTCTGTCATATGCAAATTTCCTCCGTGCATCCCAATCGTCGTTTATTTGCTCGTTCGCACAGCTATTTTTGTGCGTGCATAACGCGCCCATTTTTTGTGATACACGTACCGTTCTAACACTCCTTAGGATTTTCACATGCCCTGAACATTTTTCGGCGGGAAAAAATGGGCGTTGCCATTCGAAAATTTCGAGTTTCTGTACCTATAACCGTAACAGTGAGCACCACTTTGTTGCCATTTACAGAATCACGAGCTCACACCTCAGAATAACTACACTGGTGTCCAAAATTAAGGAACAATCACAAAATGCTAATTTTCAAGTACGAGAATACTCAAAAGGAAATAATATAATTCGAATAATTACTATCTCTACAGTACAGCTAGTCCATATAACATCTCATTCATGTCACACCTGATCACAAGTGTCACAATCACTACGGTGAAGCAAAAAATAGGAAACTCCATACATCTCATTATGAGTCTCAAATGATCTCTATATGTGACTCTACTGACACGTCACTGTGACAGCTGCTTTGTAACGAGTCACCCTGTGACTTTACAATGTCGTTACATTGTGACTCTCATGTGACTGTCATCTGAGGACTCAATTTCAAAGTCATCGTGAACGCTGCATTGTGATAAGTTACCAAATAATGTCACATTAAAGTCACATGATGACTTTCACGTGACAGAGAGACTACTGTGAAGTCGCCATTGTGCTCTTTTGTGAAAAGTCACCCTGTGACTATAATGTGATATTATTTGGTGACTTATCATAATGCAACATTCATGATGACTTTGAAATTCAGTCTAAATATGACAGTCACATGAGAGTCATAATGTAACTACAATATAAAGTCACCTGGTGACTCGTCACAAAGCAGCAGTCACATTGACGTCTAAGTGGAGTCATATATAGTGATCATTTGAGAGTCATAATGAGACATGTGGAATTTCCTATTTTTTTATTCACCGTAGTGACTGTGACACTTGTGACCATGTGTGACATGAATGAGATGCTATATGGAATAGCTGTGCTGTAGGGATAGTAATTATTTAAATTATATTATTTACTTTTGAGTATTCGGTTACTTAATAATTAGCATTTTGTGACTGGTCCTTAATTTTGGACACCAGTGTATATCTCAAATCTCATCTCTATCGGTTGAATGGACCAGCCGCTAGAGGTCCATATATCGGCATATTTTTTTATGACCATCCTGTATTAAATGTTCGAATAAATGTGCATAATATCATGTTTAAACCCTCCAAATAAAGTTTTCTTCAGGATAAAGCAAACAATTAGCCATACAAAAACAATACATATGCATGTAACTATTATTTTACAACCACATTTATTTTAAAAAACGGTTTCTTCAAAAGACAAATATTTCAAATAGACATTTGTATGAATTCTTTAGGATGGTTCGTGTTGTTTGTATATGTTTACGACGCACAGTGGATCAATCCTTAAGAAAATGCGAACATAGAGCCAAAAAATAATCATTAAATAACTAATTTTTTGCAACGAAATATTTTAAAAGAATGTCTACTAAATACGAATAAATGTTTATTTTTTTAATTATACAAAATTATATCGTATTTGTATAGCTCGGAATATACACCTTTCAGCAGAGGATTTTTTCTGCGAATTTTAGCGACTTTTTGCAGTGCTCAGAAATGGAACCTAAGTAACCTCTACTAATAACTCATTTAAAATATCATTATTAATTTCTTAAAACACATTTTAAACCACTACTACTACATTTTGATTGAATTTTATGTCTCATTCTACATTATGAACAACACATATAGAACTAACGGTATCATAATCTTCAAAATTACATGACTTAAATTGTTTAAAGTTGTTTGAAATTTCAAACACATGTTGATATTCCTGAAAGCCTATACTTTAATGTGTTGTAGAGGATTTTTTTGCGCAAATCTGCACATTTTTGAAGAAAATGGACCTGAAGCGGCTATTGCGTAATTTTTCGTTTCCAGAAAACATATTAAATTGGCTGTACACAAAATTATTTTTTAAAGAAGATTATGCTGTAAGAAAATTTTAGGATGAAATGATGTAAAAAGCTAATTTAACATTAAACTGCAAAATTAAATTTAATATACTCTACTCATATCTCGGGTTATATAAACCTTTACATGAAAATTCTGAAAACCGCAAAGGCTCCCAGACAGTTAAATGTACTCTAATAAATGGATGCGCTGCTATGTCAGTGATAAAGTGTTATATTTTAAAGTAAAATTTCCAATGTTTTAAGAAAGTTTCTGTTCCTTTGAACGTTTTTTATTTTGTGTCTAATACTAGAAATCAAAGCGTTATATGTTATTAGCAAATGGTGCAATAAGTGTTCGTTACATGCTCTTCGACTTATTTTTCGCTTATGGGACTCCCGGTACCTTCGAAACTCTTTATTTCGAGCTTCGCTAGCTTCTTCCAACAATTATCCAACTGGAACAGGAAAATTTGTAATCATATCCTTTGTATGAGTTAGTAATTTATGTACAGAAGCTGGCATATGATACCAACCGTACTTTGAGGCACATTATTTAGCCTTTCCTAGTGTAAAATTTCAAAATTTTTCCCCATTAATTACTTCGTCACAGGCGATCACTTGCACTATAACTGAAAAACGTTTAATAAGTTATTTATCCACTCCAGTGATCTCAGCTGTTTTTTCAAACTCAGCAAAAAATGTCCTTGCAGTGTTTCCATTGTGTGTCAAGCCACTTTTCTGTTTAACAATATCTATTAGCAACCCTAATTCTTTTCTAAATTCGCGTTGAATTTTTACGTTTGAATCTTCTTAATTTAGCTTCTCCAGAAGTATCCTCTCTGAAACATTGAGTTAGTCTTCTTTCACGAGTTTCGGTTACGTCTGAAAAATATTTTCGTGATGTTGATTTCCGCAAATTTTCAACTGCAAATGGTTTAAGCTCATTACAAACTTTAAAGGAACACTGAAGTGAGGAATAGTTTTTATTACTGAAACTATCTAATTTTCGTTCAGGTTTCAGTCAGTTATCTTTTGCATTTACACCAAACCTACGTAAACGCTCCTTAAATTTTCTTCAGCAATTTTTGAGGCAATTAGTTCACACTGTTCACTTACAAAGCTAAGTATTGATTTTGCATAACTAAAACCATTATTTAAATTCTTCAGAAACAGAAACAAATCTCTGTTTGTTATCATATTTCAAAAGAATATAAGAAAAAAGACAAAATGAAATAATCTGATTGAATATTACTACAAGATAATTCTAAAACACTCAAAGCTGATAATAACATATATGCACTGAAATGAATTCTAAAATATTGCAGTAGAATGTCGAAGTTATGTAGAACGATTTTAAAGAGTTATGTAAATATCGCATATGTTGCCAATTAAAAATTAATCAAATATTTTAAGTATTCCAAAAATGTCATTTGGATATAAGTAAAAACTGCAAGCTTTGTTTTTCCAGTTTATTTTAGTTATTCATCATCACCCTAATCTTCTTGTTTGCGAGAGAAACGCGAAATTGTTCGTAAAAACCATGCAGATACTTTCAGTTTCATTTATTTTACTCATTTAAACCTAAATATTAAAAAAAAACATTATATATATTGGCTTATACTATCGCGATAATTCTATGTTCGACATCGCCTATACTTTGATAGACTGTGCGACGTAGAGAAAACAGAAATGAACTAATTTTCACAAAAATATTCAAATTCGATGTTTTGTTATTTATGTTGTATGAAAACAATGAAGTATTATAAAATAAATTTCTTTACATTGAATAAATGAATATAAGTTAGCATTTAAAATTAAAAAATGTAACCTGTGTATCATTATTTGGATTTCATATTTTTTGTGCCTTAACTTGTTTTATTATCTCTTGTAATGCATAAAACTTTTATTCCCGTTTCATTGTATATGTATATGTGTGTGTGTAAAGTATATGTTCTATATATATATATATATATATATATATATAGGGAGAGAGAGTATATATATATATATATTTATATATATAGGGTGTTTCATAAAAAATGGGCAACACTTTAAGAGGTGAAAATATACATCCAAACAAACAACTTTCATTGGAGAATGCATGGTCGGGGTTAAAACACAAAGGTGTTGGCGGATTTGGAAACTTGGTCCATGCAAACGTTAAATCTTCTTCTAGTTGCGAGTTATAGCAGGAGAACAACACTAACAGCATGCAAATGTGATATGGGGAAGAAGAAGAACGCTTATGCAAAATTTCTCCTCGGTTATAACATAAAAGCTGCTAATCCGAATGTGCATCTGTAAATAGAGGTAGGAGCGTATCGGAAGATGTTGTCCTTCATTGATAGAGAAAAGGCTGATATGCCTTTCACATACGGAACTGCAAATGGAAATGGGCCGGAGGCTCAGCTATTATACGGAAAGCGATTTCTCACCTTGCTTTTGTAACTTAATCGTTCTTTGTGTGTTTTTGCCTCGTATACCAACATCACCTTCGGCGCCCTCTAGCAGCTTTGCATTGTAATTCTGAACATTCGTTATTTGATGAATGTTGTTTGTTTGGATGTGTGCTATCATCTCTTTAAAATTTCCCCATTTTTTATGAAATGCCCTGTATATAAAGAGATCATATATACATATATATCATATATATATATATATATACAGTAATATCATATATTCATATATCATATATATATATACAGTGAAACCTCCCTGAAAGTCCACCTCTTTACGGGGACCACCTTTGATAAAGACCGTTTACATATGGACGATAATTTTCGGCTATAGGCTCAATGTTAATTTTCGACCATTAAAAGATCACTATTTCCCGTCTCACTTCCTGAAACACCACTTTTCAACTTTTCATTCGAAGAGTATAATTACTTTCCTTTGCAAGGGGAAATTTCAAAATTCCACTTCTCTCCAGGAAACATGCTCAGCTAAGTCTACTTCCTTAGACCTTGCGAATCAATGTCATCTCTTCCCCCCTCCCTGGAAGATGAAGTGATTCAGCTAGTAAATGCAGCTAATGTTTATTATGACCCAAAATCATATAAATATGAAGAAGATCTCGAGTGTTACGAGGATTTATCTGAAGATTGGGAGAATCGTATTATAGAAAATATAAGATTTTTTTTTATATTAAAAATAAATTCTACAATCATTTACAAAAACAAATGACACTACAATCGGGACTTTTTAAAATCTATTTTAGAAGCTCATTCTGATTCAGACGATGAGCTTCCAACAATTAAAGCTTCTATTTCATGTCAAACACTTGTTGAAATCAGTAGATTGACAGAAAGTTCGATACTTGTTACAGATGATACTTATATAAATAATTTGTTTAAAATGATCAAAGAATGTTTAGAAATAAAATTGTTAAAATCAAAGCAAACTATAATTAATTCCTTCTTTAAAGCTGCATAGACATGAAATATAATAAACTAATTGAATAACAATTGTTTTTGTAGTACGTATTTCATGAAATTTCGATTTACCCATCACCTCTATTCAAATCACCTCCATTTATCACCTCTGCTGAAATACAGCGAGCATTGACTTTTTGTTCGTCAAGTGTAGGAATACAAATATGACGTAGATCGTGCTCTCAACCAATTAAGAATTAAGTTAACCACGCCATGGAAAGAGTGCGGACAGAGCAAGCGGATGAATTTGAAGGGAAAAAGGATAACCTCGGAAATGCGCGGGAAAGTAAAATTCGGAAAGAATATAAAATGGTTGTTAAAAGAACTTTCTAGAAAGAAAAAAGCGAAGAAATGGAACATTTAATTTAAGAATACTAAAAGCGTAATATTTAAGCAATGTAGATAAGTGAGACATTAAATTAAAGGGAATTTAACAGAGTTAACTATAGAGGTTATTTAAGAATAAGGATTTAGTGAATATAAAGTAGTAATTTAGAATAAGATAAGGAAATCGCGGAATTAGATCTAATAATGTAACATATATATATATTGATAGATAGATAGATATGTAGAGATATAAATTATCAACTATTTTTCCCCAACTGATTTCGAAAAGCGTCGTCTAAAAAATATATTCTTGGTGATTAACAGTATTTTTTTTTTATAAAGTGGAATTTATAAATAATGTTATGCTATTAATAAGGTAATTAATGTTTGCATTCCAAACATATTAGAAACCTATGTTGCAAACCTATTAGATATTACTAGAATTTACTTTTTAAGGAAAATAAATTATAAATCAAATGAAATCCAAAACTTAATCAAATAATGTTTCTTCATTCTAACTTGTTATTAAAAACGTAAATCAAAACAACACCCATTAAAAAAGGGAATAACAATAAGAAAAAACACAACGTATTTTTGTCTTTTAATATGTACTTTAAAAAAAAAAACTACCCGACAGTTTATTTTAATACATGTATATGTTTTACTTATAAAGTCTTTTTCCTTACTCTAACCAATTTGTTTTATTATAAGTTCAAGCACGTTTAAATGACAGTTGACTTCGGTAATTTAATTAGTTAAGTTGTTAAACGTATTTGTCACGAAGAAGAGAAGATAGGGAGATGCTTGGTTAATAAACGTAGTCACAGAATATTAAAAAGGAAATGAAAGAAATGTTCAGATGTGAATAATATAATTTTGTGCAGCGACTTTTAGAAAATTTAATGAGAGCAGTGTCTACATTTTGAGATAATATTTAATAAGACGGAAACAGTTGATCTGCAAATAAAAAAGCATACTTTATTTTGTTATATTTATTTCCTCTTAAGTTGATTATATGAATTAAATTCTAAATATAGTGTATTTATTCAATCGTTTTTTTCTAAAAATACTAAAAATCTTTCACAATACTTTTATGCATATTCAAGGCTGGAGTAGCACAGTTGAAGTTTATTCCAACAGGCCGAAAAATGTCCAGACCAGGAATCGAACCTGGATACTTGGCGTACCGTGTACATGTGAGGCTATCCGGACGATACCTGGCTGGCATAATTCACTCTTATTTGTTGGACTTGGCTGCGAACTGCAACTGACAGGTTGGTTGGTTGGTTGTATTTATGACGGCCAATTATCAGCACGAGGGATATAGGTCCTAATGGGGGGATGAGTGCCCCCCCCTTGTGGGGTCTTTCTAAGGGAACCTAACCCGTATTTACGCTTGGAAAACTAAGGTCCGAAGAAAACCACGAAAACTCCGAACGATTAGGCCGACGGGCACGATTGAGATCGAACCCAGCACTTCCCGTCTAGCAGCTTCGAGAGCAGAACCTCTCGGCCACTGGTGGGGCGCAACTGACAGGTAAGGCATTGGCACGGCACGCCAAGTATCCAGGTTCGATTCCTGGTCTGGACATTTTTCGTTCTGTTGGAATAAACTTCATCTGTGCTACTCTGGCCTTGAATATGATTTAATCCAGTTGGAAAAAAATATTCGTTCCCTTCATTATATACTTTTATGCATTTTACAAATTTCCTAGTTTAAATTTATATTCCTGATTCTCTGAAACAAAATCTGTAAATTTATTGTAATTTTGACTATGCTAGGGACTGTGCATATATAAAGTTATCACTTTAGGTGGGCGGGGGCTCTGGCACATGATATCGTAAGATCGATCCTCCCCCCCTAGGGGGAGGGGAGGGGGTTAGTCTTTTGATATCGTTGTCATTTTTGATGGAACCAAAGTTTTCTTATTTTATTTGTAAACTTGTTCTTTTTAGTCTGTTGGCTTTTTCAAGTCTGTTATCTGCTTTTGGAAAATACAAAAGTTAATATTAAAATCATTAAATGATTAGGTACAAACTGAAAGAAAATTTCAATTTAATTTGTTTTTTTTACTAACTATCTCAAGATTCGGATGCTTCAAGGCCTTTCAAGCGTCTCCTACCAGATTTTTTGTAAAGTAATATTTGCCGTATTTAACGAAAAAAATTCTATCTTCAGATACAAAGACCAGTACTTTACGATGTTTCATATTATATTGAAATGAACAAATAATACAAGATTTTGTATTTTTATAAAGGGATTTTTAGAGTTAATTAATGTTCTTTTAGAATTACTCATAGCAAAAAATGTTGCTACAAAATGATGCATCAAAGACTGTAATACAAATATTTTCGTAAGATAATAAAGCAGTGAATATAAGAATACTGTTTTTCAGGAATGGTTATAAGAGTTAATTGATTAACTGCATGAGATCAACTATACTTTTAATTAGATATTCAAATATTATGCGCCATCGGAAAAAAAAAATATTTTATTTAAACACGTTTATACGAAAGTCACTATTTTAAATTCTGTAAAATAGAATCAGCATTAACATGGTTCTTACGGATACTGTTATTTCTCCAGTAAAATTACCAGTATATTTTTATAGAAAAAGAAATTTAGATTAAATGCGCAAAAGTTCGTATTCTTTTAAGAATAGATTTTCTGTAAGAAAATATGATGCCGAAAGATTATCTGGTCTGCTAAATTCAAGGAGGCGTACAAACCATGATTAATAAGTGCTATCTGAATAAAAGTAATATTTAAAACTGTAAATGTTAAACTATGCAAATAAAAATAACACAAATCGATATAATGCATTGAACATATTTCCCTGCTTATTGTACAGTGTAAGTGACAAGCAGTTCTTAATTTTTTTTTTAATATATACAAACTGATAGAAAATTTCAATTTAATTTGTTTTTTACTATCTCAAGGTTCGGACGCTTCAAGGCCTTTCAAGCTACCAGAATTTTATTAAAGTAATATTTGCCGTATTTAACGAAAAAAATTCTATCTTCAGATACAAAGACCAGTACTGTACGGTATTTCTGGTATTAAAACATTTAAAATCCCACGAATCACTTAATGCGTACGAACCCTGTATCTCATATTAAGAAAAGCATAATACTTATGGATAAATAAGGCATAGCAACATTTTTCATTCCATCCATGTTTAAACACCTTAAATATTGAAATTCTTTTCCATCTATGATTTTCAGTAAATTTCAGCTCCGTTGCATTATTATAAAAATATGTAGGACAACTCTGTAAATACAGCTAAAAAATAAAATCGGCACATTTAAGTGCATCAGAGCAATACAGATAGAAATATTTCACAATTTTGAAAATAAGAAAATCGCATAGCTTTTCATTGCAACTTTTCATTAGAATTTGTGAAAAAAAAACATGCAACTAAGAAACTATCTTTCTGTTTATTTAAACATAAAAACAAATTTTACATGAACTAATATTTTATAAGCAACTGACAGTGAGAAAAACCCTCAAAATATTAGATTTTGTCTTCTTTTTTATACTGTTGTTAATATCCTTTGATACACGATTTTAAAAATACCGAACTTGTTACTCTATAACTAAAGGTGTTTTGAAAAAGTGGAGATGAATATCCAGGATAGGAAGATGCAGCAGAGTAAAGAATCTGAAGGAATGCTTTAAAATAATCTGTATCTCATATTTTATTAATTAATTAAGTTTGTTTTATTTACCATAAACTTAATTATTATTAAAACAGTTTTTTTCTTGTTAGTCCAGGCAATAGGGAATTTTACCTAGCAAAATTAATGGTAGGTCTGGAAATCGGTTTACTTTATGTTTTTTGGGTTGCTGAATCCGAATTTGTAACTTCCCACCAAAATTTCCGCCGGCAGTCCCCCCCTCCAAAAAAAAGTCTTTTATTAAAAAAATCAATTTTATTATTTTTTTAGGGGAAAAGTATCTAGAAATTCAGAAAGTAGACAAAATTTACAACAAATATGACATTAAGACTTAGGATGAAGGGGAAGGGGAGTCTGCCTCGGAACATGCGCCCGGTGCTGCGTGGACCAAGATGCGCAATTCCACTTAACCACTCACACGTTTACATTCGCCCTCCCGTCTCCCCTCCGAACTTTCCTTGTAAGGTTTACTTTAAGTTTTTTGGGTCGCTGAATCCGAATTTTTAACTTACTCCCAAAAATTTCCCCCCCGACCCCCCCCCCCAAAAAAAATAGTTGTTATTAACTTAAATTTCTTATTGTTTTAAGGGAAAAGCTTTAAGAATTTCCGAAACTAGACAAAATTTGCAACAAATAGGATATATGAAATTATGACGTAGGATAAACGGGGAGAGAGGGGGCTGCCTCGGAACATCTCCCGCGCGCTTTTCTCAAAACCCACATTTTTTCAAAAATTATTATTTTTTTTTTTTTGGGGGGGGGGCGATGCAGGGTGAAATTTTGGTGGGAAGTTACAAATTCGGATTCAGCGACCCAAAAAACATAAAGAGAGTCAAAATCCAGTACTAGTATTAATTTTTCCAGGTAATATCCCCTATTGCCTGGTCTTCATTACTTAGTGTACGTAGCGCGGCAGTGCATGTTCAGAGGCAGCCCTCTCCCTCCACGTTCATCCTAAGTCATAATGTCATCCATCCTGTTTGTTGCAAATTTTGTCTAGTTTCTAAATTTCGTAATGCTTTTCCCCTAAAACAATAAGAAATTTAAGTTTAAAACAACTATTGGGGGGGGGGTTCGAGGGGGAAAATTATGGGGGGAAATTAAAAATTCGGATTCAGCGACCTAAAAAACTTAAAGTAAACCTTATAGAGAAAGTTCGGAGGGGAGATGGGAAGGCGAATGTAAACGTGTGAGTGGTTAAGTGGAACTGCGCAGCTTAGTTCACGCAGCACCGCGCGCATATTCCGATGCAGATCCCCCCTTCCCCTTTATCCTAAGTCTTAATGTCATATCTAATTTGTTGCAAATTTTGTCTACTTTCTGAATTTCTAGATACTTTTTTCCTAAAACAATAAAA
This sequence comes from Maratus speciosus, assembly GCA_963932465.1. Taxonomy (NCBI): domain Eukaryota; kingdom Metazoa; phylum Arthropoda; class Arachnida; order Araneae; family Salticidae; genus Maratus; species Maratus speciosus. The sequence continues at coordinate 314,839,779 of OZ010800.1, forward strand.
AAAATCGATTTTTTAATAAAAACCTTTTTGGGGGCATTTTACCAAAATTTGGGGGGGGGGGGGGTGCCGGGGAAAATTTTAGTGCGAAGTTAAAAATCCGGATTCAGCGACCCAAAAAACATTTAGTAAGCCTTTTTCCAGAACTACCATGAATTTTGCTAAGTTGAATTGAGCCCCTATGCGGTCTCTATTGCCTGGACTATGTCTAAGAAAGACATATCCTCCTTTTTGTAATAAGGTTAGTTGTGGTAACTGGACCCACGAGGTAACAGGGCCATGGGCTATTTAATAAAAAACCGTTAATGTCTTTTAAGTTTTATCTTGTGCAAACATTGCCCCCACATCTCTCCTTCTTAAAACAACGTGTGTCAACACAATCATAACTCTGTCTTTCCTGTGATAGGTTGCCAAAAATTTAGGTTTTTTTTTTTTTTTTTTTTTTTGAAAAACAACGGCAATTTTATCGAACTTTCGCGGCTTTTCATTAAAATATGGTAAGTACTTTTATTAAACAACCTTTCTTTTTTAAGATTAGGCGTATAAATACATTAATAATGTTAGGTATCTGTCGATATTTACATTATGTTTCAAATTTAAGGCCGGTTTTACTGTTACCCCATATTTGTGTCAAAAATGGGGTAATTGGGACATGTGCCAGGGGTAACTGGACCCTGTGGATCCAGTTACCCCATCATTTATAAATAATTTTTTGGAGTTTTTCTTACTACGTGAAATTAATTTATCAATTGTTTTTCCATTACAATAAAGAAATTTATATTACTTATTAAAATTACATAATAAGATTAAAAAAAAGCATGTTGGTGAGTATGAAACCAAATTTCTTAAGTGAGATAGCTAAATCTTGAAATTTTAGAAAAATTCAATTTTTATTATAGAAACGAAAAAAAAAAAAATTCCGTTCGATATAAAAAGAAGGTTACATTCTCCACAGATGTGTCGAACTTATCGAACATTTATTGAATCAAATGAAAAAGAGAATGAGATTCTTACTTGCGTAACCATTTGTTCAGAGATTTTTTTTTTCATAAATTACCAAAGTAATTTATTACTTATTACTTATACTAAAGTAAAAAAGTACTTAATATTCTTGTATATTTTGTATAAATAAATACAATAATTTCACTTTTGGGTGCTTTTCATAGACACCTTGACAGCAAAGGTTTCCCTTACAACGCTATTTAGTTTATATATAACTTGCATAATCTGTCTTGTTTAATTTTTTAAAGTTATTTACACTATTTCAAACAGGAACTGATACCCTATATTGAAAAAGACAAACACATGTGGGACATAGACCCTCCTGGTCCAGTTGCCCCATTTTTATGGGACAACTGGACCCACGAGGAAAGAAAAATTAAATATACTTTTTTTTTTAATTTTTAGATATTAAAATGTAGATTTGAACATTGCTGTCTGATAGAGGGATCCTAACTGAACATATTTACATAAGTTCAGATTTTAATTCAAATGAACATTAGCTTTTTGAAGCTGAACTGTCAGAAGCTCCAGAGTCACGTCGTAAAATCATGGCCCAGTTACCCCAACTTACCTTATAAGCTTCTTGCAGCTGTTGCCTATGCAGCAACCAGTAATAGTCTTCTACCATGTTTTTTAGCGTCTTGTGTCAATATTTCTAAATTTAGAAAATAAATTTCGAATCCGTGAGTATTTATGAATATATTTATTATTTATTTTGAATGAATTTATAATTTATTTTGTATAAGTTTGTTGTTTATTCGAATAAATTTATAATTTATTTTCTGACCTATAATTTATCATCCTGACAAAAATTATGAATGTGCGTCAAAACTAAATGCAATAGAGATTATTCTGTATTTTTCTCCTAAAATATGCATGAAGAAATAAATAAAAAACACTCTTCCTTTTAAAGAAAAATCTTGGGTTTCAGGCATGTATTATGCCTTTTTCAAGAAGCCAAAAGTAAATACATTAGCAATTAAGGTTAGTTGGGGCAACTGGGACATGATTTTACAATGTGACTCTGGAGCTTCTGACAATTCAGCTTCAAAAAGCTAATGTTCATTTCAATTAAAGTCTGAACTTCTGTAAATGTGTTAAGTTAGGTTCCCTCTATCAGACAGAAATGCTCAAACTTACATTTTAATATTTAAAAATATGCATATTTCATCTTTCTTTCCTCATGGGTCCAGTTGCCCCAAATAAATAGGGTAACTGGACCAGGGTTCTGGCTATAATTTATAGCCAAATCCAGGGACTATGTTCCACACGCGTTTACAATTTTTCATATCGGATATCAGGTCCTGTTTGAAAAAGTTTAAACAACTTAAAAAAATTTAAACCAGGCAGATCATGTAAATTATATGTCAATAAACAGCGTTGTAAGGGAAACCTTTGCTGTCAGTGTGCCTAAAAAAAGCACTAAAAGTGAAAATATTAGATTTATTTATACCAAAAATATAAAACTTAAGTAAGTACTTATGTACTTTAGTAGAGATAATAAGTATAAAAGTCACATGGGTATTTTAAGGAAAAACTAGCAAGATAAATCTTTGAACAAAAGGCTACGTAAGTACTTAAATACTTTATCTTTATCCAGGGGTCGCATTATATACAAAATTTTATTGTTCCTTAAAAAAAGGTGCGATGAAGATATTATTTTCAAAATAGTGGTAGGGACGGTAAAAGATTCCCTACAGCATAGCTGCCAACGTTTACGCTTTCCTCTTACCACTAAAATATTATAACAAATGTTGTCTTATTTAATCGTCGAAATCTTATGATTAAAGAAAACGAAAATCTCTATTAAATTTTAGTGGTAGCAAGAAAGCGTAAAAATTGGCAGCTATGCCTATAGAATGCGACCCCTGTGTATAGTACAATTTCAAGTTCTGGACATCTGGCTTTCAGGGGCAAGGTACTTGCATTCGTAAAATGTTGAAATAATTTAATGACACCAATATTTACAAGAGAATCTATCTGAAAACATGTAAAAGTGTATTTTCGCGAACTTAATAAAGGTTAAATTTTAATAATAAAATTCAGGTGCCAATGTGGCAATTAGGAATTAAAATTAAGTGATGCCATACCGGCATCACCGCCTCTCAAGGGGTCAAGAAATTTGGTTTGATACCATTCAATACGATTTTTTTTTAAATTCATTACGTTATTTTAATAAGGTATTCTATCATTTTCTGTATTGTGAGCAAAAACCAAAGGAGAAATTTACTTTCCGTAGTAAGAGAAACACACAAAAAAAAATATTTATAACTATTGGGGTAACTGGATCCAGCATGGCCCAGTTATCCCGGATACATGTCCCAGTTACATTTAAAACATGAAGTAAATATGTATAGATACCTAATAATATTAATGTAGTTATATGTCTAATCTTAAAAAAAAAGATTGTTTAATAAAAGTACTTACAGTATTTTAATAAAAATCCGAGGAAGTTCAAGCATATTGACGTTGTTTAAAAAAAAAAAAAAAAAAAAAAAAAAACGTAAATTTTTGACAACCTATCACAACAAAGTGAGAGTTATGATTGAGCTGATACACGTTGTTTTAGGCAGTAGAGGTAAAGGGGCATTGCTCACAAGAGCTAAAACTTAAAAAACACCAACAGTTTTTTATAAAATAGCCTATGGCCCAGTTACCTCGTTGTTCCAGTTACCCCAACAAACCTTATGTCTTAGTCCAGGCTGTATTTAAATATACAATTTCAGAAAGCACTTAAAAATAAAGTAAAATATTTATACTTTTTATTTAAAAAATAATGTTATTAAAGAAAATGAAGAAATTCATATTGGTCTGATCTGTAAATGTTGGATTGGCATTGTTGTTCAGCATTGGTGAGAAGTTGCAATATTGTTATATCAGTTGATAACTTTGTGGAACTTAAGTACAACTAACTATAATTTATTATTCTCAAGAAGGAAAACCACAAAAACTTTCTCAATCATATTACACAAACCCAGGTGGTGTTATACTGGTAAACATCGGCCCAATCTTCTTATCTTTGTATAAAATATCTAACAACTGGGCGAAATGGTTTCAGTTGACAATAAAACAAACATATGAGAACCAAAGTTGACATATTTCAAACGGAAACTTCGTATCACATATTATACAAAAATATGGAAACTAGAAGGAGATACACAGTCTTGAAAATATCCTTCTGAAACATATTGTTTGTATCTATCAATGTTATTTACTGATGATAGAATGAATTATCAAAAAATGGTCGTAATTATTAACATATGGAATGGATGAATCAAATATGTTTATAACATTAAACTATATAGCCCAGTGGTAGGGGAGCAAAAAAAGACCCAATTCGGAAATAATTAGGGGATAGCTGGAAATTTCTTTAATCCCATCAGTTTATGTCTAGAAGGAATATACTACGTTTTCCCCCTCGTACAAGGTGAGCGTTAGGAATTATACATTGATTTATAGTTAAAAAAAAAAAAAAAAAAAAAAAAAAAAAAAAAAAAAAAAACACGTTTTTTTTTTTTAAATAATATAATATTATCTCGAAATCACTAACTTTTTCAAAACGATTGTCAATACAAATGTTGTAGAGCTTAAAATTCTGAATACATTGCGTACCTACACTTAATACTTTTGTTGAATATTAAGGTCACTATTCTACTTTAAAGTTTTAGACCCGTGCTCAGGGGGCTGAACTCAGAATTAGTTAGAGGAAAACTGGAAATCGTTTTAATCTCTTCAGATTATGTCTAAAATGAATATTCTATGTTTTCCCCTTCGTACTAAGTGAGCGTTAGGAAATATGTACACATTTACATTCGAAAAACACGTTTTTCTTTAATATTTTTAACATTATCTGAAACTGCGACCTTAAGTTTGAGCAAAAATATTTATGTGAGTATTCATTTTATTCAGAATTTTAAGCTCTACAACATCTGTATTGGCAATTTTTTGATATTGTTAGCTGTTTTGAGATATTGTTAAGGTAATCTGGTCTCTCCTATCTTGAAGCTCTTGATTAGTGATTAAGGCAAAATTTTGAAATGGAATTGTGACCTTAATTTTGAACAAATATATTAATGTGGGTGCTCATTTTATTCAGAATTTTATGCTCTAGAACATTTGTACTGAGCATGTTTTTGATAGAATTAGCTCTTTTGAGATAGTCTTATGTAACTTGTTCTCTCCGGACTTCAAGCTCTTGATTAGCGATTAAGGCAAAAATTTGAAATTAGTATTGCGACCATAATTTTGAACAAAAATACTAATGTGGGTGCTCATTTTATTCAAAATTTTAAGTTCTACAACATTTGCATTGACAATGTTTTTGATAGAATTAACTATTTTGAGATATTGTTAAAAATATTAAGGAAAAACATGTTTTTCGAATGTAAATACGTACATATTTCCTAACTCTCACTTGGTACGAGGAGGAAAACATAGAATATTCATTTTAGACCTAATCTGAAAGGATTAAAACGATATAAAGTTTTCCCCTAATTAATTCTGAGTTCAACCCTCTGACCACGGGGCTAAAACTTTAAAGTAGAATTGTGACCTTAATATTTAACAAAAATATTAAGTGTAGGTACACATTTTATTCAGAATTTTAAGCTCTACAACATTTGTATTGACAATGTTTTTGAAAAATTTAGTGATTTCGAGATAGTGTTATGGTATTTAGAAAAACGTGTTTTTTTTACTATAAATCAATCTATAATTCCTAACGCTCACCTAGCACGAGGGGGAAAACGTAGCATATTCATTCTAGACCTAAATTGAAGGAGTTAAAACAATTTCCAGCTTTCCCCTAATTAATTCCGAATTCAACTCCCTAACTACTGGGCTAATATGTAAGTCTTGTTATTACATTTTCGGTTATTGAATTCAACACTGTCAATCGTTAATTGAAGTTAATTTACATAAAAATATTACTATAATTAGATAAAACAAAATATTTTCATAAATGCACCACACCAAATCTTCCTTTAGAAATACATTACGTAAAAAATGATCTTTCGAATGTTCTTAAATCCAATCCAGAATAAACTAAATTTAATTTTCCGTGTAAGTTTAATAACGTTGAATCGGTCGATTAAACATTACATTTCCTTTATAAATCGTGTAAGTTATGTAATGTAGTAAATCATTCTAAAGAAAACAAAATTAAAAATTTGTCGATTAAATCATATTTGTGTCAAAATGTCGTCTTGACTAAAAACAAAAAATCCTCTGTAAATTAATATTTATTTTACTGTCTTTGTTGAATTCATCATTACTATATTTCCCCTACACTTAGTATAATCTACGTAATACAGTAATTGAATAAAATACAATGTTTTCATAAATGTCTAATGTCAAAGCACCCTTGGGAGATAAACAAGAAAAATCTTTCTTCTGTCACATGTACTTAAATTGTTTCCCGTACGTTGATTACGATGTTGTCCAAAAAGTTTATATCGTAACAGTGGTAAAGTTATTTTTCCGTTTGCGAAAATAATAAAAATTGAATAAAACTTTTTCTGTTTTATACTTTATTCACGGATGTATATTGAGTTTAAGTATTTTGGGAAATGATTTATTTCTGTTACAAATGATTAAGTCAATCAATTTTAAAGAAAAATTTAAAAATTAATTAAGAAAAATACAAAAACTTTAATTTTAGAGTAATGTTTTCTTTATTATCTTCAAAATGAGGCATCATGTTTACAATGAAAAAATACAAACACAATATACCGTGTAGAAAAATTTCATAAAAAAATTAATAACCTAAGACTGTTTTATATTAAGACTCGTCATCTCCCATGAATCAGAAATTAGGTGTTTAATGTTTTTGTTAAAATGATGCGAAGAAATTAAACTCTTTATTCTAAACACATGATTAAAGAGTATATTACGGTAAGCTGATACATGAAGACATGATTTAAAATTCGTAAAAATATTAACTTTTAATTTATAATCTGTAAGATTGTCATAAATATCAGTAATTATTTTGTTACATTTTAGTATAAATTTTATATCTAAAAAGTTAATAGTATTATTTTATAAATGTTTTCCGTTTATTCTAAATTAGTAGGATAATCTACTGGAAATTCTGAAAAGGTGGAGTGGTCAGTGTATATTAAAATGATGTCAACAATATTACGATACAAATTAATACTGCTGTTACTATCTGTACGATCATAGTGATACAAATATAAATTTTATAGTAATTTTTAAGTACATCCGCCTTGTGGCATCCCGACTGTCTGTAGATAAATTGCATTATCTTAGAATATATAGTTATTATAGATAATGGAACTAGTTAGCGTTGGAAAATAAAATGCATTCAAATGTATAGAGTCCTGAATTTTTTATTTTATTTTTGACTGCGTTGACAATTTAAAACGTAATCGGAAAATTAAAGCACATAATTTAACGTATGAATTCCATTTTTTAATTATTAAAGGTACACATATATTAAGACAGACTTTAATTATTGTTATATATATATATTGTGCTTTAATGTATATTGCGGATCGATGGGAAAAGAAATTTATTTCATCGTTGTTACGTCATCCAGTGCTATCTGATAGATGGACGGTGACGTTCCCCAACTTGGTTTATCAATGAGAAATTTCCAGGCTAGGACATCGGCCAGGGTAGCTTAATGGTAGAGCAACATCACGTTATGCTGTCGACCGAGTTTCGAGTACTGGTCCCGGCTAATTTTTCACTCCAGTTCGGTTTATTGTATTTAATTCCATTTATAGTCTGTCTTAATATATGTGTACCTTTAATAATTAAAAAACAATAATCGGAAAAATGTTCAATTTTAAATGAAAAATAAAATACAGTAAAAATGTGTACCCAATACTAATTCTACCGCAATTTACCTCAAATCATCTACTAATTGATTAGTAATTACGTATACTAATAAATTTTGTTTGGACGTCGTATACAATGTACCAAATTTCTAGTACTAAAATCTATTCATGTCATTATACTTATATCCTTCGGTAAAATATAAATTTCGAAGTCAAACGGGACAACATTCGGTCAGGTAGTTCAGAAATTTTGCAGGTACAAAGTTTGGAAAGGCTAATGTTAAATTCCTTAAATTTGTATTGTTTGTTCTTGATAAATTTGTATTTTCTATCGATTTTTTTTTAATCATGAAGTACTATTCCTTTTGTATTTGATTTTATTGACTTTAAAACGCTTTTCTTTTCAATGGTACAATCACGAACTCTTATTTTTGTTTCTGTTGTCATATATCATCATATTTTGAAGGTTACAGATGAGAAATGTGATAGCTGGATTTCATGCAATTCATATTTTGAACGGTATTAGAAAGAAAACTAAACGATTCATTTCCGTTAAATTACATATATTAAAAGTGCATTTCTCAAACGCTGCGTGAGAAGACAGCAGATGTTACAATAATTCTTGTTTTTTTTTTTTTTTTTTTCAATCCTGAAAGTATTAAAAAAAAAATAGAAAACTAAATAAATGTATTGTTATTTATACAATGTTTCACGCATTTTAAAATATTTTGAAAATTAAAAATAAAATTTGAAAATTATATAAAATAAACAGAGTTTAGAAAACCAGTTAATTTATACTGAACATTTTCTGTTCTAAAATTCCAAGTACAAATTTCAGTGAATGCAAGGAAACAAATGAACAGTCTTGGAGAAAAAAAAAAAGTAAACACCCCCTACTAACTCCTCAAAAAAATATTGTAGAAGAAAGTTACTGGTACCGAACGATTGGCAATAAAGTCTACTTTTAAATGATGTATATAAAATTTGCTTAGGGGGCCATCTACATATTAAAACAAACCCAAACTTTATTTTTTTTTACAATGACAATACCTAAGTTTAACAAGATATTTCAAATTTTCGGTTCAAATTATTCCTAGACACCAAATTTCAAATCATTTGAATGATAAGTTTTTGAATTATAAGCATTCAAAATTTAGTGTTTCTAATGTTAAATTACATTTTCACATTTTTATTTATATCTCCAGAAATTATGCTCCTAATGTGCTAATTTTCTTTGTAACAATAATAATAATATACCCAAAGATAAATACGTTGAATTTGCATTTTTTACAATTTTATGATAGGAATTATGAATTATTAAATTAATATTCGAACAAATTATGAATTGCAACCTACGAATTTTTCAATGGATTTAGATTTATTAAGTCCTGCTTTATGTAAATCCAAAATTTTACATTTTTCTTCCGAGTAGTTTTCAAATTATGCTTAAAAAACGGCAAAATGATGGTCTAAGGGGCCGTCTATAATAGAAGTTAGTAGATATTTTGAAATTTCTTCTGCTGTCCTGTAATCTACTTCATTGACTTCTTAAGGTGCCTTGATCAAGATGGGGGTTCTCTCGGTTCACAATCGATTTCCGTACAGCCCTTTAAATACGCTCGTTTTAAAATAATTAATTTCTCAGAAACTGTTGGTACGAATTGCATAAAAATTTGTTTTTAGGTTAATTGAAGGGTGCAGAGTACATTTATGCTGTCAGAAATGTGTACTGCTATTAAAAAAAACAAAGTTATGGTTCGTTTTAATATGTAAATGGTCCCCTAAGCAAATTTTATATACATCATTTAAAAGTAGACTTTATTTCCAATCGTTCGGTACCAGTAACTTTCTTATACGATAATTTGTTGAGGAGTTAGTGTGTGTGTGTGTGTGTGTGGGGGGGGGGGGTTTGGGGGGTGTTTACTTTTTTTTCCACGACTGTACAGTGTTAATTACTTTACAATTTGTGAAAAAGTACAGTCTCCAGAAGAAAAACATCCGGTTCAATTTTATAAGCACATTGTCCCTGAAAAAAAGGAAAAGTTCTATCCGACTGAAAATCATATATTTTTCAATTTATTTAGGTTGTCGTCATACATAAATTATACCCCATTCTCATTACAAACACCTAATTTTGATATCATATTTAGAAAGCTTGGTAAAAAAATACGATACGGTAGCAAACGACGAGCAATTTGGTTAAATAGTTAATAGATTATGAAAGTTTAAATGTTGAAACTCCTAATGTTATATATTTTTTTTAATCTTTGCAAAATAGTTTGTAATGTGGATATAGTTTTAAGGGGGCCCGGCACACATTTTAAAATAATTTTTATTTATTGAGTTAAAATTTTGAATTTTTTTATGATGGTTAACCATATCATTTGTAAACAAAACCACATGATAAAACTTCTCATAATTAAAAAAAAATAAAATTTAAAATTTGTTAAAAAATTGGGGTAATTTAAAACCTTTATAACTCAAAAATTTGTAGAATTTATTTTTTTTTTTTTTTCATTTAAATAAACAGAAATATATAAGTTTTAATTTTGATTCAGCATTTAAAAAAATATTAATTTAAAAATATTTAAAGATATTAAAAATTAAAAAAAAGAAATAATTATTTAAATATAAAAAAATAAATTAATTAAATGTAAAAAAATAAAATAAAATAAAATGTAACTTTAAAAAAAAATCCTATTTTCAAAAGTAAATATTTCTTTTTTTTTTCAAATTTACTAAATCGAAATTAAAGTAAAACAATTGAAAAAGACATGTTCCAAGTTTGAACCATTTATCTTTAATGGTTCTTGACTTATAACAATTTAAAAACGAAAAATGATGAAAAAACCCATCGTGAAGGAAAACGCATTTTCACAAGAAATCAGTTCTATGCATTGCTTGAAATCAAGATTTTGAAAACAAACCAAAACTAAAAATAAAATAATATTTTCTGTTCTAATTACAGCAGAAACATGATTTAAACGTCATTTTAAGCAGGGGAAACAGAGAAAAGTTTAATTCAATAATTGCTTTTTTAGAAAATTTGAAGGAGTTTGTGTCCCGGACCCACTTAAGCATAACTTAAAAATTACTATCCGAAATGAACTTTAATATTTGTTTCATATATTTGTTGCTTCCAGAGTTCAATTACTGTTAAAAAGGAAAAGGAAATGTAGATCACGCTCATATTTTTATGAAAAATCAATTTCCAAAATGTATATTTATTTTTTAATTTTAAAATATAATTTTTTGACAATAAGGCATCCTTCGTCTTGAACTTTGTAGATATAAGTTAGTTTCAACTGCAGCACCGTGAGAAATAGATCATGCTTTCTTAAGGGGTCTCAGGACTCTTAAAGCTCTAAAATTTTCGAAATTTTAATTTTTTTACATGTTAAACTTCTATGTTTTCTGAACATTTTGATATAGTTGTTATCTTGAAATTCCCATTAGAACAGAAGTTATGGAATTTAGAATTATACTCGCTCAATAGCTGAAGCGGTGTTTCCAAAACTTTGAAGTCATTTTTCTCCAAATGACGTTTTTGGGCATAACGCACACGATATCTCAAAAACTTCTGAATATTTTTTCATGAAATTTTCAAAACATATGTTTCATGTTAGTCTGTATAAAGTAAACCTAAAATTTCCTTTTTATTGTAAAAAGAAAATATTTTTTAGGGGTTTATATTGTTGAAATTTTCTAAATTTTGCATAAGCTAAATACAACTTTGTATTAAAAATGTAAAAATGCTTTAAATGCAAATCTATTCAGGTTCAGTGTCATTATTATAATCTGAGGTATAAGTAGGCACCAAAATTTTCATTCTAGTTGCAAAATTTATCTTGTAATCGTGCGCATAAGCTGTTATGCCAATTTTCTGCTCGTCAAATCTCTGACAGTTTTGAGCCCCCTGTAAATGCTAATGCTGCATCTTGCAATTTTTCAAATATTTGAAATGAAAGAACATACTTGTATCTTTCATTCCCATTTAAAATTGTGTCTTAATATAAAATACATTTTAAGATATTAAATGTTGAAAATGGTCCTTTTTTTTTTCTTTTTTTCCAATTTTAAGAGTCCTGAGACCCCTTAACGCATTGAATTTTTGCATTATTATGTTTGTAATTTTTTTTTATGTGAATATTTTTTTAACAAATTTATTATCACATATTGTATACATTTGTTAAAAGTTACATAAAGAAAATTGGTTTTGTTTTTGAAACACTTTATTTTATTTTATTCCTAGAAATAAATTTCGATGAGCAGCTACGTAACATGGATTTGTATATAAAGAAATTAATACTGTAAATTAAAAAATATATATGTTTTTGAGATTTTCTCATAAAATATTTTTTTATTAACATATTTTAGTTTTTTTAATAGTTCAGCTCATTTTTTATATTTTTAGAGAGAGTTTGAAAACTTAAGAAAATAAATAAATAAATAAATAAATAAAATATTGTAAACCACATAGTACCCAGTAAACGTAAATACGGCAAAATTTTATTCAAATTTTCAAAAAAAAATGATACAATAAAACAATGTTTTACATATTGTATTAACAAATAGAAATCAACATTACTTTAGGATGTCTGTTACATGTGATTAACATCTGTAAACTTTAATCTCTAACGGTAAATTTCTTAGATCGAAATTATCTATTTTGTGTTTAGATAAATAATAACAAATTACATAGAAAAAAATGAATGTTATATGCTACTCAGATTCATCTCTATCTTAAAAATAATTGAACGTACGCAGTAATTTTTCTTTTACTAATTATATAAAAAATTAAAACTAGTTGCTCAGAAAAACATAATTACCTCTATGTTTTCAAACATTTCGTTGAAGAGCTTAGTTCTTTATGATATTTTTATGCGGGATATACGACACATGTTAGAGTGCAACAATCTGTTATCGGATTTGCATTAAAACGCGATCAATACTGGGATGTAAAAATGCTTGAAACTCTTTTTTCCTATTATTTCATGTTTTTAGAATTTTTTACGCTTATTTTCAGTTTTGAAATTTATTTTTGTAATTTAAACTGCATAAAATAACTTTATGAAAAATAATATAAAATAAAACAAACGAAACAGCAGATACACATTATTTTTAAAACTATTTAAGAATCTAAAAAATAAAATATATTATGTAAGCTAAAAGTACTTGTAAATTCTTTTTTCGCTCATTCTCTCTTTTAAGTCTTTTTTTCGCTTATTTAAAATATCTAAATTTGTTTGTATATTTTCAACTGAAAAATTAAATAATTATAAAAACACAGAAAAAAATAAATGTAAAAAAAAAAAACGCAGTTTAACAAACAGCAACGATCATTTGGAAAATGATTTTTTTAAAGACTAAAATTTAAGACATAAAAAATCGCCCGGAGTTGATGATACATTACGTACGCCATAGATTACATTTTTCGGTACAGTAAATTTTTAAACTTCTACGGAGCTGGTCATACATTTCATACGCCATGGATTAAACATTAATATTCCTGGACCAATTTTAAATGAAATTTCATTCATAAACTTCTAAACATCCCACAATATTACTTTTTACACCGTCGTATAAAGAAAAAAAATGTGCTTTTAAATGCAGTTTGTTTGAAAGCTGTATCTCAATTTGTTTCTGAGTTTTTATTTTATATTTTTTTTTGTAGTTTTTATTACTTTTTTGTCATAGTGGCAGCAGAAGTATCCATCTCTGTTGAAAGTAAAGGGAAAATACAGATTACTGTATAGACCAATCAGAAAACGAATAGAATGCGGGATTCAACTAATAAAACGATTGAGATATGTTTTTGATTTCTTACACTGACCGACGACAATAACCATTTTTCCAAATGGTTAATAAACGAAGTATCAAAGGCTCACTTATTTTCAAAATTCACTTATTTACTCATTACTTTCAAAGTTATTCTTGAATCTAAAAATTAAATTATAATCACGCTAATTTGCTAAATAATTAATATTACTTGAGAAAACGTAAAGCTGGCAGTTCATTATTAACTACAAAAACATTTCGAAGATTTCTTTTAATTTTTATGCACAGAAATATACAAAATACAAAGTAAAAAAAAAAAAAATGTATAGTTAATTTTTTTCCATATTGTGTATAGATAAATAATGACAAATTACACACAAAAAATGAAAATTATTTGTTAATTAGAATCTTCTTAAATAATAATGATACAAACACATTCATTTTTATTCAAGATAAATATTAAGAATAATTTTTATTTAAGATAAAAATAGTTGCTCAGAAAAACATAATTACTTTTACAAACATTTTTGTAAAAACGTGTTTACAAACATTTCGTTAAAGAGCTTAGTGGAAAATCGTTCCACTTTTTTAAGTTATTTATGTTCTTTTTATGCGGGAGACACGAGACATGTTAGAGTGCAACAAAATTTTATCGGATTTGCATTAAAAAGCAATCAATATTAGAAGCTAAAAGTACTTGTAAATACTTTTTCCGATCATTCCATGTTTTTATGATTTTTTTTCGGTTATTTTCAGTATCTAAATTTGTTTTATATTTTCAACAGCATATATATATATATATATATATATATATATAATGAAGCAGCAAAAGCAGATACACATTATTTAAAATATATATATATTCAAGAAGCTAAAAATTAAATTATTATAAGTAAAGAAAAAAGTACTTGTAAATTATGTTTCCGATTTTAAGATATTTTTTTGTTTCTTCCAAATAGAAAAAGTTTGTTTTTATATTTTCAACTTCAAAAATGAAATCGGTATAAAAATAGAATAAAATGAAGGAAGCATCTAAGGCAGATTACTCATTACTTTTTTTTTTTAAATTCTTGAATAAAAAAATAAATTATATTTATTTTAATTTTCTAAATAATCAATGTTAATTGAAAAAAAAACATAAAACCGACAGTTCATTAAAAACGACAAAAATATGGTGAAGATTTTTTTAAAAAATATTTATGCACACAAATGTACAAAATGCAATGTAAAAAAAAAAATGTATACTCGGAATGTTTCCATATTGTGTATAGGTAAATAATGAGAAATTACATACAAAAAATGAAAATTATAGTATACTTAGAAACAGATCTATCTTAAAAATAAGCGAACAGACACATTATTTTTTTTTCCAATAATTAATTGAAAAAATAAAACTAGTTTATCAGATAAACATACTTATTCTTCTGTGTTTTCAACATTATTTTTGAAAATTATTCTTGAATTTAAAAATTAAATTATTATTAAGTTAATTTTCTAAATAATTAATAATGAAAAAATGAATATAACTGAGGGTTCATTAAAAAAACCAAAACATGTTGAAGATTTTTTATTTATATTTATGCACAGAAATGCACAAAATACACTACTGAGTATACAATTTTTCCCTATTGTGTACAAATTGCACACAAAAAATGAAAATTCCATGTTACTTTGAAATTTTTTCCCCTTATTCCCAATAGTTACTTTTTTTTTATATTTTCAACTTCGAAAATAAACTCAATATAACAAAATAAAACAAAATATCTACGGCAGATAATTATTATTTTTTTTAAATTATTCTTGAATCTAAAAATTAAATTATAATCACGCTAATTTTCTAAATAATTATTATTGAGAATATACATATATAACTGACAGTTCATTAAAACTACCAAAACATGTTGAAGATTTTTTTTATTTTTATATTTATGCACACAAATGTTTTAAAATACACTGGTGAGTATACAAATTTTCCATATCGTGTACTGCTAAATAATGACAAATTGCATACAAAAAATGAAAACTATATGTTGATTTGAAACAGCTTTATGTTAAAGAATAATGGAACAGACACATTATTTTTTTACACTAATTAATTAAAAAAAATAAAACTAGCTGATGAGAAAAAACATAACTATTTTTTAAGCTTTCAAACATTTCTTTGAAAAGCAGAAAGGAAAATAATTCTATTTTTAAGTTCTTTATGTTCTTCTTATGCGGGAGACACGACACATGTTAGAGTGCAACAATTGGTTATCGGATTTGTATTAAAAAGTAATAAATATTGTGAGGTAAAAATATTTGTAAATTCTTTTTTCCATCATTCCACGTTTTTAAGATTTTTTTTTTTATTATTATTCCCAATAGCTAAATTTATTTTTATATTTTAAACTACTTAAACAAAAGCAGTATATAAAAAATAAAATAAAATAAACGAAGCACCTAAAGCAGACACACACTATTTTTAAAATTTATTCATCAATCTATATATTAAATTATTATAAGTAAACTATAAGTAATTGGAAATTCTTATCGATCATTCTATGTTTTACATTTTTTTTTTTTTTTTTTTTTTTGCTTATTTGCAGAAAATAAATTCTTTTTTATGTTTCTAACTAATAAAAGGAAATGACTATAAAAAAATAAAATAATCTAAATTAAGCATCTATGAATAGAAAAATTAAATTATTATAGTTACAGTAAAAGTACTTGTAAATTCGTTTTTCGATCATTCACTCTTTTTAAGATTTGTTTTTCGCTTCTTCCAAATACCTAAATTTGTTTCTATATTTTCAACTATACTACACTGGTTATCAAAAATTAAGGAAAAGTCACAAAATGCCAATTTTTAAATACGGGAATACTCAAAAGGAGTAATATAATTCGAATAATTACTATTCCTGCAGAACAGCTAGTCCATATAACATCTCATTCAGGTCACACATGGTAACAAGAGTCACAGTCACTACGGCGAAACAAAAAATAGGAAATTTCATACGTCTCTTTTATGAGTCTCAAATGACTACTATATGTGACTCCACTGACAGGTCACTGTGACTGCTGCTTTGTGGCGAGTCACCAGGTGACTTTACAATGTCGTTTCATTCAGACTCTCGTGTGACTCTCATCTGGAGACTCAATTTCAAAGTCATTGTGAACGTTGCATTATGATAAATCACCAAATAATGTCAAATTAAAGTCACATGGTGACTTTTCACCACTTTTCACAGTGGTGACTTTACAGCAGGGTCTCTTTCACCATTTGACAAAGTAATGTGACAGAAAGTCACCATGTGACTTTAATGTGACATTATTTGGTGATTTATCATAATGCAACGTGCACAATGACTTTGAAATTGAATCTCCAGATGAGAGTCACACGAGAGTCTCAATGAAACGACATTGCAAAGTCACCTGGTGACTCGTCACAAAGCAGCAGTCACAGTGACCTTTCAGTGGAGTCACATATAGTAGTCATTTGAGACTCATAAAAGAGACGTATGGAATTTCCTATTTTTTGTTTCGCCGTAGTGACTGTGACCCGTGTGACCATAAGAGACCTGAATGAGATGTTATATGGACTAGCTGTTCTGCAGAGATAGTAATTATTCAAATTATATTACTTCCTTTTGAGAATTCGCGTATTTAAAAATTAGCAATTTGCGACTTTTCCTTAATTTTTGATAACCAGTGTATATTCAAGTATCTAAGGCATGTACGTACTTTGTTATAAAAACTAGTCTTTAATCTAAGAATTAAATTATCATTATAATAACAAATCACATACAGAAAAATAAAATTATATGTTATGCATAAACAGCTCTATCTTAAACATTAATGGAATATATATATCAATTTTCTCTTTCACGAATTAATTCAATAAATAAAAACTTGTTGATTAGAAAAGATTTTCTGTGTTTTCCAACATTTGGTTGAAAAACTTAAATTAAAGTCGTTCTATTTTCTTTGAGTTCTTTATTTTGTTTCTTAAGGATGAGACACATGTTAGAGTGCGACAATCTGTTATCGGATTTGCATTAAAAAGCAATCAATACTGGGAGGTAAAAATAATTGCAAAGTCTTTTTCCGATGATTCACTGTTTTTAAGATTTGTTTTTCACTTCTTCTAAATACCTAAATTTGTTTTTTTATTTTCAACTATACTATATTCAAGTATCTAAGGCATATACGTACTTTGTTTTAAAAACTATTCTTTAATCTAAGAATTAAATTATTATTATAATAACAAATTACATACAGAAAAAGAAAATTATATGTTATGCATAAACAGCTCTATCTTACAGATTAATGGAACATATATATTAATTTTCTCTTTCACGAATTAATTCAATAAATAAAAACTAGTTGATTAGAAAAGATTTTCTGTGTTTTCCAACATTTGGTTGAAAAACTTAAATTAAAGTCGTTCTATTTTCTTTGAGTTCTTTATTTTGTTTCTTATGAATGAGACACATGTTAGAGTGCGACAATCTGTTATCGGATTTGCATTAAAAAGCAAACAATACTGGGAGGTAAAAATAATTGCAAAGTCTTTTCCGATCATTCACTTTTTTTAAGATTTGTTTTTCACTTCTTCCAAATACCTAAATTTGTTTCTATATTTTCAACTGTACTATATTCAAGTATCTAAGGCATATACGTACTTTGTTATAAAAACTATTCTTTAATCTAAGAATTAAATTATTATTATAATAACAAATCACACACAGAAAAATAAAATTATATGTTATGCATAAACAGCTCTATCTTAAAGATTAATGGAACATATATAAATTTTTTCTCTTTCAAGTATTAATTCAATAAATAAAAACTAGTTGATTAAGAAACATTTTCTGTGTTTCCAACATTTGGTTGAAAAGACTTAAAGGAAAGTCGTTCTATTTTCTTTGAGTACTTTATTTTGTTTCTTATGGATGAGACACATGTTAGAGTGCGACAATCTGTTATCGGATTTGCATTAAAAAGCAATCAATACTGGGAAGTAAAAATAATTGCGAATTCTTTTTCCGATTATTCCACGTTTTTAAGAATTTTTTCGGTTATTCCCAATAGCTAAATTTGTTTTTATATTATAAACTACAAGAAAAAAAAATAAAGTATAAAAAATAAAATAAAATAAGCAAAGAATCTAAGAAAGGTAGACATTATTTAAAAATAAAACTGCTCAATAATCTAAAAGTAAAAGTATTATAAGTAAAGTAAAAATACTCGTACATTCTTTCATCAATCATTCACGGTTTTTAATATTTTTTCGCTTATTCTCAATAGCTAAATTTCTTTCAATGTTTCCAACTGCAAAAACCAAATCATTTTAAAAACATAAAATAAAATAAATGCAGCATCTAAAGCATATACACATTATTTTAAAAAAAATTATTCAAGTATCGAAAACCTAAAATATTATTATGTTAATTTCTTAAATAGTTAATATTATTTCAGAAATTATAAAACTGCAGTTCGTTAAAAACTGCCACAACATGTCGAGGAGTTTTACTTACTCATTCATACACACAAACAAATGTACGAAGTACACTAGTGATCAAAATTACGAAAACCTTTAGAAGTAATGCTTGTTTAAAGTTTTATGGTTCATAACACTCATTTTCTTCTAGAAGTATCACAAAATTATGTATCACTGGAAAGATAATTTAATCACAAATCTCCTGACATAAAGTATATGTTGAATTATTAATATTTTATCAAAAATGATACGCAAATAATCAGGAAAAAGCAGTAAATACTGTTTTGGCCCGGATGTAGCAAATGTACTTGGAAATGTGGAATGACAGAGAGATTTTATTGTTTTTATATGGAATAATTAAGAGTAGTGTATGATTTTAACTATTTTTGTTCTGTATTGATATATTAGGTGTGACTTTTTTCACAGTGTTTTATTTTTGCTATCAAGAGGATGACGTTTTATATACACTTTCAGTTATTGAATTGTGTAATACATTTTTTAAAAACGTGAATATAAGTATTATAAGTATATATAAGTATTTAAAAAACACCGCTGATTATTTTGTAATGTTGAGTTAATTCAAAGAAAGCATTAAAATAAAGTATTAGTTTGAATATAAAGCACACAAATATTTGTAAAAACAGACTATACATTTTTGAATAAATCTTTAAATTTTCAAATTCAAGACCTGCTCTTTGAGGTTTTCCGATTGGTTATTTATTCACAATATCTTGCAGCTAAGTCTTAAAATGAATTAGATTTGACCACATACATATACTATATTTTCGGATACTTGCAATCTCTAACGCCGCGAAAATAGCGTCAAACTACAGATTAATTTTATTCAAAATAGCTACCAATTTGTTTACTAGTAATCTTCTCTTAATTTAATCACAGAACGACAATCGCAAATAAAGCGATGATTGGTATTCTGAAATGGTGGTAAATATTAGGAATAAAAAATATCTTCAACATTGCAACACTACAGCTAGGGTTAATTTATATTTTCTGCATCAAACTTGAACTTAATCAGAAACAGGCAAAAGGCCAAATGTTTCGTAGGCCACTAATAAGTAATCCACGTTCGCGGATAAGACACCTTACAAGAATTTCCTGTAGAATTCTATAAAGAAAAAATATAGAAAAAAATATTATAGAATACAATAGAATTGTTGCCCGTTTTTTATTAGTTAGATTAAATAAAAGCTCTAGAAATATCTATTGAATTTCAATAAAAATGCCTGTAGAGTTTCTATAAAAACTTCTATAGAAATAATATACAGTCTCTATAAAAATATTCAAATATATGCTATAATAAATGCTGCAAAATGTTCTAATATTTTCTATAAAAAATTCGAATATCGCCAACACGAATCTGTTTCCGGGTGGTTACCCTCCCAAGTACTAACCGCGTTCGATGCTGCTTATACTTCGATGATCAATCGTGAACGGGTACTTTTAGCTTAGTATGTCCGCTGGCGGTTTTTTAATCTTATTGTACAATTTCAACTTTGTTTTTTGGTGACTTGCTTTCCCAATCTTTAAACATAGAATTTACGCCTATTCTCAAACTGTGTGAATTAGAAAACATTTGCATTTAATTTTTATGAATGCGAATCGTATTATAATATATGCTAATTGAAAAATGTAAACAGATATTTGTTTCAAATTCTTTAAATGTTCCTTTTTAAATGCCTTGCTTCAGTGAATTAAAAATTTGAAGCAATTATTAAACTAAAATTAATAATGACGTGATTACATAAACTTATTGTATTTTTAAATATAATGAGATGGATTTTCAAGCTCATATTGTATCTTAAAAAAGAAATATATATATATATATTCTTATTGCTTTCATTATAGTGCTATGCTGGTAATGGTCAAGAGATTTTACAAACTATAACAGCCAATATTACCTATCAAGGTGAACTTTTAATGTAGAAAACCTACAATCGCTATCCACATATTCAATTAAAATACGGTAACTCTCTTTACAAGATGAACCAAAATTTTATTATTTAACTTTAACGAAAATGAAAATAATTTAATAACCTTTTTAAAATTTTGCTTTGTAAAATATGTAATTTTATTACAGTAATGCTATAAAGGCCCACCACTCACAACTAAATAACGCGGAATTTGACGCTTTATAACTAAGAATGTACCTAACGATATACACGGTGTCAGTGACTGAATTGCAATGCACTTTTACTACTCCACGTTATTCCTAACATTTCATACAAAGTGAAGTTACTCTTTTGGAAATTCTGCTTAACATATCTGCGTTTTTCTTGTAATTTTCATTCGAAATCAGCGCTCTACTGAGGGTGAGAAAGCCAGAGGAATTACCCTGATTTCTTATACAAAATTTTTTATCCTCATGTGAGCTATCCCCTTTCCTATTTTGTAAATATATTTAATAATCCTCTCCCTTTTAGGCTCCTCACCCTTTTATAATACTAGGCAATTGAACCCGGGCTATCTGGGTTAAAAATGCTCGATATACTGAATGGTGTACAGAAGGAGCATAAACATATTTTATTATTGAACCTTATAATAAATTGTTTGTATTCAGTATATTTTATAGATTGCCTACAAACTATAACAGAAAAAAAAACATTTATTGCACTTTAGTCACATGCCTGCGGGAATAGCAAAACACTTAACAATGCTTAGCAATCTTTGTTATTCTGATTATTTCAGAGTTTAAACGCATTGTACGATTGCATTAAATCATATTTAATGTAACCATATACGTTTTGAATTATTTTCATTGGTTGAAGTCCAAAAGTCTTAATGTTCAACAGCTGTTTTGCATACAGATTTAAAACAGTAAATTCGGATAATGCTTTAAACCAAATTGCATTTAAAAGTACCTTCGACTTTGTAAGCTTTGAAATTTTGCGATATTTATTTGTTTAAAAAGTTACAGGAATGTCAAATTTATGAGTCCTTGACATTATCATGTCGACGAAAGCATAATTCACGGGCATGTTTTTTATTTATAATATAGATTCTTCTAAAATTAATTCCAAAAACTTCCATCAGATATTTTATCTACTTATATGAAAATAACGCCTTTGAAAATTACTTTTTTTTATGTGCGGTATAGCAACATCTTAGTACATAAAATTTTCGAATTTGTATAACATTTCCGATAATTATCTAGTATCCTAAGTTTGAATTTCCCTATATCGCGCGCAAAATTTAGAAAAATATCTGAGCTAGCTTACACGTTTCCTTACTAAACAAAAAAGCCGTTTATCGGGAAAATCTTAATTTGGAAGTATTTTTCTTCTTTTCGGAGATGACTACACAAGATACGAAGTTGTATGGATTTTCAGATGCACTACTGTTAAATTACACAGGCTTAGAGTAAAGCTTTTCGATAAACATCTTGTGAAATTGCATTAGAAAAGTTATTTTAGGATGGTTTGTGTGGAATTATTTTGAGATTCTGAAGTTTGAACTATTTTATTGATATCCTTTTTTTCTGTAAATAATGTTCATGCATATGATTAATTTAGAGATTTTTTTGTTTTACATTTCAGTAAATTGAGTAGAATTTTAATACAGGTCGTTTTATGTGTCTAAAAATAAATCATTTCCCAATTTGTTTATTTCACAGCAAATTTTGTAAATCGTGCTTCTAAAATCTGTTATATAATGCAACTTTATTCTACTAAAAACAAAAACGATGTTTGCATTATGTTTAAATGCCTAAAAAATATTTAAGTGCAATTTTGTTAACGATATGGTGATTTAGCAAATATTAGTTGTATTAAATTAAATTCGTCAAATTAAATTTAAGTGACGTCAAAGAAGGGTTTATGTAAGCTAAAAAGAACTCCTTAAAAACACCATAAAATTTTAATAAATGCGCCTATATCATATTTTCATGGTGATTTTAAGAAGTTCGTTTTAGTTTAACTTTTCACAGCAGCTTATTTAATTGTTTAATGAGACTATATGTCTATGTCATGAACTTTCACAACTGCTACTGTGCGACTTTTTACACATATATTCTTTCAAAAGAAAGTAGTCATCATATTACTATACTGTGTAAATTAATTGGAACGAGCTTTTTTATTTACGAGAATTGTAACGCAGTCGGCAGTTGGTGTCTTAAATACACTTAAACCGTTTTCCCTTCCTTCAAATGGTGTGACTGTTTAAAGTTCACAATAATATCGTGGTTTGATTGTTTTCACCCACTTAAACTCCAATTGCAAGACTGCCACAGAGGACTATTTTATAATTTTACCTCACACCACTTTCTTAAAACAAAAATTTTTGAAATACGTTTCGAGAATATTAGCTAGAGATATATACTAAAAATCTGTTTTATTTAAATAGTGGTGCGTTTATAATAGGAAAATAATCGCCTGTGGCAGCCCTGCAATTGCATCATTATGCGTGTGAAAGATGATTTTTAGTTTTTTTCATTTCAGAGATACGTGTTGATTTCGCTTATTTAAAAATGTATATTACTCCAAAGAAGCGTGCAAAAATAATTGCTTTTGAGGATTACACTTCTTTGACGGTACAAGATATCTCTTCTGCAGTTGAGTGTAAAGAAATCAAGTGTATGGAGAATTCTTGCGAATATTATTCATCTTGTTCTTCGTCTCCTTGAAAGAGAGATAATTGCGAGTGGAAACGGAAACAACGGTACGAACTGCTAAAATTCAAATCTCAAATATTAAAATTAATCAAAAACACAAGCTCAGACATTCAAAGAGATTTATTAACTAGTGGCATATATGTTAATTATAAAACTGCACGCTGTAGTCTTCTGGAAGATGAAGATGGAACCAATGAGGAACAACAAACAAACATTTATTTGAATGCTAAAATGATAAAAAAAAACTTTCTACATGGGCAAAAGGCTATAAGTCATGGGCTTCTTAAGACTAGAGAAAGGCCATTTTCCAGTATTTCATTATTATTTACAATGGTGTAACTTATTAATTTTTGCACGGTTACAAAGCAAATGCCATTAGAAGGTGTATCGCTGAAGATATATGCACTTACAACAATTTGTAAAACAGCATCTGAAAGAGAGGTTTTAGCTTTATTCTACAAAAAATGATACTGAAAGCTTAGTTCCTGTTAAATTTTTGATGATTTCATTCAATTTCGTAGACATAACACAACGTGATGTTGTTCCAATCGCCATTGGCGGAGACGTTTGATGGGATAATACAATATGTCCCAATTATGAACTGCACTGCAAAATAAAATCTGCAGTTCTACAGATGTAAAGTTACATACTTACTAAACTTTCATCTGTAACTGCACAAGAAAAGCTGCAAATCTACAAAACTAGTTTTTGTAAAGCTACAGAAATTTGTAACTTTACAAATGAATCTACTAAAATTAAAGTAATCTTACTAAAATGTTATCTGTAAACCTGGTTGCAGTTACATGAAATGTTCTAGGCATCCCAGTTACCTGAAAAATTCTTAGTAACCTTACAGATTTTTTGATTTTTGGCGCAAAAGTGTGTCTGTTACATGAATTTTTGTTGTAGCTGTTACATAAAAAGTTGCAGGAATCCCAGTTTCCTAGAAACACTTTCGTAACTGTACAGATTTTTTTTTACAGTGTGGTCAAAATATTCAAGCTGAAAAATAAATTTAATATGATTCATTGGATTAGAAATTTACCAGGATTTAAATCCTATTCAATACATGTGGAATGTTTTGAAAATACGGTTAATAATAAACGAATGCTACAAAAATGAAATTCCAGTATATATATGTAAAATATATGTACAATAAATTAGTAGAGTCAAAGCGAAAACAAATTCAATTCGTAATTCCTTCTAAAGGCGAATGTACTTCATAATAATTAATATAACATTCAGTTTATGTAAGGGCATAGACTTTGAAGGAGAGCGAATTTTTCCTTTGGCCCAACGATATTTCACACTGACAGCTATGTACAGGGAGCAGCATGTACTTGAAACAAAATAACGCCTGTATTCAAACCTAACTAGAAATAAGAGATGGAGCATTTTTAAATTTTTAACGCTCTGTGTAGGTGATCAAATACACAAAGGATGGAATTATGCACTCAAACCACCGTCAGCCGCAATAACAGGCTCTACATGCTGCCGAAACCTACTGAAGGCAATGCAACCGTGTTGTGTGTATGACTATTCGAGTTCCGTTTAATCAAGCCACGTACATAATTGACCGGTATTCATTACCCGGGGAGCAGGAGGGGCAACAATCGGGTTGACAGGTTCATAAAAGGTTTTTGCCATTCGTTATATTGTTATACGGGCTGTATGTGATTCTGGGGCGCAATATCAGGGGAGATGGGGGGGGTTGCATGGCACGCCCTAAGGAATTTTATGTTTCAGAAAATTTATCTGCCATCACTGGTAAGACTCAAAATTGTTTTACAAAAATATTTCAAAAGCTAAAATAACTTGTCAGATTTTATTTCAATAAAAACACATGCGATAACTAAACAGTTTAGGCACAAACTAATAATCAAAACTATTTTCTAAAGACTTTGCTAGTCCAACCTTCTCAAGATGAGACATTTATTATTAATGAGTATTTTGACTAATTTAAAAAAGATATCTGAGAAAAAAATCTATTGGTTGTTCCTCAGCTGTGTACAAAATGATGAAATGAGAACTCTCCCCCCACCCCCTTTAAGGCTAGAATTTTCAAGACGAATTTCCCGCTTTAGTCCAAAATGTCGAGGATATTATCCTCTTTTTAAAGAAGGGGGCTAATTGAAGTACTTAATTATTTGAATTTTTTAATTTTGCATTATTAGAGTCAAATTATATTTACTGCAATCAATAAAATGCTATCAAATCATTTGCTTTATTAAATCATATTACATGCAGTGTGCTCTTAATAATCTACTCAGTTTGATGCTAGAGTTCTGCAGGTATCGGGTTGTACCCTACCTACCCGAACCCGAAAAATTTCTTGAACCCGAAACCCAACTAAAGCCCGACAAACTGCAACCCAAACATGAATTTCGAACCCAAAGTGAAATAAAATGAATCTATCATGCAAGACGGAAGTACTCCAGTACCGGCAGCTTTAAGTCTAAAATCGTAAGAATGGTCGAACTCATAGATACACCTAACTCGAGATCAAAGGAAACGCGAAAAGCCGCCACTTCATAACTCAGCAAATATAGTGCACATTTCTCTAATTTTTTAAAGACAGTCTTCTATCTGCAGTCAAATTCTATTCTGAAATTTTTACATTTCTACGTGCAGTATATTTTGAGATCTCGAAACCCATTTTTAAACTAAATTCCATCGATCAAATTCCTAATTTGTATTTCTGGAAAATGGCCCGCGCGATTTTCTTTAAATTGATATATAATATGGATTTGTTTTATATGAAGGGAATAACATATTGGTTGTTTTTGCGAAAACTCTCGTTCGTTAAATAATTCGACTTTTTTTCTCTCGTAAATGACGCGGGCGATTTTTTAAAAATCAAATAAATATGTTTCAGATGAAGTAAATAACAATTTACTTGTTTCCAGCAAGACTCTTGTTCGTTTTAAAAAGCGTATGAAAAATCGGACTATATTTCTACCCATTCTATGGAAATTTCACCGAAAATGCATGACACTGTATTCATATACATGTTTTCTTTTTAATCACTTTTGGGGAGAAATATTTTGTCCTCCCACTGGCTGAGCGGTTAAGGGCAATCATCTACTAATCTCATGATCGACAGTTTGATACTCGTTGGTACTGGTTTTCACATGTAAATCTGCTTTTTTTTTAAAGCCTGTTTGTTGACCATTATTCTCAGCTCATTTGTATTTTTAAATTGTTAAGTTAAATAAAATTACAGTTAAAATGATAAGAATTTGATGATGATTATTTCTTGGCAGTTTTTAAACAATAAAAATATTACCATAAATTTTATAAATATATCTAATTTCAATCACTTTACAAAAAATATACATTAATAATTATTATTTCAATATAAATTACACGATCAGAAACGTAAAAAAATAATTCATTTGAGCTCTCCTTTTTATAATGTCATTTTTTATTATTATTATGACGCTCAATCAATATATAATCACTGACATCCATAATATTTTTTTATTATTATTATTTTCCAAGCATAAAAACTATTGTGGTGTTATAATTCTTTTATAATAAATAATGTAGTTGAAATGCTTTATTTATAAATACGAATGAAGTTTGATAACCCCAAGACAACTATTTTTATTTAGCCTTACAACATTTATAGTTTGCATAACGACCATATCAGAATTGTGGTGTCGCCATCTTTTGACGCAATCGCGTACTACATTTTGTCTCTATTCGAAAAAAAAAATAACTAACGCTGCCACCGTCGCTTTCAAAGAATCTTTTGTGACCGTAGGTCTCTCTGGCAAATATTAAGAAAATTACTGCATGCAAAATATTAAAATCGGTAGTATTATAGAGAAATGTTTGATAAACACGTTGAAGTAGTCAGTTTTAAATCGAAGAATTATTTTAAGAGATATTTAAGTGGCCTCCCCTCCGGTTGGTTCCGAACCGACCCCTTGAGTGGGGGAGGAGACCGGAAGCCCGGCCGAGTTCGTTGTGTACGAATGCGAGGGGGCCGGATGGGGACGAATAGCCACCTCCTCGAGAGACTTGCGGTCAACAGGCCAAGAGCCCGGTGGCCACGGGTAACGGACATCGTGCATGGGTGGAGACGGTTTGATGTTGACGTGCATCCAACCCGGCACCTAGGTTCTCTGGGCAAGCCGGATAACGACGTTCCATGGGTCGATCTCGGTGCCGGTCTTAGGGCCGGACGGTAACGCCGGGCAAAGATTGGCTAAGGCGATAGGACCCCATCCACCAATAGACTAACAGGGAGCCTGAGGTGAGAGAGCGGGCTTTGTAGTGGAATATCCTTGGTGCTCGCTAGTGACGACGGGGCTCTCGGGAACACCATGCAGGGGCTCTCGGAGCGACCGAAAGGCGAAGGTTTCGGAAAGCGCCCGAGTTACTTTCTGACTCGGGTGGCTCATCCCTCCAAGGACCGCAGCTGTAGCAGTTGTGAGCCGACCCTAAGGTGGGTAGGGTTTGGCGGTGCCCCCGTTGACCAAGGAGCGGTCGCGTGGTGAGGTCAGTATGTTTCTGGTTGCTCCATGTCGTGCGGTGACCCTTGGGAGGGGTTTGGCCGGCAGGTCCACCGTCGAACAATGTCCCCGCGGGGAAACGGGCCGGAGGCTCGCCGGTAACACGGCGGCGCTTTGAGCCTCATAGGAACTCTTGGTCCGATCCAGGTCCTTCGTATCTATGCGATACTGGAGTTTGCCTCGCCCAGTGATGAGGACCTAGAGGTGTCTCCACCTAATTTTCGAACGCACTAACAAAGGTAGCGGTCGGTCACTGCACGGGGTCAGGGGTCTTCGGGCCTGGGTACCCTCGACGGACGTGAGGTAAGGCAGTGTTGGGAGGGCTTCTGCTGGCCTCCTCTGGCTTCTCCGTTTTCGGACGGAGTCGAGTCGGCGGGGGCGGGTGGGACTCCGTTCCATCCAACCCCCTAGCGAGGCGGAGTCTATTCCGTCTAGGTGGAGCTTTCCGTGTCCGCCTGGGATCGCTAACGGCACCTAGTCTGGGCTCTCTGGTTCCCGGCGTGATCCGCGAGGGGTTCCGTCGGTTGAGCCGGGGAGTCTGGGCGAAGAGCCCGGAGCTGGGTCGCTTTACGGCCGGAGGGAATTTCCCCGTCCTCCCGGGTTTTCAAGCTAGTGGCCTCTAAATAACTTTCTTATCGGCTGGCCCGCATAAATGTCTCTGCCGAAAAATGGTTTCTAATCTTGTGGGTCTTCCGTAAAGCAACTCCGGGTCGGGAAGCCTCGGTTCAGTTTCGTGGGCCCAGCCTCTTCATAGGCGTCTGGTTCTCACGGGCTTGCGGGGTCTACCGGCTCGGGTAACCAAGTTTAGGGGCCACTTTGTTTTTCTAGCTGGTTGGTGAGGACTGTCACATGCGGCCGTTCGTCTCTTCTTGGGAATAGCCGTCGCGTCGTTGCGTGCACTGGGCAGCGCAGCGGCTTGGCCGGAGTTTGCGTGGGGTTCCGCTCTGGCGGGGCTCGTCTGGAGGCAACCTTCGGGACGCGTCGCGGGTCTTGTCTCGAGGGTGGTTCCCTGCGTAGACGTATGGGCTTGTAAGAGCCTGGGACCGGAAGGCGGTCCCTTTTTTAGGGACACCCCATCGTCTTAAGAGATATTTAATGTATAAATAAATATACATAAATAGCTGGATAAAATTGTTCCTTTAAAAAAGTTTTATGGGAACAAAAACTATACATGGGAATTTAATCATTTTCATTCAATTTAATCATTCAATAGAAACTCGAGGTTTGCACAGTGCATTTATTCTTTTTTAACTTGCCTTTTTTTATGATTTATTTCAATTTTAAATTAAAATTTTTAGAATTTCCAGAGATATTTTTTACATATTTCATAAAAGTTTATTATTTTAAATTGTTGCCAATTGTTAAAAAAGCGCAAAGAATAATATATCCTTTAAATTAAAAATTTATTCACACGTGACTATTATAAACAAAGAAAAATCCTTTTAAATTAGAATTAAATGATAACGTATTAAAAGCAGGAAAATATTGAACATAACGTCATAAAAATTGATTTTACACATGCTTATTTAAAATGAAAGAAAATTATAAAATAATCAATTATTTTCAAATTAGAATTAAATGATTACGTATTAAAAGCAGGAAAACATTGAAAATTACGTCATAAAAATTATATTTACACGTGAATAATAAAAGAGAAAGAAACTTTTTAAATAATAAATTCATTGATATGTGTTAAAGTAGTAAATTGGGGAAATTACGTCATATTGGCCAAAGTGGCCAAATAATAATATTGCAACACAGTTTAAATGTAAAAATATTTATTTCAAATTTCAAGATGATATTTTTAACTATAGTTGCAAATTTTAAGGTAGCGCAAATAATAATATTATCTTTCTAACAATAAAAATATTTTTAGTTGAATGTTACAAAGAGAAAGGAAAGTTTCGTGAAAATTATGTTAGATTTAAAACGTTAGATTTAAAATCTCTTATTTAAAATCATTTTCTTTTAGCGTTGTTAAAAAAAATACCATAAATTAAAGACTCTGTTGACTTAGTTCCTTTTATACTTCCTAATTTTTAAATGTTTAACTAATCTCATTCATTCAAGCACGAAAACAAGAACTAACACCAGCTGATTAGGCCTTGAAATACCTCAGTAAAAGAGAAAGCCGTTTACAGTAAGATCGCTATTGATTTTTTAATTATACAATGCAACCTCGATTATCCGAGCTAATTGGGACTGTTAGTACCTCGGATATCAGAAATCTCTGCTAATAGAAACTGTGTGTAAAAACTCGCCGTGCTTGCGAATTTAACATCTCTTTTTTTTTTTTTTTTTTTTTTTTTTTTAATATAGAACGTTTTTTAAATAATAAAAATAAATATATGTAAAGTTCTGTTTCACAGCTTAACATATTTAAAAAAAAAATCAACTACCAGTAGCAAATTTTAAAAGCAAACTGAAAAATTTACGAAAGTTCACACAGCCACTGGAAACAAAGCATTATTCGCTGTTGACTTCTCAGGGTCCAATGTTTCTTGGGAGTTGAGTGCTTTTCGGGGCTGAAGGGCCTGTATAGCACGGACAGTGAGCTAAAAAGTGTGGTCATTTTCAAGACTCATTGAAAAGGGGAAAAAATCAGACTTTGTTATCGGTTCGGTTAACAGAAACCTCGATGAATCGAAGCTCGGTTAATCCAGTTACTACTGTAATTCAATCTTCCGTAATCTTTTTAAAGCAGATCAAATTAACGGACTTTTAGAGTCTGAACGGGGTTTGGCGAGCGTAGATCGTTGGAGAAGAGCCCCCTAGTTTTTCATTTTGTGATCCTATTAAAATGACCTTAGATTTCCATATATAATGTAATCCATATATGACCCTTAAATTTCCATATATAAAATGCAAATTATAATTTCGTTCCGGTAGATTATAACTTGAGTTGTGCTGAATATATTTTGATGGAACTTGGGCTGTTAGTTTAATAATTTTCCTGAGAAGTTTTTTATTATATAATATATCGTTCAACGTTGCTTAGTTTTAAAATTATTGTGGAAAGTTCCATATTTAGATAAATCCAATTATGAATGATTAGTGTTTTAAGAAATTTTCGTCTGAATAGATTTCAATTGAACTTGCACTGTTATTTACAGAATTTTTCAGAGAAAGTTTTAGTATGTAAGATAACGTTCTATGTTGCTTAGTCATAGAATAAAGGGGGAAAGTTTTATAATGAGGTAAATCCTATTGTGAAAGGTTAGCCTTTCTCAAAAGTTATAATGGACAGATGTGGATGAGACTTGCATTTTTATTTAGATATTTTTTAAGTAAACGTTTTAGTATGTAACATACAGTTATACGTTGCTTAGATATATAATTATAGAGGAAAGTTCAATAATCAGGTGAACATAATTATAAAAGCATAACCTTTTAAAATATTCTGCTTAACGGACTTTGATGAAACTTGCATTGTTGGATACTTTTTCAGGGATGGTTTTAGTATATTGCATATCGTTCTATCTTCTTTACCAAATTCTACTATAAATGATCAACTAAAAGATTTGATCCTTAACAGCACAACTTTTGTATGACACATTATGAAATATAATAGCGCTGTGGCATATGTATCGTTTTAAGGAATGCGGAAGGAAATTACAGGTAAATATCCTGCTTAAAAATATTCAGAATTTCTTTGAAAATTTGAGTCAATACAAACCTGACTCAATGTAGTGAGAACCCAACCCGAGCACAAAACAGGTAACTCTTTGATTACAGGACAGGATTGGTGGCTACTTTTAAATTCAATCGTTAAGAAATTTTCAAATTCTTTAATATAAGTGTATGGCAGAGATTAGTTTTGAAAAAGTGGCAGAATAAAAGACAGAAGTCCACATGTATATGTCCGACCGTAATCAAATGGTCAAAGCCGCCTCGATATGTGCCGCGGATCGGGTCGTGTCGCTTTGTTGAAAAATACCCGAGCCAATACCCGAGTTACCCGAGCCAATGCAGACTCCGCCTGACACCAAGGGTTTTGCAGATTTCTCACTTGCGTGGAATTTAGATCATAGTTCTAACAGGAAGGCAGAAAATGATTAAGGAAATTTTTTGCTGGCAGAAAATCATTGGTGAAAATTTCTTATCCCGATGGATCTCAAAATTTGCAAATTTCCTAACTTGTTAGTAATGTTTGTGTGCTGATTATCTGGTGACCGACTGAATTTTTCAACTTTTTTTCTACAACATTTTTACTAATATTCGCGATTTTTTCCAAGACCATTTGTCAAATTTCACGATCATTTTTTGCAACCGATTAATGGAATTCGTCATTTCTTTCGAGATATTTTGACTAAGTTCGCGATCCTTTTCTACGATCGTTTGTTGAAATTCGTTTTTTTCCCCACAGCCGACTAATAAAATTTGCAATTGTTTGACGAAATTCGTGAATTTTTTGCACGAATATATGGCTTAATTCGTGATTTTTTTTTCCGAAACCTTTGACAACCGAAACCGCTGCGATCTTCCGAAACCGCTGCGATAAATATCCGAAATTCGCATTTTTTTTCTACGACTGATGGGCAAATTTGATTTTTTTTTTTTTTGCAATCAAATGTTAAAATCGGCAATTTTTTTCCCGCAACCGATTGACAATAATCGCTGTTTGTTTCCATGATCTTTACAATATTTTCCCACGGTCCTTTTAAGAAATCATATCTTCTCTGCGACTAATTTGACAAATTAACTGTTTTTTCTAAGTCCGATTGGCAAAATTCACGATTTTTGTCCGTGGTCGCTTGCCGAATTTATTTTGCGTAGTCCTGCAAAAATAGAAGAAAATTCCATAAAAATTTAAAAATATTCCTGGAAAAATCCTATGCTTCTGAAACACGTTATGAAGGCATAATCCCGTACTCTGTTTCAAACCTTTCCCCTCAAAGAGAACTTTGTCGCCCCCCCCCCTCTCTAATAACCTCTTGAAATGGCTCCCCAGCCTGTAAAACAGTCAGGAAAAAAGCTCCATTTTTGACAGATCTCTGTCTTTGGAAGTATAATTATATGGTGCTTTTTAAATAGAAACTTGATTTTTTTCGTTTGTGAAAGAATTCTTATTTCGACAGGTTTCATTTTCACAAGTTTTACAGTAAATATAATATACCTATATGCTCTTCAGAGATGTAATATAGAAAGGATGTTTTAACAGCCTTGGAGGATACTAGTAACAATGAAAACTGTATATAACGGATTTAAATATTCACCGACCTTTCTGGGGTTCACTTCCTGGACCTGGGCAATGTTTTTCACATATGAGGAAAGCAACTGCATTCATGGCTCTCTTCATGTTTTAGCTTGTTACGTAGGCATTTGTCTTTTGTCAGATCTTTTGTCATTCCTAGTCCTCTGGAAAAAGAACTGTCCTCTTTTCATCAGGTACTATACCTAACCAAAGTCTTGACGAATCACATATCGAACGGTGGCCTCGTCAACCTTTAGCTCCATAGCTAGTGACCTCATAGAACTCCTACGACACGAATGGTGAATTTGCGCGTCTTGATAATGTCATCGGTTGCAACATAAAACCTAGCAGCATTCATTTTACTCCTTACTTTAAACATGAATGGCCGGGCGAGTTTCAATAATGCGGCAGTCTCTAAATCGAAGTTTTCTTCAGCCAATGAGACAATGACAGCATGACTCTTTACTTCCTTAGTTAGTCTAGGATCTGACATCTTTACATGTAACAGAAAAAATTTTGTATTCCCGATGTGCAAAGCGAGATTTCACATAAAATATGTGTTCTCAAATGTCTGGCGCGCTCTGTGTGAGCAGCTTTTGTTTCCTTTATTGTAGTGAGATATGTAGAAATTTTTAATAAACAATTGCATGTTGCGAATGAACCGTAAGAGGTGCTGGTCTTTCGACTGCCTTTATAAGTAATAGAGTGCTATATGCAAATTAAAACATTTCTTTGTCAATATAAATTTGAACTAAAATTTCATTATCCTTGCTGTTATCACCAAGATAATGCTTGTGGACATATAATAGAAGTTGTCTAGGAGAGTATTTCCAAGTTCTAGACTCTAACCTGCTATAGTTTGGACAAAACTATTCAATCTGAGTACAGACGCAGTGTATATGTAGCCACACATTTATTTATAAAGGCAATTATCTTTCAACATCATAGATAAAATTGTATATGGATATTAACCCTCTGACAGTCTTGTAAAAGGGCAAAATTATAATGTTGTTTTCACTGCATTTTGATTAAAATGCTAAAAAAAATATGATTCTTTCAACATTATATTAAAAAAACTCAATTAAATATATGAATGTAATCCTTGAGATTATTAATCATTGTTCAATGTATTAAAAATCCATTAAATCAACAGAATTATATTATTTTAAATATTGCTGATATTGCCGTGAAACCTGGAGCTTAGTTAACTTATTAACACGGGCTTGTCAGTCAGGGGGTTAATCAAGGTTTGCCTTAAACACTCTCCAAGATTATGCGATTCTCGCTAAAGTACGTCTTTGGTACGGAAGTAGAAAGGAAAATCAATGTTAATGGTACGAGTGTTGTTACACAATTTCATACAATACAATGCAAGAAATAAAAATGAAAGGATCATACAATAAGTTACGGCAATACATCCATGAAATACAATAATTAGAATAAATTTTAAAAAATGCACTTTTTGCTCAATCGCTATAAATTTCAAATCCTTAATCACAGCTGCTAAAATTAATTTCGTTTAGTTCTTAACAAAATATCTCACATTGTCATTAACGAATTATATAATAAAATGTTCATGATTATATACGGTTATTTGTGTATTAATTTTGTTTAGGTCTATTACATAGTTTATAAGACTAGTTATGAATTATGAATATTGTATAATATATAAAATAATCCTTTGCACTCTCCGAGATTTTATGTTTATCAAAATAATTTAGAACAAAATATCTGATGAATTTGATATAATAAAAAAAGTACTGTTTTCTCCTTCACTATAAATTAACTTTATGCTCGTTACTAGAACTAATACAGACTTATAAAACAAATGTGGAGAAAAATACGCAATTCAACTTTTAAAACACATAATTCAACTTTTATTAAAGCGGTTATACTTACATGTAAAGTTTCAAGTAATGCATATTTATTGCATATTCTGAAACTCAGTACTCAGTTACATTTACTAGTCAATCTGACAAAAATTAGGCAAATTATTCAATTTTAATTTAAATTGTATTATTAAACATAAATTATAACGTAAGATTACCTTTAAAAGTGATCATATCAAAATTATACTATTTTTGACCAATTAAATAAACAATATACATAAAACAATATAAATATTCTCTATTTTTTCAGGAAAAAAATTCTACATATCTATGAAATGGTATAAAAAGCAATATGTCCTTTATTGCTTGTATCTGAAAGTCTTATGTTCGCTGATAACTTTAAATAAAAGTTTTGGTGAATTCCGTAAATTCCATAATGTGTTTAGAGACAGCTGCAGTCTTCTCACGTAAATTTTCTGGAATACTCTCTTCAAATATGTAATTTTCTGGATTTGATTCATACATCTCTTAGTGCGTTTCAAATTTTGAAGTGACTGAAATCGGGAAATCGGAAAATTTAACTTTTACTAATCAAAATGTGATATTATTTGATAAAAAAAAATGAAATAGGTATTCTTAAAGGTATTTTTAAAATGAGATTTTTTTATTTTTATTTTTATTTTTATTTTTTGTAAATTTCACTTTAAATATTATTCAAGAGTATATTATATGCATTATGGAATGCATTTATCACAAAAAATATTAATTTTTTTGTGATAAATGAATGTCAAAATGCATATAATGTATCCTTGTGTAATATTTAAAGTGAAATTTACAAATAATAAAAAATTCATTTTAAAGATCCCTCGTCCCCTTACAGCTTTTGAAAAACTAAATATAACGAAATAATACTTATTAGTAAGCGATGTAGTTGAAAAGTCTTTTAAGTACATAACCTGAAGTGGTGTTTTATTTCTTAAACTTAATAGATAAGCCTTAATAATATATTTTTTACTATCGTGAAAAAAAAAAAATGTATTCTTCATGTTACCTGTATCAGCGAATTTTCTAAGTACATTTCCTTAAATGTAATTGGCTAATTATAGATTATAGAATCTTTTTCTTGCTCTACATTCACTTAAAAAATAGACAATTTCTGTATATATCAGCTGATTTTCTTATTCAACACACATTCATATATATTTCACTTTTAAAAAATATTTAAGAATTTGTACAATATAGTGTATGAAACAAAACAATATTGCAGTTTTATGTATGTTTCATAAAAAATAAGAAAAGGAAATCAGGATGTTTAAAACCAAGTACTTTTTTAAAGCGCAATATGCTCAGTCTAATTTGTGGAATGTCATCTTAATATATGTAATACTATGGAAATGGCTAGTATATATATTCCTTAAAGTGAATAGTCTGAAATCTAGCCTCCCCATTCCCCATTTCTAATGTTAAAAATATGATGATATGCGACAAAATATTCCACATTGTTCCAAAGGCAAAAAATAAAGCTTTTTTAGGACTCTAAAAACGAAACGTAAAATGAATAATACTTCAGTATAAAAAGAGTTAGATAAATTCTTCGATTCAACGGCATCTCCTGAGTTTAATATTTACACACTTGAACCTGATATGTGAGACAGGACATTTTATTTAATCAGCTTGATTCGTAAAATGTTTTTACTTGTTCTTACGTTGTCTCTACACATGTTAATACAAATAAATATGTTTATTAAAAAAAAAAATCTAAAATAACAATATTCTACGGAAAAATTAACTTTTTTTCCCGGGGATATCTCTAAAAATTTCAGCTGTTTAAATTGGAGACTCAAAATGTTGTGTAAATAGCCCAAAGGGTCCCATGGTGCACCTGAGATAAGGAATTTTAAAATTCTAATAATTAGTTGAGAAATTAATTAAAAATTCTAAAATAAAGAATGGAAAAGTATAAATAATTCAATAAAATCATAGATTTTTATGTCAGCGCAGAGTATTTCTTTGAAAAGTTAAAAAGAGTGGGACAGGATTAATATAATTACAGCTCTTACAGGGCGATAAATGGTACTGCTCTTTTTTAAAAATAGCTGTATCTTAAAGTCTGCTGCGCCCAAAACACGAAATTTTCACAGCCAGACGCAGAAAAAAAATCCCATTTCAGAAATTATAAAAAGTATTTTTATACTCCTGTAAATAGTTGAAAAATTCATTGTTAAAATACCTTTTATTTACGTTAAAAAAACACAGACAAAAGAACACAGATTTAAAAAAACACAAATACTAATAAAAAAATATGAGTTTTTTTTAACTCTGTGTAAAAAGTTTAATTACTTATATGAGTATAACCCTTAATAGTATTAATCCATACTCAATGACTTAAAACTCCATTATGTCTGCAAAATTATATTAATTTAAATAATGCTTCTATTGCATTATACCGACCGTTTAAATGTAAATGTACCAGAGTCGTTGCCGGTGAATTTAAATTTTTTAGTTCATTCGAAGCTACTCGTTGAGCTTTGTCATTTGACTCCTCGCATTCAGATTTAATGAGGACAGTGAGCCGGAACAAAGTTCAAAATTTCGTTTGTTGAAAACAGTTGCGAAAGGAATATGTATGATTTATTTTTCCTTACTGGATGTTACAAAGCCGTACATTCACCATAATCAATTCCCTTCCAGTGTGCACAACGAGCGAAGGCTGAATCGACGACACACTCACAACAGATCTGCTTCATTTCTCCAATTTTAAAACGGGGTCATTCCACGTAAAATGAGCAAAAATTTAAAAAAAAAAAAAAAGTCATGGCCACGTAGTAACCGATTTTAATAAAATTTAATATACAGGTTCAATTCATATTGAAATTCTCTGCAAAATATCTTCACAAAAAATAAATTATTTTAGCAGTTTTGGACATTTAAACAACTTGTAATAAAGAATGGCATGTGTGCAATCGTCCAAAGTTGCAAGTTCGAATTTCTGTATCTTGAAAACAATTTAACTGAAATGATTTTTTTTTCATAAAAATGTAACTTGTGAAAAATTACCTTCTTATTTTTGAGTAATAATAATCTGGTAACACCATGATTAATGTTTAATTGGTTGTAAAAATTGAAAATTTGCGAATTTTGAGAAAATTAGAAACGTTATAAGTATCAAAGGAATTAAAAAACATCTGTAAGATTGATGCCTGATGTAGTATTACATATGAAGATAGAATTCCCACAGTTTGAAAGTTTCCATTTATTTCCTTCATCTTCAAAAAAACTTAGAAGCTGTAAAAAAATTACAAAATCATAATTTTTCCTCTTATGTATGAGTAAAAATATAAATAAAGGAAAAGTCCGACATTAACAATATTGAACAGACATAAAGACCAGTAAGTCCATGATATGCTCAAACAAATTCAACATTGCCTTTTCATTCCTAACATAGCAAAAATGGGTTCAAAAAGGCAATATTAACTATATTTCATGATCTATTTTTCTTTCAATTCGCTCGCGTTTCTTAAAATATTGCACGATTTCAAGGAGAAAAAATTTTGCACGGCCATCTATTTTCTGTATCTGGATTTAGGTGTTAATATATAATTTTTTGTTCAATTGAGTCATTTTTTTCTACTTTAGTTAAAAATCTTCTTGAGGCAAAAATTAACTGAAAGCAAGTATAAAAGTTTCTATATTTAAAACATACACTTTTATCTATAATATCAAAAAAATTAAAAGTTCCAAAAAGCTTTCCTTCACGTCAAAACCAGTGATAGAAATATTGCATTTTACCCTCAACATTTCTTACTATTTATTTTTTTTCTCATTATGGAAAAAAAGCAAGAATGAAAGTTTGAATATTTAATATACATACTTTAAGGTATAACGTCAAGTAATTTTGATATTGTCAGAGGTGTCCTTCATCTCTAAACGAGCAATAGAATTGTTGCATTTTTTCCCTCAAACATTTTCAAAAATATTTTTTTTTCTCATTACGGAATAAAAATACGATTACTAACTTACATAAATCTGTTATTTATTATTCTTTCCTAATTATAAATAATTTTTAATATAGTCTTTGCATTCTTAAAGCTAATAATCAAAATTGAAACTTCAAGCATGTAGACAAAACCTCGATTTTGCATCCAGTTTTAATATAAATTTTTAAACCTAAATAAACAATCGTAAAATCTATTATTTTACATTTACTCATAAATACATATGATCTACTTACAAACTGATTTTCATTAAAATCTGTGACATGTCTGCCACAGGTGATTTGCTCATTTTGTATGGAATTACCCAACAGTAATCTGTAGGAGTGATGAATTTCCGTCTTTATCAATGTATCCTACTTTGGCTAATTCCATACTTGCACTCAGGGATGAACATTACTCATAGAAACAGATAGTGTGCGTATTATTTAAGTTTTGTGACGTTGCTCCGTGTCATGAAGGAAATATTTAATTCATTGAATAAAATGTCGTCTTGGAGAAATTTTACAAAGATTTGCAAGGACGGAAACATAGAAAATCTAACAGTTGAATGAAACTAGTTGAATGTGCAGACCTACACATCAGATGAATTTGCGCGTCTTCAATGTATAACGAAGCAGGATTCTGAAATAGGGTCGTCGTATCATGAATGAGAAAGTTTTCTTACTTTGTTGTCTCACTTCTGGCACAAAGACCTATTTGTACCAATTTTTAATAGAGGAATATTTAATTTTCCTGACGTTGAGCAGATGAAGTAGCAGATGTTTTACTTTAAAAGAGAAGCAGAAGGTTTGTATGAAACATCATTCTTTCTTGAAGACAAATCAAAATAATGGCAAAGAGAATTTCATTCATTGAAACTGTAGACTGAATCGTGTACAAATGAGTCATGGAACCTTTTAATTGAATCAAAACAAAGGCGTCTTGGATGCTTTTGAAAATCAGAGTTCTTCCGGAATGTATTTCAAAATTGAAAGAAAACTGATCACTGTTATAGATGCAAGCAGGGGAAAACGCTTTATGTAATAGCCTCACGTTCGCGACGTTTTTTGTACATTCACCCCAAAGAGTGGGCTTGTTTTTAAAATGAATGGAAGTTGTGAAACTAGTGAACGTACGAATGACAACTTGACTCATAGTTCTAATTTTCGAATCCAGGTCCTAGACGAGACGCCTTACAAGACTGTTCTTTCATTATATGATTAGCTCGAAGTGCCCCAATGAGAAGGCAATTGCCATGAATCCGTTTCTATTCAAAGACAGATGTCTCAAACACCTTCAAGCCGATATAATGAATTTGTAGATACTTCTCGAAAGTCCATTCTTTCTTGTCAGTAAGATTTTTGAATCGCCGAAGCTTGCCATTTCATTTGGTATAGAAGCTCGATTCTTTCGTGCTCTACGCAATCTTCATTTAACAGTATATATTTGTGCCTAGTTATGTACAGTCGTGGGAAAAAAAGTAAACACCCCCTACTAACTCCTCAACAAATTATCGTAGAAGAAAGTTACTTGTACCTAACGATTGGAAATAAAGTCTGCTTTTAAATTATGCATATAACAATTGTTTAGGGGCATCTACATATTAAAACGAACCATAACTTTGTTTTTTTCACTAGCAGTACACAATTCTGACAGCATAAATGAATTCTACACCCTTCAATTAGTCTAAAAACAAATGTTTACGCAATTTGTACCACAAGTTTCCGAGAAATTAATTATTTTAAAACGGGCGTATTTTAAGGGCTGTATCCAAATTGAAGTTCTGTTCTTGATTGTTAACCGAGAGAGCTCCTTCTTGATCAAGGCGCCTTAAGCAGTCAATTAAGCCCGTTAGATTACAGGATAGCATAAGAAATTTCAAAATATTTAGTCACTTCTATCATCGAAAACCCCTTAAACCATCATTTTGCCGTTTTTAAGCATAATTTGAAAACTACTTGAAAGAAAAATGTGAAAATTTGGATTTCCATAAAGCAGGACTTAATAAATCTAAATCCATCAAAAAAATTGTAGGTTGCAATTCTTAATTTTTTCGAATATTAATTTCATAATTCATAATTCATATGAGAAAATTATAAAAATTGCAAATTCAACGTTTTTATGTTTGGGTATATTGGTATTATTGTTACAAAAAAATTAAAACACTAGAATCATAATTTCAGAAATTATAAATAAAAATATTAAAATGTAATTTAACATTAGAAGCACTCAATTTTGAAGGTTTATAATTCAAAAACTTATCATTCAAATGACTAGAAATTTGGTGTCTAGGCCTAGTTTCAACCAAAGATTTGAAATATCTCGTTAAAATTGAGTATTGCTATTGAAAAAATGAAGTTTGGATTCGTTTTATAATTTAGATGACTCCCTAAGCAAATTTTATATATGTCATTTAAAAGTAGACTTTATTTCCAATCCTTCGGTACCAGTAACTTTCGTCTACGATAATTTGTTGAGGAGTTAGTAGGGGGTGTTTACTTTTTTTTTCCACGACTGTACTTTTATCATGTCTTCGTTAGAAGTGTAGTAGAAACCAATCTTCGCCTTCTTTGATGGACTCAATGGCGGTTGATAAGCAGGCCCCGCTTGAGATGATGTTGATGCAGTTTCACATGTTTCGTCTCCTACGCTGTTGCATCCGCTACAGTTGTACAGATATTCCAGAAATCAATTTCAACTTCCAGTCGTTCTTTTTTACCTATTTGCAAGACAAGTATTTCTTCTGACTCAAACATTATCACTGATTCAAAAAGTTCAATGAGATATTTGGCCGAAATCCCGTCTCTCACGGTAACTCTGACTTTCGTCTGATACTGATATTTCTCATATAAAAGTCGAGCGACGTTCGTTAGATTGAACATTATTTTAACGTAGGTCTCAAAGTCCAAAACTTAATTTTTCAAGTTTGAAGAGTCTCGGAATTTAAAAGAAACTTCGTACTCTCTTAATAAAAAGTGGAGAAAATTCAGTTTAAACTTGAAGAGTAATAAGGTTTGGATGAAGCAATTTAAACTTGGACCGGAGAAGAGTTGAGCACAATGGAGAATATTACCAACTGATCTAAAACTCCGGAAATTTAAAATAAAAAACAGGCATCGTTTTATCACAGTCCAAACTTAAAATATAGAATATAAGAACAATATAAGAAAATCAATCATAAACTCAAATAGTAAAAACATGTTGAACGCTAAACTTCAGGTTTTATAAATAAGTCACATGCCAGCTTCTATGACATTAGATGTTGACGCCATAAATATAAAACGATAATCTATTACGTTCACTGCACGTGTACTGAGAAATTTGAATAACAAAAATTGCTAAAAAAAGCACCAAAAAACCAGTTCGCAAAAATACGAATTGACTGAAAAACTGACATGAGGCAAAAGAACTGGCTGTTTGCAGACGCAAAAGATTTTGCTTTTAACCCCTTCGGGACGGGAGCCTTTTACGAAATTTTTAATCTTTTGTCACCGTTTTTTAAAAACAGAAATTTGTATTTTCTTGAATCGGGAAAATGCTCTGATTAAATAAGGCAAATTTTACAGTAAAATTTTACTGGTGAGAAAAACAAGGATTCTGAGCGCTTCATGCGGCACGAATACGTGTCGCTCGTCCCCAAGGGGTTAAGTCGGGTAAAGGTGGCAGGTAGAAAAACAAATTAGACACAAACTTCATAACTTGCGGAAACTTGCCTGCCAAGTAGACCAACAATTTATCTGCAGTTACAATATCTCATAGTAACGGCAATAATCCAATCATATAGTAATTATCATCATTAGTACAGCATGTCGAACGCACTGTCATATATTTTAATTATTTTCCCATTGTAGATATTGAAAATTTTAGCTCATATTTATGATTGAAATCCTGAGAAAACCCTCAAAGTATTTTTTGTACAAAATGTACAAATGCAAGACATTTTATTGTAAAAGAGTTTACGAAAACTTTAAAGGTGCTTTTTGTCGAAACAATATCTTTCAAATCTGAGTATATCGCTATCGAATCAACTTCTGAAATAATCCTCTTGAAAGTTTCTCCCATAAAAGTAAACACTTTTGAATTTGGAATGAACCTATAGTATGCTAATATTTCTTATATTAAATATTTTTAACGGTAAAAAAAAAACACCAAAATGTCGTCGAAAAATCAACATTAATTTCATGTGTTCGCCATTTTGCCATTTTTTTTTAGGTTTTCCCGCTTAACTAAGCTAACTAATATAAAGAAATGTATTCTTGATTTTAGACTATGTTTTGAATAAACTGGAATCAACTTTTGTCTTTATCAACTCTAAGACTCATCAGACCGACATATTGGACGCAATCTAGATTATATATATATATATATATATATATATATATATATATATATATGTGTGTGTGTGTGTGTGTGTGTGTGTGTGTGTGTGTGTGTGTGAGAGATTAGATTATTAAAAAATTGTAACTATTTGTGAAATACTAAATATTCCAAAGTGTTGTCTATTTTCCAATGTTAAATCTCAAATTTGACATATTTTCCTGGCAAATTTAATTAAACGGGACCATAAGAAAATTTCGAAATTAGCTCCTATTTATTTTTAATTTATTTCACTTTTTTTACTACGTGATTTTTTATCTGTTTCAAAATATTAAAAATAATCTTAAAATAGTTTAAAAAACAATAATTTGTTTACTTTTAAATTTACTAGTTTAAAAACTCGACAAATATCTAAAATCAAGAATTATTTTAACGACAGCTGCAGTCTTCTCACGCAAAGTTTGTGGAATGCTTCTTTAATATATGTAATTTACTGAAAACGAGTGGTACATTTGTCTTCCTAATAGTGTTTAGAATCTGAAATGTCTGAAATCTAGCAATCACATTTCTCATTCTAATGTCCAAAACATGATGATATATACTGAAACGTATAATGGAGGTAGTTCTTTTCAAAATAAAAAGATTCAGCATATTAAATTAATAATACTGTTAATAAAAGTTATATACAAAAAAGAAAATACATTTTTTATCTTTAAATTTGTGTATCTTCTGAAGTGTATTTTAAGAATATATGAGTAATATTTTTTTTTTCAAAGAAAGCGTAGCAATAACAAAATAACGAAATGACACAGCTTAAAATATTATTGTACTTTTTGTGCATGAATACTTTTTCTGCTATGCGCTTGATATTTAGCAAAATAATATATATATGTATGTATATATATATAGTGGTTTCGAACTGTGGTAGATTAAGAACACCGAATGACAATGTAGAAAATTTTAATATTTTCTTAACATTTCACACCTGGTGACACATAAGAGCATTATGATAATGACAAAATAATTTGATACACATAAAAATATAAAATGTTGAAATAGTTGACGAACATATTAAAACAGGATGATTAAGCTTTAATAATAATTAAAAATATATTATTAGCTGATTTTGTCAGTTTTACGTATATTTAATTTATTACTATAACTTTCAGTGAAATTACGTATAATTCGAGAATTACTTTTAAATCCAAAGTACAACTTTTGTTAAACATAGTGAATAAAATTCTTAAATATATATTATCCAATTGTACTGAAATCTCAAAATCATACTAGATGGTTATTGTTTTTTGAACCCCCCCCCCCAAAAAAAAAAAAAAAAAAAAAAAACGTTAAGATAAATTTCTACTGTACTTTTCCTTGACAAATGTTGAAAGATATAATTTGGAACTCCATT
Source organism: Maratus speciosus (assembly GCA_963932465.1). Lineage (NCBI taxonomy): Eukaryota > Metazoa > Arthropoda > Arachnida > Araneae > Salticidae > Maratus > Maratus speciosus. The sequence continues at coordinate 314,884,707 of OZ010800.1, forward strand.
GGTTAAATGTATGTTAAATGTATAAAAAATAATTATTTTATAGAGCTCAGCTTATGTCTCAAAAAGAAAGTCTTCTTAAAGCCTGAACTCAGAATAATTTGAACAAACGATAATGATTCTCCATATGTTCTAATAAAATGCAAGTAATCTTTTTATCTGTGGAGTCTCAATTGAAAATGTGTATTTAAATAAATAAGTAAATAAATTATTGAGTTTTTACTGATTTAGCGCCACGCGATTTCGCGTAAAAAGACTGGTGCTTGCCAAATCATCATGATTGATATTACAATGATTGTTCAATTTTAATTTTTAAACAGTGATTTTCCTATTGTGTTTTTGACAAGGTTATATGGTAATACAATCAATTTCTGTACAGTCCAGCAATTTAATTTATTCATAGAAATTCTTTTAATACATTTTATTTTGAAAGAGTGTAAAATTAACATTTTTGACTTAATTTTGTGATTTGCAAAATAAGTTTTTTTTTTTTTTTTTTTTTTTTTTTTTTTAAAACAAAAACAATATATCCGAAAATTAAAATATAGGTTATCGTCAGGATTTTATTTAACACTCTCCGCGCCGTGAACTGATATAGCCCTTCGCTAACCCGCAGTTTTCATGCAATAGAATCATTATTTAAATTAAGATAATTTTATAGATACAAAGAAGTTTTAAAACATCGAATAATGGCTTATATTCTCAAGGATTATATTCATATACGTAATTTTTTAAAATCATGTTGGAAAAATCACCATATTTCAGTATTTTTAAGAAACTTAAAGAGAAAGCAGCATTACAATTTTGGCCCTTTTACTGGGCAGTCGGGGGGGATAAAAATATGCAGGAAAAATATTTGTGTGATATACTTTGCGGAAGAGGAAATTGAATTTAAAAAGTAGTTTGGCCAAATTTTAAAATGATATGAATGTTAATAAAGGATCAAGTGCGAATATCACTCGCGTACAGACGGTTCCGTAGAATAAAAATATGAATTTGTAATTTTATTATTAAAAAAACCGTTGGTAAAAGAATACTAAGACTTTGTAAAAAACTATACAACGTAGGGTTGGATATAACTGTATATGCTAGAAAATTATAAATGGATATACCATGAAGGTTCAAAGAGATATAGAACCTAAATAATATCACATACAGATACACTGTATAACTCATTTTCTAATATCATCCTAATCTATTTATGATGAAATTAATTCGGTACTGAAGATAAAAGCAGTGCATATTTAAACTTCATCTGGCATTTCATAAAACTGAATTCAGCGTAGTACATTTTTTATACAGTGTAACTAAAACAAAACCTTTGTTCAAAGTTTAAATTTAGCATTGTGCAAAGCGCGCATTGAAAGGATGTCGCAAAGTTGCAACGCCACCTTCTTCCGTGCCGCGTTCTCCACATAGGTTTTTATTTAACTTTTAAACTCATTATAGGCGTATTGAGAGCTCCACTCAATGCAAACTAGTCGCGAATCCCATAGCATTTATGCGATTCATTCTAATTAAGGGGTCTCAAGACGCTTAAAGCTTCTAAATTTTAGAAGTTAAACTCCTATCATTTCTGAACATTATAATACAATTGATTCCTTGAAATTCCCAATAGTACAGAAGTTATGGCTTTTAAAATAATACCCACCCAATAGCTGAAGCGGCGTTTCCGAAATTTTGAAGTCATTTTTCTCCAAATGATGTTTTTGGGAGTAATGTGCAAGATACCTCAAAAAGTCTGAATATTCTATCATGAAATTTTCTAAACGTATATTTCATGTTATTCTGTATAAACTGAAACAAAAATTTCCTCTTTGTTGATTAAAAAAAAAAAAAAAAATTAGGTGTTATACTGTTAGCTAAATACAACTTTGCATTAAAAATATAAAAATAGATTAAATACAAATTTGTTTAGTTTTAGGGTAATTATTTCAATCTGAAGTATAAGTAGGCACCAAAATTATCATTCTAGTTGTAATATCTATTTTGTAATATTGCGCGTAAGCTGTTATACCAATTTTCTGCTCGACAAATGTCTGACTGTTTCGATGCCTCTATAATACTAATTCTGCATCTTGAATTTTTTAAATACCTGAAATGAAAGAACATACTTATATCTTACATCCCAATAAAAAGTGTTCTTTAAAATCATATACATTTTAAGAGATTAAATTTTGAATCTGGTCCTTTTTTTCCTCCAAATTTAAGAGTCCTGAGACCCCCTTACATTAGTCCGTTTTTAACAATCTGACGTTTATTGCTTTCATACTGCTACTGAACATTGCATTACACATACTTATCATTAAAAGTTGTTAACTATCCTTTAACCCTCCGACTGTCTTGGAAAAGGGCAAAATTGTAATGTTGTTTTCTCTGCCTTTTGTTTTAAATGCTAAAAAAAAATGATTCTTTGAACATTTTATAAAAAAAACTTAATAACGAATATGAATGCAATCCTTGGAAGTATTAATCATTGTTCAATGTATTAAAAATACATTAAATCAATAGATTTATATTACTTTAAATATTGCTTGTATTGCAGTGAAACCTGGAGCTTAGTGAACGTATTAACACGGGCTTGTCAGTGAGGGGGTTAAAAGCCGATGGTACATAGAATACTCCGCCCCTGTCATTATGTATGTCCAAACCGTCCGTATCTTTAAGGGTTAGGCAGCCTATGAGAAACTGCTCAAAGCCGGCTAGCCTGCCCCTTAGAGCTTAACGTCTCTCCCGGTATGTTCCCGGACACGTTGGGGCTCGTCAGTGCAGCCCTGTCCGACCAAATGCAGACGCACCTACATAGAAGCTCACGGGGCGACGCTCACCCGCCAAGGGCGGCCACGTACCACCGACCACAGAAACGAGAATTCATTTGATAAAGCAATGTAGAAGTTTGCAAAAAAGGCAAATGCCGCAACCCGCCAGGAAAACTCCTACTCGCGACAAAGGGCGAGAGTACAGAACATTGAAAAGTAAAAAAAAAAAAAAAAAAAAAAAAAAAAAAAAAAAAAAAAAAAATACATCACTGCTCCTGGCCGCCAGGGGACAGACCCCTCTCGCGACAAGGGGCTGCAGGAAGGGAAAAGAATGATCTGCATGGCACCAGCAATTACTCAAGTGTCCATGAGAGGGTAGGCTCTGGGTTAGGTTAGTATGATGACACGAGCAGACACTCAAGCGTCCATTGGAGATGTAGCACCAGATAGAATGGTTGGAAGCACGAGCTCTTGCGTCCGTAGGTGACTACACGATGGATAGGAAAATGCTCAAACCTCCAAAGAGGGCTGGATGCTGGTGTTATTTGAAGCTTGGTGTAGTGACAGTGAGACTGGATAAGCAGAACCAGGACTTACGTTAAGTTTGATAGGTAAGAAAGGAAATTGTGAATGTGTTTTAATTTGTTGTGTAGGAGGGTGCGTGAAAGGACATTTTGGAGCCAATTGACTGTAAGTATGTCTGGACGCCTCAAGTGCCAGCGTTGTGTGAGACTACATCTATAATACGGGTGATTTACAGTGCCAAGTTCACCGCATTCGCAAGTGGCAGTGGATCTTATCTTGAAGCTGTACAGATATGCCACGAAAGGGCCATGTCCTGTTAAGAAGCTGGTGGTGTAGGGTGTTAAGTTATATCGTGTGAGAGAAACTTTAGGAATTAGCCTATATGTGTGCCTGCCCTTAAATCAGGTATCCCAATGTTCCTGCCATCGCGTCATTATCCTTGCTCTAAGGACCCTTTTGACGTATGACTGGTGCACTGGGAGGTGTGTGCCTATAGTTTCCTTCTGTGTGGCCATCCTTGCTTTGTCGTCTGCTAGTTCGTTGCCAAAGATACCTTTGTGAGCCGAGACGTGACCTAGCGAGATACGATGTAGGAGATTATTTAGTTTTAGTTTTATTTGCAGTACTAGAAGATGTTTTGTCCTGTGTGCCTGTATTGCATGCAGGCGAGAGAGGCTGTCACTGTAGATAGTAATACTATTGCTAGGGTGGAATTCCGCCCACTCTAATGCATTTAGTATTACGAACAGCTCCGCTCTCGGCTAATTACTGACGATGAACGTATCTTAACAAATAGACAGGTACCACCAATTCAAAATAAACTCTTAGCCACAAACAACACGATTGAACTATAATTGAACTGTTGCAAGAACAATAGACTTTTGAACTTTTGTATGTGTGTATAATTATATAATATTCATCATAATTATTCACTATTTTACCTATTTTTTATATTCTACATTATTTTTAAAATTATGAATCTCTTTCTAATTTAGTATACATATACGTAGCTTTTATTGTATTTTTGCAGAACGCCCAGCTTTGCAGAGTAATTGAGCTTTTGCCGCTCCAACAAGTTTAAAAATCCTATTATCTATTATCTCATCATCTTATTAATTACAAATATCTAAATTTCTCTCGTAAACGCCCAGTAAAAATTGGGCTTTCCATCGTGTATATATTGTACTTATATTGTATTTAATCTTAATATTCTCAATTGGCTTTTCTGTAGGTCCCTTCGGGCCTTTTATTTATTATTATTATTATTATTATTATTATTATTATTATTATTATTTATTTTGTGTGTGTGTGTGTGTGTGGTGACGGCGGTAGTAGATGGAAACCGCTGGGTGGGGCTTGTGAGTGCTTAAGCCATTTGGTAGGCCTCCCCACCTAGCTGACCCTAATTACTGACGATTTTTTTCGAAAATCATTATCAACAATGCTTTTGTACTCCTGCTACGGTAGGCACCTCCAGCGCTGCTCAAGACATTTGATGGATACCCGTGAATTGAAATTTGTGTGTAACGGAAAAATGCGATTTTCTCGAAAACTATGTTACCTAGAGTAATCGCTATAATTTTCCTTCAAGGTTTAAATTAACGTCTACTACTCTAATTTTTCATAATTTTAGTTACTGTAGATTTGGAATTAGATGGGAGGGGGGGGGGGAGAACACACATTTGTGCGCTACATTTTCGACGATATCTTTGAAAATATGATACCAACAATTAAAACGAATGCATTTTTGAGTTCAGCCTTACAAAATCTTTCACACGATACCACACACGATATACAAAGAAAAGAGTTTTTTTTTTGTTTTTTTGTTTTTGCAACTAGGTTAATTAGCCCCTCTACATTTATACTAAATTTACTTATGAATGTTTAATAATCTGAAAACATGTGGCCCAATAGTCTTTATTACTTCTCCCAATTTGAACTTTCCACGTTCCATAGTTTACGAGTAAAATGGCTGTGGCAGACAGACACAGGCGTGACCTTATAATGGTTCCGTTTTAGGTAGCTTTCTTTACAAAAAAGCTACCTATTGCAGCCGTTCGGAGGAAAGCGATTTCAAAAAATTTTGGTATATTTTCATCGATCATGACCCCGAGACCCCGAAACCACCCTCCGTTCAAAATTGATATATATATATATATATATATATCTGATATATGTCACACTGTAACTCCCGTAATTATGAACCGATTTCGATGTAATTCGGTGTGTACAAAGTACATACCAATGTCTCGACCGAGTTCGTTGGCCAGATTCATCCGCCGTTTTGTTTCAAAATGGCGGCCATTTAAAATTTTTTAAAAAATTTAAAACTTGGAATGTGGTACCAAAAAATTAAAAATGGAAAAATATTTTTTTCTTATGTATTGGACCTTTATACGAAGATTCCGGAACATTTTTTGTTTCGTCTATATCTTAAAAAATGGCTGAGTTATAGCATTTTGAATTTCTAGCGTGGCTGACATTTTGAAACGTCCTGAATTTTGTCACGCGATAAAAGGCGTATTTATGAACCGATTTGGATGTAATTCGGTGTGTATATAGTACATACCAATTTCTCGACCGAGTTCGTTGGCCAGCTTCATCCGCCATTTTGTTTCAAAATGGCGGCCATTTAAAATGTTTTTAAAAATTTTAAATTTGAAATGTGGTACCAAAAAATTGAAAATGGAAAAATATTCTTTTCTTATGTATTTGACCTTTATACAAAGATTTCGGAGCAGTTTTTGTTTCGTCTATATCTTAAAAAATGGCTGAGTTGTAGAATTTTGAATTTCTAGCGAGGCTGACATTTTGAAACGTCCTGAAATTTGTCACGCGATAAAAGGCGTATTTATGAACCTATTTGGATATAACTTGGTCTGTACATAGTACATACCAATGTCTCGACCGAGTTCGTTGGCCAGCTTCATTCGCCATCTTGTTTCAAAAGGGTTGCCATTTAAAAAAATTAAATTTAAAATTCAAAATGAGGTATTAAAAAATTGGAAAATAAAAAAGATTTTTTTTATGTGTTTGGCCTTGATACAAAGATTCCGGAGCAGTTTTTCTTTCTGAAAATTTGTTCTTTTGTTGATATCTTAAAAAATGGTTGATTTATAGCACTTTGAATTTCTAGCATGGCTAACATTTTGAAACGATCTTGTATTTGTCACGCGATAACACACGTATTCGCCTATTTCGATGTAAGAAGGCATGTGGATAGTATACATCAACACTTCGACCAAGTTCGCTGGCCAGATTCATCAGCCATCTTGTTTCAAAATGGCGGCCATTAAATTAAAAAATATATATATATTTAAAGTGAGGTGCAAAAAAATTAGAAATTGAAAAAGGTTTCTTTCTTAAGTATTTGATCTTTATATAAGGATTCAGGAGCATTTTTTGTTTGTCTTTACCTTAAAAAATGGCTCAGATATAGCAGTTTCAATTTCTATTGTGGGTGACATTTTGAAAAATCTGATTTTTTGCATGCGACAGCACTCCTTTATTAACCGATTCCGATGTGAGTGAGCATGTGCACAGCAATTACTAAGGTCTCGACCAAGTTCACTGCTTAGCCTCATCCACCATGTTGTCTTAAAATGACAGGCACTTTAAGAAATTGCCGAATTTGGCAGCCAAATATAAGTTACTTTAAAGAAAAGCAGCATGGATAAAGCTGACTAATTTCGCGAAATTCTCATTCATTATATTGATAAAAATTAGTATTGAATCTCCTATATTCGGTTTCCACTAAATTGAGCTTCGTGTGTTTGCATGATATAAGTTGGCTTTTTTTAAATAAGGATTATGGAAGCTACCTCTTCCTCCCGGCACTGGCCGGAAGGACTTTTTAATTTTTACTTCCTTCTATGTCTACAAGAAAATATACGTTTTGTGAAAATTTTGGACTTTCGGTTTTCGACGGACTTACTCATTTTAAGCGTCAGAGATTCCAAGAAATATGTTTTTATAAAATGTCTGTCTGAGTCTGTGAGTCTGTCTGCCTGTCTGTATGTGACACAAATTTTGTGGGCGCTCTATCTCAAGAAATAATGCACGGAATTTAATAAAAAATTATATTCTATTAGTTCCTAATATAGATTGGTGCTGACTAGTTTTTGGTGTAAATTGCTCAACAGGTGGCGCTGCTATGCAGCATTTTTCACGATTCCCGCAATAGCTCAATCTCCAGAACCAATGAACAGATTTTCATCAAACTTCAGATTCCGTTAGTCCTTGACATGAATTGAAATTTTGAACATTTTGGTGTAAATCGCTCAACAGGTGGCGCTGCTATACTGCATTTTTTATGATTTCTTCAATAGCTCTACAACTAATGCTTGGATTTTCAACAAACTTCAGATTTAGGTATACCTTGATATGAATCAGTACTGCTTACGTTTTGGAATAAATCGCTAAACAGGTGGCGCTGTATGCTGCATTTTTCAGAATATCCACTATAGCTGTATCTCAAAAACTAATGCACGAATATTTATCAAACTTCATAATCAATTAATCCTTCACATGAGTTGACGTTTTATGCATTTTGGAGTAAATCGCTCTACAGGTGGCGCTGCTATGCGGTTTTTGTTTCAGAATTACCACTATAGGTGTCTCTCAAATACTATTGCACGAATTTTCATCAAACTTCAGAATGAATTAGTCCTTGACATGAATTTACATTTTATACATTTTGGTATAAATTGCTTAACAGGTGGCGCTGCTATGCTGTTTTTTATTTCCGCAATGTGTCTATCTCAAGAATTAATGCTTGGATTTTCAACGAACATCAGATTCAGGCATACTTTGATATGGATTAGTTCTGTTTATGTTTTGGTACAAATCGCTTAACAGGTTGTTCTGCTATGCTGTATTTTTCAGCATTTCCACTATAGCTCTATCTCAATAACTGATGCACGAATTTTCATCAAACTTCAGATTCAGGTACACCTTGATATCAATTAGTGCTGTTTATGTTTTGGTGTAAATCGCTCAACAGTTGGCGCTGCTATGCCACATTTTTCTGAATTTCCGCTATAACTCTATTTCAAGAACTAATTAATCAAACTTCAAATTCAGATATACTTTGATTGAATTGGTACTAAATGATGTAATTTCTTATACTATTTAAATGTACTACAAAAATGCATGTAACAGACACACTTTCAATAAGGTTACTAAGATGTTTTAGGAAACTGAGATGCCTAGAACTTGTCATGTAACTGCAACCTGGGTTACAGATAAAATTTTAGTAAGATTACTGTAATTTTAACAGATTTTTAGCAGTAATTGATTTGTAAAGTTACAGACTTCTGCAGCTTACGAAAACTAGTTTTGTAGATTTGCAACTTTTTTTGGACAGTTACAGATGAAAATTTAGTAAGCATGTAAGTTTACATTTGTAGAACTACAGATTTTTTTTACATTGTACTAAGATGAGTTTGACGTTCCATCCTTGCAAATAGAATGTTTTCTATATATTTAATTACGTAAATGTGTTTTGAAGTAAAACAAGCAGGATCATTGGATTTACAATATATCTAAAATACAATTTAAATTCACTATAAAAGTTTGTTATAAATGATTCATTATTCCGATCATGGTCATGAACGTCCATGAATCTTTTCAACTTTTTCGCATTTCTTTGCTGTTTAAACTGTTTATAACGAATGCAGTAGTGATAATTAAATGTGATAATAAAACGAGGTCAGTTTTTAGAACTTCACTAGAATACCATTGAAAATTAATAAAGAAAGAAAAATCATGCGTCATACAAATATGAAACCATTTACAGCACTTCTGGAACACTCTAACAAAACTTCACTATTTAATAAGATATATCAAGAAGATATCTAAATTTAAAAAAAAATAGAAATATCATGACACGTTTGAACACACCATTTCAGAAATTAACACCCGCAGATAATAAGGTTTTTTTTATTCGAATTCTTTCGAACATCCTTGTATATGCTTTATACATTTGTTCATCTGCGTAAAATTTAATTCAGCAGTAGAACAAACAACAAATTTTAAAAGTATTTTCAGCACTTACTAATCATATATTGTAACTAAAATATTTTGTGTAGCCCTGTATATGAGCTTCTTATTGTTATACACACACTACATATTAGTTTAAAATTTAATTCAGTTAGGAAAAACATACCAGAGTTAAAATATAACTCGGATGAATCGCCAGCCCAAGACGGCAGCTCTGGCTATGAATTTATTTATTTACAAATAAATCTTAAATCAATAATAATCTTAATAATTAACTAAAAATTGTTCAGATGAAAATACATAACGCAATTAAAAAACTTTTATCATCAATACACCTGCATAGAAAATATTACTAACGAATTTTTTGCAGATTCCTGTATATAAGCTGTAGAATTTATACACTTCGTGTATCATACTAAAGTTTGTTAAGCATTAATACGCATTAATATATATACTATAGTACTATATATAGCACTATAACTGAATTAATTTTTGTGCCCCTGTAAATGAACGCATGTTCTGTAAACCAATTAGTTTACAAAGCCCAAATCATTATCACTGCAAGCGATTTTCTCCAAGCACCACAAAGTAATGGAATTTTGTGTGTTCCTGTAAACAAACTTTAAATACTACACATTCAATTTTCCATACTGAACATTTCATAAAAAACCTAAATAACATATATGATCTACGTGTTTTAGTATATTTGCGAGAGTAGCATGGATGGATGGATATACTGACAAACCGAACTCATAAATACTTTCAACTGTTTTGTAAAATGTTAACAACTATGTTTAAAAATAGGAAAAAATGACTTAAATTCTAAACTTAATTACAAATTGCACTTTTTATATTTTCTAAATATTATATTCGTATTGTATTTTTCTTTACCATTAATTGTTTCTTTTTTAAAGGATTTTAAAAGTAAGTAAATATGTAATAGAAATAATTGACATTAAAAAATTTGATAAACCATGTTCTCATAATTTAGTAATAGCAACAACAGAAGCAGGCGTTTTTTTGATGACATACTTTTCATTCTCATAGAGGATCTATCCACATGTCTCTAAAATTACAATCTGAAATACTTATCATAAATAGACATTCAAAAACGTTTAAACTGTTCCGATTTCTTTATCATTTTCGACATTCACTCAAGTGAGAAAGAAAAAATCTTACAGCAATAAGGAAGAGGATTGTTAGACTGTAAAGTGGAATTTAATGACAAAATAATGAGTATTGATCGTTTAGATGTTTTTGCAAGTTTATGTTATAATTTACTGTAAAAACTGTTCATGGAATTTTATGCTATTTAAATGTTAGAGTATGCAGGAATAAGAAATCTTAATGATATAACATGACATATATACAGGGTGCTGCCGAATTCAACCACAAATTAAAAGGGATGATAGTAGGCATCAAGGAGATGAAAAATTACATAGATCATGGAATCGCAAACCACTTATTTAGTCACATATGTAGAGTGTTCCAAACCATAGATTAACATACTGGATGGGACACTTCCGTAGAGCGTAATAGTAATGCGATTGCGATCGTAGTGCCTTTAGTGACAATGGGGAAGAAACTACCCATCCTTGTAATATTTTTATTATTGAGTATCTACCTTATTATGATCTTTCTTTTTCTAATATTCCATAATTACGTTGTTAATAGAATCTTACACCGATACATGAACATAGAATATGTATTCTATTTCATATATCTAATATCTATTTTTTGTTAATGAATGGATATATGCCTTTTTTATTATTGATTTTTCATGATGAGTGAACGATTTAAGTGCAACGAAAAATAAGCTAAAAACTTCGTCTTGAATGCTATATATCATGTAAATATGATATAATTTGATTAAAGCTACATAAAGCAATTGTGTAATATAAAAATATAAGAAATATTGCATTCTACAAAGCCCAGAAAATTTCATTATTTTTTCCATTTCATAAGAAAATTTTTATAGGTGATGTTTTATTAATTTATGAATGTTGTAATATTAACATTTAAGAAATAATAACAAAATTACAGATGGAAAAAAATTCCTTTCGACAGATTTTTAGAATTACATAAATCTAAAAGATAAAAATAAATAGAGGTACTGACATTACACTTAATAAAATTGTATTCGATATGAATAAATTAACACAATACTTACATATTTACGTTCTTAAAGCTCCGCCGCACTGAAACTCCCCGATCGCGAAATCTTATATTATCCAATGGGAAAACTTTCAAGCGTGATTACTCATTACCTAATATAATTATTAAAGTACCCTTTTCGCCTCCAGAAAGTAGACGTCAGATGTCGATGATATGCGTTTTTAAAAATTATCTCCCTAAATTAAAAAAAAAAAAAATCCCTATAAACTTTGAAATTTCCATTTGATTAAATTTTACCATCTTTTTAAAAATACTTAAACAATAACAATTTACGTAAACAATTTTTAAAATCGCACATCATCTGCATATCACGTCTACTTTCTGATGGTGTAAACGGTATTTTAATAATTATATTAGGTAATGAGTAATCGCGCTTGAAAGTTTTCCCATAGGTTAACATGGGAATTCGAGTTCTGGGAGTTTCAGTGCAGCAGCCCCTTAACAGAATTTTCTAGGGTTTTTCTTTTATATTATTACTCTAATTATTATTTTGTAAGTTAAAGCTGAACGATACAAGTACGATATAAAAGAAGCAGCAAAATAAATAAATCATAAATACAATATAGTCTGCCTCTACTTCGTTTTAGGAAAGAATAGATATTCAAAACATACAGCGTACACATATTTCTTCAACATAGGTAAATTCCGGAAGATTGTTTATTCCATCCCCTTCTCAGTAGTGCCGATAGTACTGTTGCCATTATAGATTTTGCCGAAAATGTCCCATCTTGTATGTTAATCTATGTTCCACCCCAACTTTAATCGGGTTGAACTGCGTGATCCACGTGCCGCTGGAGGGTTTTTTCTATTTTTTGCCTGCTTTGTGTGACGTTTTTGTGGTGCATGTCAAGGCTTACTCAAATATCTAGTAGGTGTTAGTTAAACTCATGTTGAAAACAAAAATACTGCAGTGAAAATACGATGATATGTATCTCGTTTGGTATGAAATGTGATAACATCACGAAAGTTCAGAAAAAACATGGTGCTCCAGCAATTGATGGTACCGTATGAACTGGTAATCAGAGTCCAAATTGCGAAGCGAGATGCGAATAATACTGGACCTTAAAATGAAAACTTATGCCACTTTTTTATGTTGTCACATTTACAGACAAAGTGAGCATGTCTATTAAAATCTTCATTATATTACATATCAGTTTTCTGAAAATTATTACCGTCCCCCAAGTTGAGTTAGGGTAGAACGCATGGTATTTTTGATTAAATAGGTGGTTTGCGACACCATTTTCTATTGCAATTTTCGTTTCTAATGATGTTTACTATTACTCCTTTGAATCTGTCTGTCGAGTTCGGCAACGTCCTGTTTTTTTCGTATTTACAAAAAACTCTCGTTAGTTAGTTCGTGACATCAGCGTAATATTGTTAATATCGGTGTAAGGCATGCAGAATGGTTTGAATCTCTCAAGTTCTCGCTTTAGGTAGACATTTTTAATATTATTATACGTTTTGAAATGTTATAGTATGCGTGAAAAAGAAATCTTAATGATTTATTATGATCGATATACAGGGTTCTGCCAAATACGATCTACAAATTAACAGGGATGATAATAGGCATCAAGAGGATGAAAAATTACCATTGAACATGGAATCACAAACACCTTATTTAGTCACAAATGCAGAGTGTTACACCCTAACTGAACTCGGGTTGAAACACGTGATCAACGTCATCCACGTACCAATGAATGATTTTTTTCTTTGTTTTGCCTGCTTTGTGTGACGTTTTCGTGACGCGTGTCAAGGGTTTCTCAAATATCTAGGGGGCGTTGGTTAAACTCGCGTTGAAAATAAAAATACTGCAGTGAAAATACGATTATATGTACGCAGTCTGGTATGAAATGTAGTAACACCCTGTATTTTTTATTAAATAGGTGGTTTGCGACACCATTTTCCATTGCAATTTTTGTTACTATCACCGGTCTGAATTTGTCTGTCGAATTCTGAAACGACTTGTTTTTACGTATTTACAAAAAATTCTCGTTAATTTGTCCGTGACACCAGTGTAATAGTGTTCATATCGGCGTAAATCATACAGAATATTCTGAATCTATCAAGTTCTCGGTTTATGAATGCTGTCTCTCTCTTCATCAGTCTCATCATCCTTTTTTATTTCGCAGGCTTTACTTGCTTTTCAAAATGTTATGTATAAAACGCATGTCTTTTACTTATGCCTGAATAATTGTTACAGACATTATATATATATATATATATAATTGATTTTAAAAACGAAATTTTCTTTATTTGTTGGATATATGGAAAAAAGTTCCGTATCCTGTTTTGGTTTGGCGAAGGAATACTAATCGAAAGAATCACAGAAAGCATTTTACCAAGTTTTTCAAGATGGCGGAAAAACATGGTTTTTAAATTTTTAAAAGCATGTATTTTTTATTATAAACCTTATATACCAACTAGAATATTGCTCATGTTATTTTAATTAATAATACTGCATATCTTGCTCCAGAAAAAAAATGTTTCTAAATAAAAACAAACATTACATCTTATTTAATTTACCAGATTGTTAAGTCGGTGTAGAATTTTCAATTTAAATATCAGTTTACTACATTTTTCTCTTCATTTTGTTTTCCATGTCTAACAGAATACAAGGAAGATTATTATATGCAAAACCAATTTTAGAATGAATTTGCTAAAGAAATCGACCAAAAAATGATTTTCAGAAAATAAAAAATACAATGCTCTAGCATATTGAGTTGTTAAGTTTTTTCAGTTTAGTCTGCATATAATTATTCTTTTTGGTTCGTTGTTGTTTATTATCGTGTATTTCTTTGTGTCATGATATAAATTACAAATAAATAAATGCATCGAATCATTTCTTTTTGGGATAAGCAAACGAGGTATCTGGAATTCGTGAATTATGGATGTGATTAGAAATCCCAGAAGATAAAGTTGTTTACTGTACAATCATGAGAATTTTTGTATCTTGAAAAGAGAAAGAATAATAACAACTAAATTTTTACAGTAACGATGCAAGTTACGGAAAAGCGCAGTAACAAAAAAGTCTCTATTTATTCAAAATAGTTAATATACATATATGTATATATAAATTATACTTTATTATGAAATTAATTTATAAAAAATTATTCTATTCTATTTAATAATTAATGAAAAAGTAAAATGAAATGTTTATATTATCAAACAAGTGATATCAAAACAAGTTTTTACTTTAAAATCGACAAACATTTCCGAGCAAAATAAATATTAAATAGAAAATAATATAAACCACAAATTGTATTATAAATTTATAGATATGAAAACTTTTACTTTTTAAAATTTGAGGAATTAATACCTGTCTATTTTTAAAATAGCCATGATATTTTACAGCAAAACAAATATTTTAGTTTAATATATGTGAATGGCAGTACTAGACTATATATAAAAAAAAGATCATAACACAATTCATTTGTCTGAAAATAGCTGAATGATCCATTAGAAGCGTACCCTTATATTTCTACAATTACATTAACACGGTGAATTGATAAAAGTTTTACTTACAAGGAAGGTGTCCATACGGGCATATTCCGAAAAATCTGAAAAAGTTATAGAATGTTCTACAGATGAAGATAGATATGGTTATAAAAAAAAATTCGGAATAACAAATTTTTTTTTTGCTTAATAGTATCTTAATGCGATCGCATTAAAATAAGTTTTCGAAATGACATCAGCAACCTGTTTCGACCCTGGCAAGACCGTTACGTAATAACTGAGTCATTATGCATTATAAAGCCTAACATTACCTTATTTTTAAACAAATCGGGCAGCGAATATATTAGGTTTCGTCGCAAATTTGGCCTAAGACTACTCAGCAAACAAGCGCGGACATTATAAAATATACTTACTAAGAAATGTGAAATATTTAATTCACATAATCCTCTTCTACAGCTCACCTTCACAGCAACAAGATGAAATAATTCCTTGAGCTTCAACTAAAATACAACATAAATTTCCAATGCAATCTAGTCGACCACCTGTGGTTGCCAAACAGATTTATATTTATTCAAGCTGCTTATCACAATTTGTTATCAACAGTTTCACTTCAATCATCATCCTTCACTTTACTTCACCTGGCACAAAATTCCTTCTATAATACTTAACGCAGGCCTAAAGCACCTTCAGAGACAGTACTCGACCGAATTCTGAAGTCACACACTGTCGCTTCACCATATACACTCCACAGATTGAGTGACGAGTCCAAGTTGCATACAGCAATCCAAAAAAAAAGTAACCGTAGACTCAAAAAGATTCACACATACCTTAGAAAATTAGGGTAAAAATGAATACAGAGGTCTCTGTTGAGCCACACTGGTTAAATATTTGACGTCACGCCCAAACTCAAAATACTTGAGACCCTTTAAAAGCAAGTCACTTCTCCATTACAAAAGCCACAAGAATCAGTGACCTCGTTGGAAGCTCCATACAATGTTGTTTAGAAATATCCGACTTATTATATCTGGAGTAACTGGACGATTATCTACCAGGCTATGTTTTGATCCATAACGTTTCAATGTTTTGTTTAACATGTATGTTCAGGTATGTTTAGGTGATGTAAGTTTAAATGTACCACCAAACCAAAGACGACAACAAAACAAAATTATGTAATAGAGAATATACTTTTTGTGTAAACCGTAAGTGTTATTATACGAGGGAAAGTCAGTAAGTAGGTCATAAAAATCAATAAAAAAGGAAACCAGGCTACATACATATAAGGCATGTTTATTTCACTACATAATCGCAATCTACATTGATACATTTGTCCCGTCTGTTTACGAGTTTTCTAATACCTGATGCATAAAAGTCTATGGACTGCACTCTCAGCCATCTATGTACCTCGCATTCAAAGTCTGCATCAGTTGACTATAAGCTAAACCATGTGAACACCCTGATGAAGTTGCTAATGCTGTCTATTGTTGTTTTCCTGCCAGTTCTAACCATTTCCTCAACCTTCCGCATTGTTTCTTCTGTCGCAATCTCAACAGGACAACATTTCGTTCTTCGTCAACAACTTTTGAACGCCCCTGCTCATCTTGTACAACTGTTTGTCTGAAAAAATTGAAATTGATATCTTACAGTTGGACAGCTCTGCCACCTATTGGCATATTTGGAAACAATTCACTACTAATTTCCACCCTCTCATATCGGTTTGTGACCTACTTACTGACTTTTCCTCGTATGCTATTTATTTCGCATTTACCAATTCGAAATTTTTCAACATTCTCTTATATGCGAGATATCTCAACAAAACAACATATATATATATATATTTTAAATAAAAAACTTTCGTTTTTTCTGGAATTTTACGAACCATACATTATTTGGTCAGAAGTTAAACGACTTAATGAATCAATGAGTAAGATCCAAAAGAAAACACCATAAAAATATAGCAATGTGTTGGGCTTTTCGAAGCAACATATCCCTTCTTCATCAGACGCAAAGAAACACGTGCTTCTACTTTGAAAGTAAAAGGAAAACAACCTGTTATTTTTGCCTGATGAAGGAATAAGTTTTTTCGAAAAGCCCAACGAATTTCTAAATTTTTGTGGTGTTTTAAGAAGTTCTTTTGAATCTTATTTTATCACACCAGTTTTTAGTATTATTAATTTGAATCAAGGAGTGTGCAATTATAAATTTTATAGGTTAGAGAAATGTGAATTATAGACACGCAATATCTTTAGGGGTTTTTTTTCATATCTGCACATTGTTGTTTACTGACTGAATTTCATGAATTCATCACATGCGTTGTATGGTTTTTTGTTACATCCTAAAACTGGTTTAGACATAGCGGAACCAAAACAACAAAATCTAATTGCTTAAAATCAAAGTAAACTAATATCATAAGTGCGTTTTATTTTTTTATGTTTAACAGTTTTTAAAGATTATATCTTCTATTATACATATATATATATATATATATATATATATACATACAAAATAAATTTTAAATTACTTTTATTTTTTATTTCTTTTTCTTTCTGTAAAAAGCGATCAATATAGCTAAACATCCAAATTTTAGTTTATAAATTCCTATTTAAAGTGTAAAATATAATTGAATGTTCTAAACTGGCGATCGTTGTCGAGATCAGACGTATTTTAGGAAATAGTAATATCTACTTTGTTTAACATGGATATAGAACGAATATACTTAAATATTTTTTCATATACAAGTTAAAAGAACCACCATAATGCACCCCTCTCTTGTCATCGCTTCATTTACTATTAGGAATTATTTTTTAAACATCAAGACGATAGTTTATCATTCAAAGCAATAAAAAGAAACATGCTCCCTTGTATGTTTATTATACATAGAATGACACAAAATGTATAACGCTTCCGGGGTTGAACTCATCCGTTTCCTGATAATCCAAACGCGGCCACGTTAGGCTTAAGTATTCCGATGCCGTATTTGCTGACTGCCTTATTTAATCTGTCTATCTATTTGTTGTGTAACGTATTCTTTTTCAATTTTTCTCAAACCTTCAAAAAGTATACAATTATAACGCTTTAAGATCTAATTTAAAAATAACCAGATACCAACAACAGGGTTCCGATGTATACAAGCAATTACCGTTGCCATTCATAAGCACAAATTACAAATCCAAAAACAAATGAATGACTCTTTCAGCTATTCATTAAATGCTCTTAAAATATTTTGCAAAAGCATATTAATATTTTGAAATACGTTTTTCACTTTTGTTTACATTTATTTACAGTTTGAATTCAGTATACACGGTTAAAAATATTGCGAAAAAATTACCTCTGTTTTTCAAGGCTATCTATTTTCTGACCAATGAGAACACTTTATGGTGTTCAGTGAATATAGCTATATTCGGTGATTCATTCCCGTGAATTATTTTGTACCGGATTAACGTTTCATTTCTAAAAACAAACGTATTTCAAATTATTTAAAAGCTTTATTATGGTTTTACAAATATTTTAAGAGCAAAATCGGATGTCGACCGTATTTTTTAATGATTCGCTCAAAGAGTCATTCAACTGCTTCTGGATTTGGAATTTGTGTTGTACATGTGGCATCACGACACACGAGTGAATGTTGATTTGATTTTCAATCTTAAAACGTTGAGTTAAACGTGCTTTCTTTTCCACTATTCGCAAAAGTTACATTTTTCGACAGATTATTCAGAATAAATTAATATTTATAAGAGATTACATTCAATTATCTAATATTCAGCTGCGATAACTTGAGTTAAAATTAGATTGGTAGCTTTATCTATCCCTATATGAAAGTAAACAAACAATTGATTCATTCGTCTTGAACTTTTAAAATATTAAAACAAACATTTATATGCTCTGTTGCGCCATCTGTCGGTAGTTAAAAAAAAGAAATTCTCTTTTTAAAATGTTTTTTGAATTCTGAAGACATTGGGGGGGGGGGGGGGGGGGGAATGAATATTTCTTATAAAATGAAATTAGAATATCAGAAATATGTAATGCCGTGTATTACATATATATATATGTATATATATCAATGCATTATTATAATAAATAAAATTTTGTATTTTGTAGGGAAAATAAATTTGTAATTTAATAACAGAATTTGGGAAAATAAATTGTTAATGTAATTAACAGTTGCGATTTACTTATGTGATAAAAGATGATTTTTAATTATCAAAATTTATTACAGGTTTCTTTTATGCATGTTTAAAAAAAATCGGAATTTTCTCTGTTTAACTTTTTAAAATTTAAGTTATATAATTATTATTTTGGCAATTAATAAAAACAAATAAACCTTCTGTTGGAATTGTCTTTTATTTTACCACATACCATCAGATAAAATAGTTAATTGACAATATGTTTTAAAATAACATTATTAGTACTAATTTGAATGTTTTTGTGAAATATTTCTTCAAATTTTGTGAGTGAAGTTCATTTGCATACTTTATATCAGTATTTTACCAATTCAATTAATAATTTTCTTGCCAATTAAATTTCAATGAAAAATGGGCTGTTTTTACTTTACCCCACCTGATCCTATTAATCAGACAAGACAAAATTTATTACTTCACAATTCTTTTTATAATGCAATGCTATATAATTTTTTTGAAAATGCAAACACGTCATTCTGACGGGCTATATTCTAGTTTAGAATAATACTCTTTGAGAAATTGAATGTTTTTCAGCGTTCTAGTGAAAAATATCAAATGACTAATAATTAGGAAGTGATATGGGCATTATATGCCATAAATGTATATTAGAATATTCGTCAAAATTGCTTACATTAAGAACATGTTTGTTAAGAATATCAAAGCTATTATGTTAACAAAGTATGAAATAAGATTTTTTACTTTAGCGAATCATGCAATTAAAAACACAAGTAACTAGAAAATTCGAAACAAAAATTAATACTTAAATATTTTTAAAGCTGTATCTAATTGAATTACTAGCTATAAAATGCACAGAGTGGACGGGTGGTTTTCTTGCATTTTTATTATTAGTTTCCTCGCTGAATTATGCATATATAGATATTTTACTATAAATGAAAGTTAACTGTTCTAAATAAAATCATTGGAATGCAAATTGCGCTGATTAAAAGAGTATTTGTGATAGAAAAATACTAACCATCCCTAAAATATTACCTAGCTAGCAGTGAACGTTTCACCACAATCCGTTCTGTAGAATTCACGTTATAAATGAAAAAAAAATAAGGATCAGCATTTTATGTATATTGTCGATTTATTTTAAATAATCGTATTCACCTTATTATAGAACTTTTCCCGATAGCTCTATAACTAAGCAACGCTAAATGGCACGCTATATACTGAAACTGAAAAATATCACTTACAGCGCAAACCCTATCAAATTTCTTTCGTTTTTAATAAAGGCTGATCTTTCATAACTAGATTTTCCTGATTACAAATTGTTCCGACATAGAACTTGAGATTAAGTAACTTAGGATAAAGCGTTCTACACCGAAACCAAGCATTACCTGACTAAAAATGTAAATTCCATTAAAATTAATTCAGTAGAACTTTTTGAAAATAGAGACATTTTATAACTGGAGTTACATGAAAAAAGTCCTTTCGGCTAGTGCCGAGAGGAAGAGGTAGCTTTTATATTCCTTATTTTTAAAGAGACAGCTTATACTATTCAAACACAAGTATCCTAAATTAGTGGAACCCGATTATAGAAGATTCAATACTAATTTTTGTCAATACTGAGTGTGAATGAGAGTCAGCTATATCCAAACTGGTTTTATTTAAAGTGACTTATATTTGGTCGCCAAATTCGGCGATATCTTGAAGTACCCGCCATTTTAAAGCAACATGATGGTTGAAGCTAACCAAGGAACTTACTCGAGACCTTAGTAATTCCTGTGCACATGCTTACTCATATTGGAATCGGTTGATATATACGGGTGCAGGCAAAAAATCAGATTTTTCAAAGTGTCACCCAAATCAGAAATTCAAAGTGCTACATTTCAACCATTTTTTAAGATAAAGACAAAACAAAAAATGCTCCGTAATACTTGTATCAAGGTCAAACAACTAAAAAAGAAATCTTTTTCATTTTCTAATTTTTGGTACCTCATTTTAAATTTAAGTTAAATAAATTAATGACCGCCATTATTAAACAAGATGACGAATGAAGCTGGCCAGCTAACTTGGTCGAGATATTGCTATATACTATGCACATGCCTTCTCAAATGCAAATCGGTTAATAAATACGTGTGTTATCGCGTGACAAAAATCAAATCGTTTCAAAATGTCAGCCATGCTAGAAATTCAAAGTGCAATAACTCAGCCATCTTTTCAGATATAGGCGAAACAAAAAATGCTCCAAAATCTTTACATAAAGGTAAAAAATATAAGAGTAAAATCTTTTTCAATTTCTAATGTTTCTATACCTCATTTTTAATGTTAAGCTTTTTTTAAACTTTTAAATAGCCGTCAGTTTGAAACAAGGTGGCGGATAAAATTTGCCAACGAACTCGGTCGAGTCCTTAGTATGTACTATGTGCACACCAAGTTACATCCAAATCGATACATAAATACGCCTGTTATCGCGTGACAAAATTCAGATCGTTTCAAAATGGCCGCAACATTAGAAATTCGAAGTGCTGTAACTCAGCCATTTGTTAAGATATAGATGAAAAAAAAATGCTTTGTATCAAGGTCAAACACATAAGAAAAAAATATTTTTCAATTTCTAAATTATTTGTACCTCATTTCAAATTTAATTTTTTTTTTAATTTTTAGATGGGCACCATTTTGAAACAAGATGACCGGATGAAGCTGGCCAACGATCTCGGTCGAGACATTGGTGTGTACTATGTACACACCAAGTTACATCCAAATCGTTTCATAAATACGAGAGTTACAGTGTGACAAAGATCAGATATATATATCACATTCGAACGGAGGCTGGTTTCGGGGTCTAGGTGTCATGATCGGTGAAAATATACCAAAAAATTTTCGGAATCGTTTTCCTCCGAACGGCTGCAATAGGTAGCTTTTTGTAACGAAAGCTACCTAATGCAACGCTCCACTGTAGAACTGTATTCATGTAACGTAGAAAGATGCTAAAACCAGCAAATATTGACTGATTATCAGTTTAAGAGTATTAAAAACTTAAAAATTTTCACATTGCAAACTAAACGTAAACCAACAGAGTGAAAAATGTCCAAGCCGGGAATAGAACCGGAATCTTTGGAACATAGATAAATATACAAGATAGGCCACTTACGACAAAAACCGTAATGGTAACAGTGCTACCGTCACTACCAACAAGGGGGATAAATTAACAGGCCTCTTTAATTTACCTATGTTCATAAAATATGTTTACGCTCTATGTTTTGAATATGTATTCTTTCCTAAACGAGGCAGAGGCAGGCGGTATTGTATTTATACTTCATTTATTTAACTGCTTGTTAGCCCCAGATATGCTATTTCTATCTGCCAGCAAATAACGTGTCGTCAAATAACGTTCTGTTGTATAAGCCAGCCGTAAAACAAAGCAGATATATCATTGTACAGTTAAATACTCTACAGAAAATTTTAAACTTCTAAGCATCGCACATTTTCGATTTTTATACCATCGAATTGTGGAAAAAAAATAATTTATATTGAAATTTGTTTGAAAACTTCTTCTCAATTTATTTTTGTGATATTAATTTTTTTGTAGTTTTTAGAGCTATTTCATTAATTTTGGAAACTCAAGTACTCAATTTCTGTAAAAGGTAAAAAAAAACAAAAAAAGTTGTAATAAGATCCTTGTCTTTTTGTTGCTATTTTCCCATAACTATTGAAAAAAAAATTTGATTAAAATGCGTGCTTTGAAAAAATGTAAATCAATGATTTCAGCTAAAACAATGGAGCTATTACAAACTATATTTAATTTAATTATCTGTATTACAAGTAAATGGAGGCATATGAATCATTAAACAGCCGATTTTTTTATTGTGTTACTTGACTGACATGTTTTTTTTTGTGTGTGTGTGTGTGTATGTGTATTACTTAGCGATATGGACGTTATACGAATATTTTACTGTAGATGTTTTTTAAGACTGGATCGTAAATGAGAAATTCTTCAGAGGATGCCAATGTCGTCATTTTATATAAAATAAAAACGTGTGTTTTGAGTGTTAAAACTGAAATATGTTTTGTATTATCTACATTTATATACATATCTTTTTTTTTTTTCATTGGAGGCGACACTAAATTCTAAAAAAACAGAATTCCTGTTTTCTATTTTTATCATACTTATAAAATGACTTACAATGTTACAAAGTTGAATGCAATAATTATTTTTCAGAAAATTTGAAAAGTTTTGTGTTCCAGACACCGTTAAACATCGGCTATAAAATTTTTCCTACCAAAAAAGAATACATATGAAATTTTTTGACATGTAGAGAGCAATATTTCGTATATTTTTATATTAAACCATTGTCTTATGTAGCTTTAAATCCAATTACATCATATTTACTTGATATATAACATTGATGACGAAGTTTTTAGCTTGTTTTGCGTTTCACTTAAATCGCTCACTCATAATGTATTGAAAAAAGATCTATATCCATGCATGAACATAGAATAGATATTATTATATATATAGAATAAAATATCTATTTTATGTTCAAGTATTGGTGTAACATTTTGTTGAAAACGCAAACATGCAGCATTTAAAAAAGAAAGATAACAATAAGATAATAACTGAAAGGTATAATTAAGGGTATAACTGAATAACAGAAATATTACAAGGATCGGAAATTTCTTCTTCGTTGTCACTAACGACGCAATCTCATTGCCATTATGCTCTATGGAAGTGTCTTATCTTGTATGTTTATCTATGCCATGGGAGAACTGCACATGGGATAAAAACACACTTCTGATGGCAGCAACATTTGTAGTGAAATAAATAGGAACTTGATGCCAAGAATCTGGTTTTTGAAGCCTATGTAGCGATCTTATCTAGTTGATAAGTAAAAAATAAAATAAGGTTGTGTGCATGAAATGCAACTTGTATTTGTATATTAGTTTAACTATAAAAAATAATTGCAAGCATTTTATATTATTTAACTGTTCGTATGTTGTTTATAATTAAATTAGTTAATTTAATGGAATTTAATCCGAAATAAAAATTTAAAGAAAATATAACTGAAGATGATAGTTTAAGATCATAAATAAACTGCTTTTTATATCATTTTAATTTCCTATTGGCATTCAAATGTCAATTGTAGTAACTGTGCCACCAACTGTTTATATTATTTTTAGAAAAAAAAAAGATTTTATTGATGCGACAGATTTTTTTAAATTCCTTTTTAAAAAACTGTTTAAAAAGTGGTATATGAACGATAAAAGCGCATTTATAATGAAAGAAAATTTTTAAACAGAAATAAAATTTTAAACATAATATAACTGAAGGTTAAGTTATAAGATTCTTATGGGGCTAGAAAACTTTATACATATAGATTTATTTTTAAAACTAAAAAATATATAGAGTTTTGGCTTGCCCAATATATTGGATATTCGGTCTTAGTCATAAGATAATCATTTAAGATTATAAATGAACTGCATTTTATTTCATTTTATTTTCCTTTTGGCATCCAAATGTCAATTGTGATAACCGGACCACTAATTTTTTATATATTTTTTAGAAAAAAACTTTTATCGATGTAATAGATTTCTTTTTATTCCTTTTAAAATAAACAATTTTAAAAGTTACTAAATTGATTTATACTTTTCAAATAAAGTTCATACAAAAATACATTTTCTCTTTGATAATGAAAAAAATTAAAATTGTGCAATATTTAAAGGTGATGTATGAACGATAAAAACAAATTTATAATGAAAGAAAATTTTTAACTATGTATTTTTTATTCAGAATCATGTAATTCAATAATGTGGTTTTTACAGGACTAAGACCGAATATCCAATATATTGGGCAAGCCAAAACTCTATATATTTTTTAGTTTTAAAAATAAATCTATATGTATAAAGTTTTCTAGCCCCATAAAGAGTCTTAATCCTAAAAATGGTAAAATGTGTGTGGAAAATGCAAACTTGGGTCTCAAGAGGTCTTAAGACACTTTTTTATCTGTCTGAAAGAAATATGTTTTATTTATAAATGTTTTAAAATTTTAATACAATTTAAATTAATTCAGAAAAGATGAAATAAATCATTCTTTCATCATATTCATTACTGTAAAGTATGGAGGTTTATTTTATCAAATGTTAATAATTGAGATGGAGGAAGTATACCAAAATTTTCAGAGATTTAAAATTATTAATCCTGTATTTACAGTACCCTCCCGCTTAACCGGCCTAAACGGGACCGAGGGTTAGCTAGTTAAGAGAAAAACCGGTTAAAGCGTAGAAGCAAAAAAAATTTAAATACATATCTGCGTAATTTAATTAAACCCGTACGATGCATTTAGTTTTTCAATTTGTGTAGTTTAAAAAATTATATGATTTCTATATTTTGTGAAATGAATACTAGCTATAATTAACTGAATTGGAAGAAAAATCATCACTCATAACAAATAATGAAAAATATTTAACACAAATTAAATTGTTGGAAATTGTATCACACATCTTTATAAGAAGTTGAAATTGTTCTACGTTATGTATATTTAAGTTAACACTAGAACGGCGGGAAAATCTTACCTACTAGAACGGCGGGAAGGGGTCATTTTGACCCCTCGATGAAAATACTGAAATAACAACGCTAAACCAATTTTAAATGCCATACATTGGCAAAAATATGTGATTTCCGTGTATTTCATAATTTATATTTAATATTACTCGATAATTTATTGAATTTTAGAAATACTGTATATGTAACGCCTACATGGCGATTAATTGGACCATACTACAACTACTCAAAAAACTCATTAATTTGATATAAAAATCGATTTAAAATTAATGTTTTCACAAATTAAAACTAATGTTAACTAAAATAAAACACAATTTATAAAATAATATATATATATATTTTTTTTTTCATCTAACTTATTTGCCGAATGATTCACTCTCTAAAGCCATAAATGAGAAATTTGTTCTGTTGTTTCCGTTATTTCATTATAAGTGTAGCTGAATGGTTAATATGTTAAGAATTCTGTTTCAATTTTATTTAATGCTTATAATACTCCAAATTGTGCACACTTATTAAGAATTAATTCAGTTGTAACCAAAAAATAGCAGTTTTTCCAGTACATTTTCTGCACACAACTTTGAAACATGCTGCGCAAAATTCTTGAGATTTGTTTCCATTGCATATCTGTACTTGACATTTTTTCTCTTCATATCTATTTTATTTTCGTGTTTTTTTTTTTTTCTTTTTTTTTTTTCTTTCTGAAGACTCAGAAAAGATCTTTGGGAGTTTTGAAACCATAAGATCCATTCTGAACACATTCTCTAAATTTAATAGAAAATCTCTTCTACTGAGGCTTTCCTGTTACACTTTTATAAATTATCCAGGTGTTTAAATCTGCATGATCCAAAATACTGAAAAATATATGTACAGGCCATCGTGTAGAAACCGATTTCATGGAGTATTTTCGGCACATCTGATCATGGATATCCACACCATACTTCGTTGCGTTGTAATATTTTATTGAATCGGGCAACTTCTTAAGACCGTCTTCAGTTCTTATAGTAGAATGTAATGAGCTCAGTAGAAAAACACTTTTTTTTCTTTTGGCTTGATAGATGGTAAGTGTCATATTATCACATTTCACTACCTTCGATGAATAAAGAGTGCTGCGCATATTTTTCAATGATATAGGGATTTCTCTTCTGTTCTTTTTCATTGTGCAACCAAACTTGTATTTTTAGCTTTTAACATTTCTGCTAATTTGATGCTAGTAAAGTAGCTATCTGTCGTAATATTCCTCCCTTTGTTTAGATGGGGATCTGTTAATTTCATGACAACATTTTCCGATAAACGTAATTAAGAATTGGATGTGTCATCTTTTTCTAGATAAATAAATTCATTCTATAGGTATTTAGTATCAACCTCAACAGATCACCAAAATTTTATTCCAAATTTATCCGATTTATTTGGCATATATTGCGTAAATTTATATGTATCTTGAGATGGAAACAATTGTTCATCAACTGTAATATTTTGTCCTGGTCGGTAGCATGTTTTGCAATTTTCAATAAATTTATTCCACATTTCAGATGCAAGAGCAAATTTATCAGTCTGTAGTTTGCTAGATCTCGTTGTCTTTTCATCAAACCTAAAAAATCTTTTTCTTTCTTTGAATCTATCTCTTGAGATAGTTTCTTTGCAAAATAAAATTCCTCATGCCTTGAACGACAATGAATAAAAATCTAAACCCTTTTTTTTATTGCTCCTCGAACACATAGTATAGCAACAAAAGCAGCTTTGAGTACAAAGAGTATTTTAGTAAAAGTGTCAAAATGACCCCCGTCCGCCGTTCTAGGAATACAAGTCAATATTTCAAAAACTAACAAATCTAGAAAGCTGAATTTTTTTTCAGAAATATATGTTATCTATTTAGGAAAAGTCAAAACATTTCAAATGATTTCGCCCAAGCAAACAAAAGTAATCAACAGGCAAAAGTACTCAGGTGTCAAAATGACCCCTCCCGCCGTTCTAGTGTTAATCAACCGTAAAGAAATCAGCCACCTTCTTCTTTTGAAGGCAAGATGCCCGACATTTTGCAGCATAATCTCTCCATCTGTTTAACATCATAAGTTTAACCTAGGAAGCTGTTAACCGCTGCTCAGCATAGTGTAGCGCCAACTCTAATTTTTTCATCCCTTCCGTATGAGGAATTTGAGCAGTGTAAACTTCAACTGGATCATCATCAGGATCATCTTCGTATTGAACAAAGTCAGTTACAGTCCTAATTAAACCCCCGTCAAATAATGTTTTGTGCTTGGCCTCTTTATCAGACACAAACTACTCTTATACATCTTCTACGGTGATCTGTTCGCATCCCTCAAGCTTTTTAAATGTCTGTACAAAACAGTTTGCAGATAAAATCAGACATTATAGAGTTCCGGAGGGAGGGGGGGGGGGAGATTGCACTTTTGAACATTAAAACACAAAATCTTAAATCATCCGGAGGGACATCTCATTGTTCCTGGGGGTATATGCCCCCCACCAGAAAACACCCTGATTTCAACACTCCTGAATGTCTATGCGTATCCAAACCGACGTTCTCCTTTCTGAATTTTGCTTTCTTCCCCTTGCACTTCAACTCGAAAGCGTAAGCTGAGTTCCCGAATTCGTGATCACTGAATTTTGTCTGATGTTGGGGAAAAAAGTCGGCCGGTTAAAGCGGAGTTCCGGTTAAGAGGGAGGCTACTGTACTTATGTTAAAGTTTAATTACAGTCTAAAATCAAAAGCATGTAGGGTAGAGCGTTGCTTGCCGGTCCGTGTATTCTTCAACATTATATATATATATATATATATATATATATATTAGTTTGCACATTTATTGCATCTTAAAGCTTGACCACGTATCAGAAACTTTGAAGAAATGTTAATTAATATTAATACTTGGAATTTTTTACAGAGAGAAGCATTTGCCTTGGATACAATATTCCAAATGAAAATCAAATTTTCAAATTAATTGCTTAAAAGGCGCAAAGGCCAACATAGTGAAAAGGATTCCATGCCGGGACTCGAACCCGGGTCATCAGTGTAGCGCACTGACATTCTACCAACTAAACCACATGGAACGGTACCCAGCAAGGAAACTTATACTCTTACATGTTGACAAGGCACAACACAAGGCACGCAACAAAAGTTGGAATATTTTTCATGAGCCGCCGACATGGGGCATAAACGAAAGTTAGTTAAATCGATGCTGGATAGAGCATTAAGATTTTTTTTTTTAATGTGGAAGACAAAATAAAACAAATTAAGCAACATCACATCAGATTTAATATTATGTTAAAAAACCCATTATTTAATTTCTTTTTATTGCATCAGTGCAGCCATTTTCGAATTTTTTTATAAGACGCAGAAAATATTTCATTCCTTTTTACAAAAAACGTACTTAGTTGATAGACTGAAATATATACTAAGTGACAGGTAGACAAATCAAAGTTATTAATCTTATCTTCTAAGAATGCAGCACTGTATCTTGAAAAAAAAAAGAAATCATCATTACCAAATTCTTTTTTGATATTATAACGATGATAAATGAGGTTTTATAAGATCCTTCTAGTCTAATTAGAATTGATTTATTTATAAATATTTTTTTTTCTGCGTCATATTTCAAATCGAATTGTGTCATTTCATAATAAAACTAATTTTCTGCTACTTCGAAACAGAATATAATCTAGAATTATCTCACATATTTTTATGTTGATATTTCTAAAAACTTTTCTTAATATATTCTCATCAAAACAGTAATATTATTTGTAAATTACCAAAATTAGATTGTGACTGTATTTATTAAAGACATTTTTTCTAAGGTAAATATATAGAGGAGACCGGGGCAGATTTTCCAAATTATATAAATTTTATATTTGTATTTTTTATCTGCATATATTTTGAGATCAACGGGGTATCATTGTATTCCCTAGACCGTTAATTACGAATTGGCACAATTATTTATAAAAAACCCAAATATAGTTATTATCAGAAAATGGTTAAGTCTGATTATGTAACGTTGCCCCGTATGCGGGCAAGTTTTCCAGTCTACTAAAAATGTACAGGGGCTAATTTTCCAAATAATCTTTAAGTAGTAGAACACAGGTAATAAATTTTGTTTGTTAATTTATATGTATTTTTATGAAAAACTAAAAAGGTATAACAATAGTACATACAGAAGTGAATATAGAAAACAAATGCCAGTTACTGATTTTACAAAGACTGTCAGTTAACAATTTTTAAAGACAAAGATTTTTTTTTAAAACAAAAGTTGTCATCATTGTCTGAATCACAATGAACGTAAACAAAAAATAAAACATCTCCTCTAGTGCAGTGTTCATGCGCCTATTTCTTGTACCGCACGCTCTGTTCATTTGCCTCAGATTTGGAGTAAAATTCAAAGCAATAAATGCAAAGAAAATCTACATCTTCTTCATCACTTGAATGTAAGCTTTTTATACCTTGTTTTAGGCTTTGATGTTTTAATGCAATTTACATTTAAAGACAAAAGTCCAAACAGCTTCCTGGCCGGACTTGGAGTTTGTTTCTACTCGCGCCTTTTTTTCTGATTCTTTTCGCAGTTTCCCTTTTTTAGATAAATCATTTTCGATTTTCATCTGATTTGTAATGGGAGAAACAGTCACTATAAATGACTTCTTTTTTTTCATGCATGTGTTTGCGTCCTATGTGCCAACCTTCTCAAATGGCTTAACTTCTTTTGCAGTAGGGAAAGTTTGTTTGGATGTAAAAGGAGCGCCTTCTTTCTTAAGTAATATAAAAGTTTTTTGGAATTTGAAGCAAAAGCTTCTTCGGAACAGCTTACCTGCGTTGGTGTAGAAGGATTTGATGCTTTCTGTTGGTCTTAATTAAGGCTATGAACAGTCAACTATTTTGGCACGTTTCAAGTTTGTTCATGATGGTTGGTGCTTTCAAGATTTGTTATGGCAAGAGCTGCCCTGTCAGAAAATTAGGATGCAATAAAATCCGAGTCTGTAAATATTCAGGATTCAGTGGGAATTTCCCGAAAATTTAACACACGAAATGATATTGACTGGTGTTAACGCCAGTGGAGCACTCTAACAAAAATAGATAGGATGCCGTAAATTGTCATAAGCCTTTTATTTGTGCATACCCATGCATCACAAGCAGTTTGCTTTTTGAAGGGAACGTACACACTGCGATCTAAAGTTTGCAGCTTATGTAGTAAATTATGAATTGCAAAATATGGAATATTTAATAGTAGTGGAAAACCTTTTATTTCTGTTGGAAATAAAGGTGTAGTAAAATAAGTTGAATCAATGTCAGCTAAAGTTCTGTGCAGAATTATTCTGTTGGAAATAATTTTTATCGGCACATCAAGCACTCCAACTGACTATTTTTTATTTAGAATCATACATTCTCTATAATTCCATAATAACCCAGTCGTTTAAAGTCATACCTTTATTTAGATAAACTGTGAGCTATATAAAGAATTTTCATTCAATAGAGGAATTTATGCTCACAAAAAAAATATGCTAAGTGCAAAACCTTCAAAAAATAAAAGATAATGCTTAAAGTATAACAAGAAAATACTCATCACTTGCATAAAATAAGAAGACAGAAATATTTAACAAAATTGTTTATTCTAAAACACTAAGCTTAAACAGTATATATATATATTTTTAAATTGAACTTGAAAGTATAAAACATGAATTTTTCATATTTTATCATAATCATCTGAACAGGATACTTTTTTGGAACCATAAATTCATACGATCATAAAATTTTTCATTAACAAATATTATTGATATTGTGCAGAAAAAACATAAAGAAAATCCCTGCCGGCCCGGCCTACAGGCAGAGGTAGATTTCGAAGTTAAGTATACTAATTTCACCAACAAAAACTAAATCATTATTAGATATAAATCCACTTTAACAGTTTTATCTGTCTGCTTTTGACGAGATTTTATTTCCGTTTTATAAAATAGCTGGTTTTATCAGAATCATGTTAAGGCAATATTAAAAAAAATATTTTTCCATACTGAACAACTCGAAATTTTCTGGCACATTTTCAGATTCATTTTTAATAAAAAAAATATGAAACATGCTGACGTGATTTTTGAAAAGATTTATAAGCGACCTGTGTTTTTATTTTTCTTTCAATTAATTAAAACTTGATTAATAAATAATTATTTTCTCAGTACACTGTTAAAAATATCGTGAAAAATTACCTCTGTTTTTAAAGGCTATCTATTTTTTGACCAATAAGAACGCATCATAAACGCTTATGGAGCGTTCTCATTGGTCAGAAAATAGATAGCCTTTAAAAACAGAGGTAATTTTTCACGATATTTTTAACAGTGTAGGGCAATATTTTTCGTTTCTAACACAATCGCTTCGGGAAATTCTGTTCAAAATGCCCACTTTGACATCATTTTTTGAAATATATTCTGCCTCTATCAAAAAATCGATCATTACTGTACATTATACAGTTTTTGAATAAGAGAATCTAGCAATTGTACGCGTTTGAGAGCAAAAATGAATTTAAAAATGAGTAAGAAAATAGACAGTTTGGATTTGAATGTACCCTTAATAAGATGATTTTTTTCTTCAACCGCTATGTATTTTAAATTTGTTTTTGCTGTAAGAATTGGCCCTATCAAAAACTTGCCTATATAAATGTTGAAGACAATATTAAGAAGATATATGATAAATTCATGGAGATTTTATATCTTGTGAACTGACGGAGTTATGAAAATTTTTCTTCTTCAACGCCCCTTTTTTGTTTTCGTTTTTATTTTTTTATTTATTTATTTTTTTTTGGCGGTACGAATTGGTCCTATCAAAAACTTGTGAATATAAAAGTTGTAGATAATATTAAGGAGATGTATAATAAAATTATTGAATTTGATATCTTGAGAATTGACGAAGTAAGGAATTTTTTTCCCCAAAAAACCCTATTTTTGCCCTTGAGCCTATTTTAAATTTTATCAAAAATCTGTGATGCATGAATTTTTGGCGCTATTTTTAGAAGTAATAAAAACTTTAAACTGATTTGATATGTACAAAAATTAAGAAGTTATGGGTTTTTTTCGGTTTTCACAAAATCCCTCCCTATTTCCATCCCCTTTGTCCGCTTTTGCCTATTAACGAACTTGACCGAGAATTTATGTCCCTTGATTTTATGTATCAGTTTGGAAGAGATTTGTGCAGAATTTCGGAAGTTATCGTGTCCAGAAGAAAGTGATAACACAATTGCTTCGGGAAATTCCGTTCAAAATGCCCACTTTGACATTATTTTTTGAAATGTATTCTGGATCTATCAAAAAATCGATCATTGCGGTACATTATATAGTTTCTGAATAAGCGAATCTACCAATTAAATGAGTTTGAGAGGAAAAATGAATTTAAAAATGAGTCAGAAAATAAGCAGTTTGGATTTGAGTGCATCTTTAATGCAATGATTTTTCCAACACAATTCGCTTCGGGAAATTCTGTTCAAAATGCCCACATTAACAGCATTTTTAAAAATATATTCTGCCTCTATCAAAAAATCGACCATTACAGTACATTATATAGTTTCTGAGTAATAAAACATACCAATTGGAAGCATTTGAGAACAAAAATGAATTGTAAAATGAGTCAGAAAATACGCTGTTTGGATTTGAATACACCCTTACTTATATGATTTTTTTCTTCAACCGCTATGTATTTTTAATTTGTTTTTGCTGTAAGAATTGGTCCTATCCAAAACTTGCCTATATAGATGTTTTAGACAATATTAAGAAGATCTGTGATAAATTCATGGGGATTTTATATCTTTTGAATTGACGGAGTTATGGATTTTTTACTTCTTCAAGCCCCCTTTTTGTTTTCGTTTT
Organism: Maratus speciosus; assembly: GCA_963932465.1. Lineage (NCBI taxonomy): Eukaryota > Metazoa > Arthropoda > Arachnida > Araneae > Salticidae > Maratus > Maratus speciosus. The sequence goes on from OZ010800.1 coordinate 314,918,138, forward strand.
TAATTTTTTTTGCAGTACGAATTGGTCCTATCAAAAACTTGTGAATATAAAAGTTGTAGATAATATTAAGGAGATTTATAATAAAATTAATTGAAATTGATATCTTGAGAATTGTCGAAGTTATGAATTTTTTTCTCCTAAAAACCCTATTTTTGCACCCCTTGAGCCCATTTTTAACTTTATCAAAAATCTGTGATACATAAAATTTTGGCCCTATTTTTAGAAGTAATAAAAACTTTAAACTGATTTGATATTTTCAAAAATTAACAAGTTATGGGGGGGGGGGGTTTCAGTTTTCACAAAACCCCTCCCTATTTCCACCCCTTGGTCCGATTTTGCCCATTAACGAACTTGACCGAGATTTTATGCCCTTTGATTTTATGTATAAGTTTGGAAGAGATTGGTGCAGAATTAGGAAAGTTATCGTGTCCAGAAGAAAGTGATATAGATAGATAGATAGATAGATAGATAGATAGATAAAGTTTTTTACTGAGGGTGGTTTTGGGTTCTAGGGGTCATGATCGGTGTAGATCTGCAAAAATTTTTCAGAAATTCCAACATAGGAACGATCCCAATAGGTAGTATTTCATACGAAATCTACCTGATACTTAGCATTGCTGGACTCCACTCCTTAGGTTTGCAGACCGGCAGAACAAATTTTTTTTTTGGATGCTATCACTTTTTTTTTTTTTTTTTTTTTTTTTTTTTTCTAAGGAAGATGAAGTTATCCTTGGAAAATAATCTCGAAAAACCAACATGCTATAGGTTATTCTGATACTTGTTTTGACCCCGCAGTTGAACTAACTAATACACATATAGCTTTGCATGCCAAAGCTGCCGATTATTATATAATACTCTATCTTATCATCCATGAAAAAGTGTAAATAGCGCACAACTACCTCCACGGCATGTTGAGGCTCTGTTCACGAAACTCGTACTCTCAACGACTTCTATCTGGTGCATTCAAAAGGGAAAAAATAAATTTCTTATTGGCGAGAAAATAGAAAAGGCAAAGAAAGGCTGGCGAGAGAAAAGGGAGATCTGTTCTACGAATGGTTCGCGAAACAGACTGCGCATGAAATGTGAACACACACCTGAGAGTTTAAAAGACTGTGAACACAGAAAAAAACAAGGGCTGCCAAACAAAGTATAAAGGAAGCCAACGGGAGAAATGATAGAACTTTTAAACACAACTGTCAAAGGAATATTTAAAATTATTTGATACCAAATTTTGGTGACGTCATGTAAGGATAAAATTGAAATAATCGAATTAAACTATTGCTTGAAGCCATCGGGATAAATAAAAACGTATAAAAAAGAATAAATAATTAAAAAATAACAATGACTGTTCTATCAGGAAAACAAAGTAACAAGGGGTACAGAAGAAGGAAGAGGGAAAAAAGTAAATGAATTAAAATGGCTTAAGCAACCCAAAAGAAGGATATAAAAAATAAAATGTTGCAAAATTACCACACTCACCCACAGCTCCACAAAAAATGGAAAAGAGGAAGTGCAAGGCAATCATTGCACTTACACAAACCGTTTTTTTTTTTTTTTTTTTTTTTTTTTTTAACACAACCCTGAAAGAGAAAAAAGAACCAAAAAGAAATGAAGACCAGGAAAGGAGTGGAATCCAAGTACAAACTAACATACTCAGAAAAAGATACATCAGCAATACATATACACGTTCCATATCATGAGAAACACAAGTATTATATAAAAAAAAATCACTACACATTTTTAAATTTTACCAGTACATCTGTCGTATATATATAGTATGGTAAATAACACTTCACAAAACAGGAAAAAAATTATATGCTTGATGCCAATCTCATAAACTTAAGTTATATACAGACATCATTTTATCATATTACCAAAAATCTAAACAAAACAAAACAAGAAAATGACAAATACTACAACATTTTCAATAATCTTTTCATTCTATATGAAATACCATGGTTTCTTATTAACAACTTTTTTTTTGAATGATTGGCCACTCTAAGAAAACACTTAATACCATAATTGGTAAAATATTTATAACAGAAAAAAAAACTTTTTTTTTTATAATACAGAGGAAACAGCTGACTAGGACTTACAGCCAACTAATATTTAATTCAACACCTTGCTACTACCTTACTTATAAAAGAACAGAGTTTAAGCATATACTATACCTAATATTCCTTTATTTAGTTGAATTAACAAGAGACTGGCAGACGGTACAACCTACATATAACTATGTAAAATTAAACAGGTGATCAAAATTATGTTTTATATCAGTATGCAACTTATGTACACCAAAACAATTTAAACCAGAACAGTTGTTCAAACACGAGAAGAAAAAAATAAAAAATATTGTTATCATGATAACCATATTTTGAACAAACATATCTCAACTTGGCATATTTAACAGAATGAAGAAAAAAAACCCAAGAGAAACAGTAGTAATACAATAAATACAATCAATAAACATACATGTATATTAGTGATCATGTATATGCTTTTTAAACTATGGTAGTAAGAAAAACTTACAGAATGGAATATTTTCAATTCTTATAGATAAAAATAAATTATCTTATAAATAGAAAAATAAAAATAAAATAAACTACAGACAACTAACAGGTGTTTTTACCCGTTACCACCTAGATACATCTGAATACTTGTTTTACAGCAACTCAATGTTGAAGAGCTATTACACTTAAAATAATTTGTTATTGTAATCTACATATACATCTTGAAATAAAAATCTTGAGAGTTGCAAAAATGATTACAACATGAATAAAATAAAATAAAATCTTTATACAATATGCCAAAGGCTATTGCTATATTCTTACGAGAGATATTTAAATGTTAAATTACTTGTAACTGAATGTTAAGAAGATAAAACAATACTTAAACATTTTGGTGTCCAGTGTTGTCAGTGACAATAGGAGAACTTAGTACTCTGACCAGCAGAAAAATACATAGACCATTCTATTTTCATGCCTACAATGTTTTGGGTGCATAATTAAACACAATAGGATGGCATGGATGGACAGAAGCGGAAAATAAAAAAAAGTTGATAATACTGAAAGTCACTATATGGCACAATTTATTTTCGATTAGGTCGTAGACCATATGAGGAGCAAGCTGCTGATTTTCAACAGTTGTAGCGATGGCAGATGGTGCGCTAGTTGCATGTTTATCACCGATATTCTCATTTGGAGAATTTCGCTGTGGATTATTTGAAGCACTGGATTTCTTGAATTTAATTTTATCACACGACTGCTCTGAAAAAGGATAGGTGAAGTATTACTATCTTTTTGAGACATAATTTGTAGTAGTACAGGGGAAATAACTTTTGGACAATGAACGGTCCTTGATTTTTTTTTTTTTTTTTTTTTTTGAAGACTGAATGTGATTGAAGACTTTTTCTAAAGCTGAATGTGACTGAATGTGACGGAATGTGATAAAAACTTTTTCATTGACTTTTATGTTTGAAAGCTTATGCTGTTGTCTTGATTTTTCTTAAACATTTTGACGATTTCCTTCATTCTTGATACATGCCCGTAAGGCATGGTGACTCCACGGTGACGTCGATGTGAAGTCCCACTGTGACTTTGTGACTGTCGATGTGACATCACGTGACGTCGATGTGACATCACGTGACGTCGATGTGAAGTCATGGTGACTAAAATGTGAAGTCGTTATGGTCGTTTCAGAGCTCGTTTGTAACGTCACATTGTGACCACTTTGTGATGTCACGGTGTGACAAATTTGTGAAAAGTGTGTCATTTGTGACGAAATTGTCACTAACATGTGATGGTTTTGTGACGGCAGTGACAATGTTGTCAAGTCACATTGTGACAAGTTTATGAAAATTGTGTGATTTGTGACGATTTTGCCAATAACTTTGTGAAGAATATATGTGACTACAGTGACAATGTTGCTCTAAAGTCATACTGTGACACAGTTATACATGTTGTAAGACAATTTACATCTATAACGTTATTATACTTTGGCGATACATCGCAATTAAAACTTGTGGCCGATTTAACAAGAGTACATAAAAAGAACTTTATTGAATCAAAATGCAATGCCCCGCAGACTTCAATCTTTGTTGAACTTTTTTTTTCTTTTGTAGCAAATGAGAATATTGAAGACAATTGAATATTCGGTAGATCACAATTTTTTTTCAAAATTAGCTATTTGTTCTACTAAAAAGCATTAAAATCAACAAAGAAAACGTTTTGTTTAAACATTCGAAGCTTTATCAATTTAAAATGTATATAAAAAAATATAATATCTTATAATATATATATGTAGTATTTTTTATATTCTTTAAACTATAGAAATAAAGAATGAAATTAATTTATCTCATTTAATGCGCATTCCAACTCAAGTCACTGGTGAAGGTGATTTTTTCGATTTTTATCTTTAAAAAAAATTGAAAGGTAAAAAGGAATGCCGATATTTAGTAATTGGATTTTACATGTTGTGCGATATTGATTACTATAAAAAAAATCTATATATGATTTTAATTGAAACGCACGTGAATTCAAACATGTTGAGCAGAGAAAATAGGGTATTTCTTTGTTATAGTGACCCCTCTTAATTTGATAATGCAAAAGTTTACGATCTCTCTAATATCATCGTGAAGTTTATACATGCGTCATATATATATATATATATATATATATATATATATATATATATATATATATATATATATATATATATATATATATATATACATATATATACTCCAAACACTCATCATGTTCCATATAGTCATTATATAGTACGTATTAGTATTTACGTCTTTCACGCCACACACATATAGATGTATATGTCATGTTACACGCACACATATATATCTATATATATCATGTTTATCATACATATATCATATATATAAATGACTACAGCTGGACATTTTATCTCTCGAAATATTGTTTGTATTGTATCATATATTATTATAAAGTCATATGTGCTTTATAATTTGGTAATCCATAGACAGGATCGACTATATCACAAAAGTGCCATAACAAGTTCAAACTATCTCGATTCTAAAATAATGATTGGTCATGCTAGCGCTTTATTGTGAAAAAAAAGAAAGGCAACAAACGTTGCTGCTTCTGTAATTGTATCGCAAACTTTTAACTACACAAAGAAAACTATTGTATGTAAAAATATCAAAACTGGTGTTTTTATAGTAACATATATGATAAATATGTTAAAGTTTTTAAATCAGATAATTATTTTAAGTGCTACTTAATGATGAAATTACTAATATTTACTCTGAATGTTGGAATATGTAATTTTTGGTATGTAAAAAAAAAAAAATGATTTAAAACATGAAAATAATACATTTTCGATTTTTTTTTATATATTTGAAAGAAACATAAAATTTCATTCTCCTCATTCCCAAATACAAATTTGCAAAATATACAAAATTACCTCTGCAATTATCTATTCGTGGCTATCTCCAGCCTTTTAATTTTAGAAAATTTACTAAGTACATTTTAGCAATAAAAATCTGGAGCTACTCAAATGATAAATACAACTTTGGTATGAAAAATTAACTCCGTATCCCCAGTATCAGTATGTTGAGAATTCTTAGAACAATTTTGATAACAATCGCTATGTTGGAAGATAGCAGAAATAAATAAAATCGTATTTTTAAGTTCACTGTAAAAGTAATTGTGACTTTTGGCTATGTTGCAAATATGTAGTACGGCGATACAAGGGGTTAATTTATTTTATATCAGGGTTTGCCTGCCGTAAAATTCATACTTAAAAACAACTTTATGATTATTAAAAAAAAACTTTAATAATTGATTGCTAAAATTACATTTTTATTCACGAAATTATATATTAAAAAATAATAACTCTTAGTAATTATGATTTTTTAAACAATCCTTTACTGTTTGTAAAACACAGCACCGCAACTACTGTATTTTGGCCTAATTTGAAACTTTTGAACGATTTGCCAAGGATCTGTCTGACTGGATATATGTTATCATGGCCACTATAACTCTGATATTATCATAAATAGTACAAAGAGAGAATCTACTATGCAAATTTTAGAATAAAGTGTGGTGAAAATTTTACAAATATATAGAATTGTTTAATTACGTTACTTAAAACAAAATTTTTCTAGTCTTAAAACAAAAGATTGCTAGTAATTTTATTCTCTAAACAGGAACCTCGCTAGGGGGGGGGGGGGAGCCTCTTCTCAATCCCAAAAAAAACTTTCGAAAATGTTGTTACACTTGACAAATTTGCAAACTTAATTGGCAAATGTGTTTAAAATTTTTATAAAAACTATAATACACTTTCTATTTCTGATAGACTTGACAGAAGTTACAAATCCAATTGATAATATTATTAAATTTTTTACAAATAATAACTATATTACATTTTCCAATTGTGATAACTTGGCAAAATTATAAAACTAAGTTGGCAAATCCTGAAATTTGACTTGACAATTTAAGGTCCACCCCCTCCCCCGAATAATAAGTCTTTGCGATGGCCCTGTCTATGAAAAGGCTGTTTTATGAAACAATTTAACTATCTTTAATAATTAATAATTAACGATTGATTATATTACTTGTCCATATACTTCCATAATTATGAAAATATGCGATTTTAACCAGATATTTTAAATAATAAAACAAATAATTTTACTTGCAATTTAAATCACAAATCTGAACAAAATGGTTGATAAGCAAGTTATCTATTTTAACAAAATAAATAATAATGTATTAAGCTTATGTTTATAAGAAGCAAACTAAAATCATATAATTTAAGAAAAAAAAGCAAACAGGGAAAATAATGTTTTCATACCTGTTTTCATTGATATTATTCTTTCTAAACTATTTTTTGCAGAATAAATTAAGTCCGATAATAATAACGGTTGCAAAGCTTGGAATTGTTTCCACCAAGTCAAAGTCACTGTAAATTTCTCGGACTCATTTTTTTTTTTTTATTTTTTTTTTTTTTTTGATGTATTAACTTGCAGGTGCTCCTGTATACTTTCTTGTTTCAATTTGTTAACCGGCATCAATACGCATCCATATTGTCAGGCGAACTTTCCCTGGTCTGTCGCGTTTATTAAAGCTTCTTTCTCTATTTACAGTTATTTTTCTGCAGACGATTATTTAGTTTCTTATCTAGTTTCGATGCAGGTGTTTTTCGTTTCCGTTTATTTGTTTTTGTATACAACAGATTCGGAACTTAATGCATAATACAGTAAAATCTGTTTAAGGCGGAATCGATCGGGACCGAGAAAATTTTCCGTAGCAGACAATATTCTGCCATAGACAAATTTTTATTCTATGTCTATGGACTCGCAGGGATTTGAAAATCTTTCCGAGTTTGACAGATTTTCGTCTTACACAGAGTCCGCCTTACAGAGAGTTTACTGTAATTTTATGAGAGCGGTTCTAATTAAACTTTTTTATTTGAAGAATTTTTTAATGTATTTAAGTTAAAATGGGTGTAAAGTTTCTTTTCTGTAAATTATAATAACATTATTCATAATTAGAGTTTATTAGACAAAACATTGTTTAAAATGCGTCGTAAAAATAAAAATAAAATTTCTTTCTAAAAAAAAAGTAAAGCTTGTATCACACGTAATAAATAAAAAATATCTTCGTAAAAGAAGAAGAAGAAAAAAAAAAAAGGTTTATCGAGTAGAAAGTGTTTTCTTTACCAATCTCTTATTATTTTCATATTAATTTTCTGTAGAATAAAACATCTTGTAAAATGACATATGTGGAAAACAAAAAAGGAAAAAATGATTAATTATGCCGTGGGTTTGCTTAAATTTTGTATATTTATTATATATTCGGAAAATGTTAATTTCATTTAAAATCTGAAGGAAGTAGAATTTTTTTAAAAATACTTACTTAAAATAGTTAAACTCGAATTGGGAAAAATATGACTTGAATGCAAATTATAAAGCAAAAAATTGATACATGATTAAACTTTGAAGTCGCTATCTATGTGCTCATTAAAAGCTGCAGACTTGACTTAACTTTAATAGAAAATGTCTAGTTTGAAACTGCAAAAGTGTCTATAATAATCTTAGAGAAATTTCTAGTATAACAGGTGATTATTTACAAAAATTATTATAAAAGATAAATCGAGGTATGTACACCTAAAACATTTTTAATTAGATGGAATTCGTATACTTAGAAAATCATTTTGTGTTGCTGATGAATTAATTACATTTTATGTTACATAAAAATAAAAAGTTTTGGTCAAAGGTACAGAACAAACTTGGGCCACCGATATAATTAATTAATAATTATGTACATTTATGTATGCATTAATTACTCAATAAAATATTTTTTTGGAAATTTTCGTTTTAGACCAAAAATAGGAATATTACCTAAATTCGGTTTCGGTCTTAAAAACTTGTTTCGCCGGATCCTTACTTATAATTATGTACACTATATTGCCATTAATGGCAGGCAACTTTCAATTTTACACATTTTGTCGAATATTTATAAATATACTTGACAGATTCTTCTGGAATTTCAGGATTGATAAGAACAGGTATGACCTCATATTCAGCAATGTCGATTTGATAAGGGGGGCAATTAGGGGGCCAACAAAAAATCAAAGAAAAAATAATATAAAAATAGCAAATAAAACCTTTGTGCAACAATATTAAAAAGCAGAAATACCAACGTTTAAAATGCACAAATAATACATGAAAAGCAGCAAACAGCTGTTTCGAATCTATTAGCCAGATTCTTCTCCAGTACTTGTCCACGCAGTCGTTTCTACTGCTTCTGTCTCATTGGTTGTTTTTGGCGCCTCCGCTACCCGCATAGGGTATATGGGGCATTCTCACAATCTTTTGACTTTCATGTCCCTGAATAATAATTTTTTATTTAATACGCTTTTTGTGTTTTTTTTTTTAATTTCATATACTTGGAAACATCCCAATGCATGATTGCACAACAATATTAACTAGATAAATAAGTTTTGGACGATGTTGGATGTCCAAACACATGGAAAACTCATCTACCGTCCCGTGTCCCTGATGCTGATTTTGAAGTTTGGAGCTGTCTGGATAATATTGTTTCAATAAAAATAATTCGATGTAATTTTTTCTGAAACTGGAACTATTGTTTTATATAAATATGTAGATAATATATAGATTAATAGATAATAGATTATATGTAAAAATTAACCTGCACACATTTTTAGGGTTGATATTATTTTTTGAACTCTGTCCCTGGGTCTTAACATGATTTTCCTAAAAATAGGTGGTAATTTTCCTTACCGTTCAATCTTTACCGTCTCTTTTTTTACCATTTCGTGCCTTTTTTCCTATACGATCCCCTTTTTGTACTCTACCGTCCCTTCTTTAACACCCCTTTAAGACAATGTTATACAAAAATTCTTTATTAAAAGTACTACATTTTTATTATTTCTTTTTTGAATGTCCTGTGGGTACTATGTAAATTCATTATAAGTAAAAATTTAGAAGAAAATAAACAGTTAGAGGTAAGACGGTAAGGAAAATTAAACTCGCAAATTTAACTGAAACCTCAGTTAAATAAACATTTTTTCACTGCTGACCCTTTTTTCTTTATTTTGAATCATTAAGTCACTCGTCTATCAGATTAAAATGTTATTTTAGCAAGTTTAATTTCGCCCGATTTTTTTCTCCCAAAAGTCAAAGGATTGTGAGAATGCCCCATATAAGCCAGCGCATCTCTGTCTATGATTTTGCTCATACTTGCTTTTTCTAGCACGCTGCTCCTTTTTTCCTATCTTGCACTGAAGAAGAATCTCGCTAGTAGATTCGAAACAGCTGTTCGCTGCTTTTCATGTATTATTTGTGCATTTTAAACGTTGGTATTTCTGCTTTTTAATATTGTTGCACAAATGCTTTATTTGCCATTTTTATGTATTTGGCGTTAACGGGCCTTTATTCCTCTGTGATACTTTTTTTCCCTTTTCGCAATGTCTCAAATCAATAGGTTTTGTAATTTTCCTTTAAAAAAGTACAGGTTTTTGGAACACTTACATTTCCTACTTGATTGTAGGCGTAAGAAGTTTTATTCCTAAATTCATTTCCATACGTTGTAATTTATTTTCTTCAAATAGAATTGACAAGGTCTTATTTCGTTCTAAATTAGCACTTAAGAGTAGTGATGGGCGATTCTCGAGAATTCGACAATCGAGAAAAATCGTCATCGTAAAAAATCACAATCGATACAGCCATCGATTAATTCCTAGAATCTACAATCGAGATGTTTTACAATCGATTATAACGAGAAAAGCTAAAAACAGTTATTGGAAAACTTAGCTATTATTCTGGCCGACAATTTCATAGTAGTGATAGGGCTTAGTGATGGGCGATTCTCGAAAATTTACCAATCGAAAAATATCGTTATCGTAAAATACACAATCGATACAGTCATCGATTATTTTCGAGAATCTACAAAGGAGATGTTCTAGAATCGATTATTGAAGTCATTGTTTTTACATATATATAAAGCAGATTTCATTAAATATAGGGTAACTGAAAACAGATGGAATAAAAAAAAACAAACTAAAAGGAGGCTATAAAGGAGCCATAAGACTGGAAAAGTCTTGTAAGGGTGCCCCCTGGTTGAAAAAAGCTGAAAAAACGCGAGTAGCTATGAAGCGGTAAGGGAAGTTTAAGTATCAAAAATTAGATTTTTTCGGCAATTAGCACCAAAATGGCCAAAGAAATAAGAATCAAAAGTACCCCCTAGTGGCAAAAACATGAACTAAAGGATGATAAAAGGGATCAAAATTTTTTATTGATTTTTCTACGTCATTTGAGATTGGATCTTTAATTTCCCCATTTTTAGAAAGACTTCGACTGGAATACATTAAACGAACCCCCGCGGGGAGCAAAGTAGGGGGCAGGGGCAAGGAAAGTGCATAATATGAATAAGTGGTCACAGGACTTTCCAACGATATGTCACATGAGGGGTGTCGGCTAAATTTAGAAAAGTGCCCCCGCGCGGTGCAAAGTAAGGGGAGGGGCGCAGGCGATATATAAAACGAAATAGTAGTCACAGAGCTTTCCAATGATATATCACATGAGGGGTATCAGCAAAAGATAGAAAAGAGTCCCAACTCCCAGGATTCCAATTATCGTTCCACCGAAATATACCCTGCCCATCCTTCTCTTTGAAATTTTCATATATTAAAAATTATTTATCGGAGGGCTCCGTAAAAAAATCCGATCTAAAATGTTTAAAAACGCTACGATTTCAAAAAAGTTCGAAAAGTGCCTCTCGCGGGGCGCCAAAATAGGGAGGGAAGAAGAAAGTTTCATAATATGAAAGAGTAACTTTCCGATGATAACCGAAAACTTTCCGATGATATATCAAATGACTGGTCCAAAAAAAGTTTGAAATCTACCCCTCCCAAGTTGGTTCCCTCTTTTATCCCAGAATATACCCGGAAATCACGCAGCCCCATTTTTCACCCACAGCACCCCCCACGCAGCCACCAAAATTTTATATTTAATAAATAATATTTATCGGAGAGCTCCATTAAAAAACCTCATTTAATGATATTTATTGTAGAAATCTCTACAATAAAAAAAAAATCACCCCCGCACCGCTCCCCCTCCCTCCCGCCCCCTTTCGGAATTCAAGTCTGGGAGGAGAAAGGTTCATAATATGAAAGAGTGGTGAAAGGACTTTCCGGTGGAGAGGTTTGGTAAAAGTTTGAAAATTACCCCCCACCCTTTGTCCACTCTCGCGCCCCCCAGAATTCACTCACCTTCCTCTTTGAACTTTTTATATTTAATAAATAGTATTTATCTGAGTCTCCAGGTATGGGGCAGCTTGGCAGAGCTAAAATAAGAGAAACATTGAAAATTCGGGGCAAAATGACACTAAATTTAACAGTAAAGTTTGAAACTAGGACTATACAGAACTGAATACATAAACCACTATGCTTCATAACCCACATCGGTTAATAGCAATAAAAAGATAAGTGCCAGTTAAACTGATGGCATTGAGCTCACAGGTTATTCACATTAATTGTATATTATACTCTTATTTCAAAGAATAATGTCCCTCAAAAAATAAATGAAGGGAAATATACCCCGTTTGCCCTTTTATACTTAATCAATGAACATCCAAATCAAATCAGGGAAACTCCTTAACTATAATAAATCAGTATATCAAATTTGAAGAAAATCAGATAATTCTGCATGAAAAAAAGAAACATATCGCTAAATTAAGGGTGGTCTAACCCCCTTAACCCTTTTATACTTAAATAATGAACCTCCAAATCTAATCAGGAAAGCTCCTTATCAGAACGAACATAGAAAAAAAAAATCAAAGTAAATTGAATAATTCTCCATGAAAATCCATTTATCTAAATTAAGGGGAGGGGACTTGGCCCCTTTTCGCCCTTGTATACTTAACCAATGAACCTCCAAATCTAATGAAGGAAGCGCCATATCGGAATAAATCGGTATATTAAATTTGAAGCAAATCGAATAATTCTGCATGAAAAACACTTTTATCTAAATTAAGGGGAAGGCCAGCCCCTCCCCTTTATACTTAACCCATAAACCTCCAAATCTAATCAAGGCAGCTTCTTAACATAATAAACCGGTATCCCAAATTTGGTGCAAATCGAATAATTCTGCATGAAAAACCCATTTATCTACATTAAGGAGGGGGTCTACCCCCCTTTCCCCCTTTATACTTAAGTAATGAACCTCCAAGTTTAATCAGGGAAGCTCATTAACATAATAAACCGGTATACTAATTTTGAAACAAATCGAGTAATTCTGCATGAAAAACCCAATTATCTAAATTAAGTGGGGGACCCGCCCCCCTTCTCCCCTTTATCCTTAACCAATGAACTTCCAAGTTTAATCAGGGAAGCTCCTTAACATAATAAACCGGTATACCAAATTTGGAGCAAATCGAATAATTCTTCATGAAAAGCCCATTTATCTAAGTTAAGGGGGGACCAGCCCCCTTCTCCCCCTTTATACTTAACCCGTAAACCTCCAAATCTAATCAAGGTAACTTCTTAACATAATAAACCGGTATATCAAATTTGGAGCAAATCGAATAATTCTGCATGAAAAACCCATTTATCTAAATTAAGGAGGGGGTCTACCCTCCCCCCCTTTCTCCCCTTTATACTTAACTAATGAACTTCCAAGTTTAATCAGGGAAGCTCCTTAACATAATAAACCGGTATACCAAATTTGGAACAAATCGAATAATTCTGCATGAAAAACCCATTTATCTAAATTAAGAGGCGGCGGGCAGCCCCCCTTCTCCCCTTTATCCTTAACCAATGAACTTCCAAGTTTAATCAGGGAAGCTCCTTAACATAATAAACCGGTATACCAAATTTGGAGCAAATCGAATAATTCTGCATGAAAAGCCCATTTATCTAAATTAAGGGGGGACCAGCCCCCTTCTCCCCCTTTATACTTAACCCGTAAACCTCCAAATCTAATCAAGGTAACTTCTTAACATAATAAACCGGTATATCAAATTTGGAGCAAATCGAATAATTCTGCATGAAAAACCCATTTATCTAAATTAAGGAGGGGGTCTACCCTCCCCCCCTTCTCCCCTTTATACTTAACTAATGAACTTCCAAGTTTAATCAGGGAAGCTCCTTAACATAATAAACCGGTATACCAAATTTGGAACAAATCGAATAATTCTGCATGAAAAACCCATTTATCTAAATTAAGAGGCGGCGGGCAGCCCCCTTCTCCCCTTTATCCTTAACCAATGAACTTCCAAGTTTAATCAGGGAAGCTCCTTAACATAATAAACCGGTATACCAAATTTGGAGCAAATCGAATAATTCTGCATGAAAAGCCCATTTATCTAAATTAAGGGGGGACCAGCCCCCTTCTCCCCCTTTATACTTAACCCGTAAACCTCCAAATCTAATCAAGGTAACTTCTTAACATAATAAACCGGTATATCAAATTTGGAGCAAATCGAATAATTCTGCATGAAAAACCCATTTATCTAAATTAAGGAGGGGGTCTACCCTCCCCCCCCCTTCTCCCCTTTATACTTAACTAATGAACTTCCAAGTTTAATCAGGGAAGCTCCTTAACATAATAAACCGGTATACCAAATTTGGAACAAATCGAATAATTCTGCATGAAAAACCCATTTATCTAATTTAAGGGGGGGGGGGTCCACCCCCTTCTCCAATTTTATACTTAACCCGTAAACCTCCAAATCTAATCATGGCAACTTCTTAACATAATGAACCGGTATATCAAATCTGGAGCAAATCGAATAATTCTTCATGAAAAACCCATTTATCTAAATTAAGGAGGGGGTCTACCCCCCTTTCCCCCCTTCATACATAACTAATGAACCTCCAAGTTTAATCAGGGAAGCTCCTTAACATAATAAACCGGTATACGAAATTTGGAGCAAATCGAATAATTCTGCATGAAAAACCTATTTATCTAAATTAAGGAGGGGGGGACCAGCCCCCCTTCTCTCCCTTTATCCTTAACCAATGAACCGTCAAAACTAATCAGCGGAACGCCTTAACAGAATAAACATAAAAAAAATTGAAGCAAATCATACATTTTAATCAAGAGTTATCGCGTTAAGTACATACGTACGTACGTACATACATACACACAGAATCGACGGGTACATTAGCTCTCAGGCTTAGACAGCCTGTGAGTTAAAAAGAGATTGGATAAGCAGATGGACTCCTTTGAGAAATTAGACTTAAACCAACCAGTAAGTTTGACTCTAAAAGCTTCATTTCCATCTCGCATTTCGGCAAATCTCATCTCGATGATTTTTCCAGCATTTCGACGCTTCCAGACGGGAAGCTGCTCGATGGTTTGTTCTCTCGCGGTTTTAAACCTTTCGGAATGGGAAGTCTCTCGAGAGTGTCTCTCGCCCTTTTCAACCTTTCCCGATGGGAAGCCTCTCGCTGGTTTCTCTCGTTCTTTTCGAAATCTCCCAACGAAAAGCCTTTCGAGGATTTCGCTCGCGCTTTTCAACATTTCGCTCGCGCTTTTCAACATTTCGCTATGAGAAGCTTTTCGAGGATTTCTCTCGTCCTCGGCAGAGAAGAAAAGTAAGAAAATTTATCGAGAGTACCAAGGGACGAGATAGAGAAAGAGGCATGACAATGATCTGTGAAATGAAGCCCTAATTTTCAAAGTTTCTCCTATTTTAGCCCTACCAAGATGTCACATACCTGGAGCCCTCCGATAAAAATTATTTATTAAATATAAAAATTTCAAAGAGGAAGGTGGGTCGGGTGATTTCGAGGAAGGAGGACGTGAGAGTGGAATCATGCGGGGTGCAATTTTAAAAAATTTACCGAACCCTTCCTGTGGCATATAATCGAAAAGCCCTTTGACCACTCTTTCATACTATGAACCTTTCTTCGCCCAAAGGGGGATGGGGAAGGGGCGAACAAATTTTTAAAACCGTAGCCGATTTCTATAATAAATTTAAATATCACTTTAGATGAGGGTTTTTTATGCAGTCTTCCGGTAAATATTAATTATTGAACATAAAAATTTTAAAGTGGCGGCTGTGTGAATTCCGGGGCGAAAGAGTGGGCTCACGGGGGGTGGGAGGGGGAGCAATTTTCAAACTTTTTTTGGACAAGTCATGTGATATGTCATCGGTAAGCTCTCGGATGACTCTTTCATATTATGAGACTTTCTTCCTCCCCTCCCCAATTTGGCCCCCACTGCGAGGGTAGTTTTTTCGTTTTTATCATTTTAGATCAGATTTTTTTATGGAGCCCTCCGCCAAATATTATTTATAATATATGAAATTTCAGGACACTTTTCCAAATTTAGCCAAGACCCCTCATGTGACATATCGTTGGAAAGGTTTATGACTACTTATTGATGCTATGCACTTCCGGTGGCCGACCCCCCACTTTCCCCCACCCCGGAGGACACTTTTCCAAATTTAGTCAATACCCCTCTTGTGAGATATCGTTGAAAAAGTCTGTGACTACTTATTGATGTTATGCACTTCCGGTGACAGTCCCCCCCCACTCTTTGCCCCCCCGGGGACACTTTTTCAAATTTAGTCAAGACCCCTAGTGTGAGATATCGTTGGAAAGGTCTGTGACTACTTATTGATGTTATGTACCTACGGTGTCCCCACCACCACTTTGCCCCCCTCCCGGGGGACACTTTTTCAAATTTAGCCAAGACCCCTCATGTGAGATATCGTTGGAAAGGTCTGTGACTACTTATTGATGTTATGCTCCTCCGGTGTCCATCCCCCCAATTTGCACCCCCCCCGGGGGACACTTTTCCAAATTTTGCCAAGACCCCACATGTGAGATATCGTTGGAAAGGTCTGTGACTACTTATTGATGTTATGCTCCTCCGGTGTCCATCCCCCCATTTTGTACCCCCCCCGGGGGGCACTTTTCCAAATTTTGCCAAGACCCCACATGTGAGATATCGTTGGAAAGGTCTGTGACTACTTATTGATGTAATGCACCTCCGGTGACCGCCCCCCCCCACTTTTCCCTCACGGGGTGTTTTTCTAAATTTAGCCGGGACCCCTCATGTGACATATTGTTGGAAAGGATTATGACCACTTACTCATGTTATCCACCTCCCGCACCCCTCCCCCTCTTTGCCCCCACGGGAAGTGCTTTTTTATAAATTCAGATCCTGACTTCTCATGTGACATATGTTTGGAAAGGCCTAAAGACCTGTGACGACTTAATCATATTATGCAGCTCCTGTGTCGCTCCGCTCGCTTTGACCCCTCCCCCAAGAGATCTGGTCCGAGGTTCATTCGTTTCGATATTATATTTTTACAAGAATTTGTAGTGCGTGCACACCACACCCGCCTGCTATCATATATCAGTGCCGTATATAGCGGGTAACCTGTTCGTGATGTCATATTACAAGATTACGTATAAATTAGGGGCCCGCTAGCGGTCGAAGTCACCTAGTCTTTATTAACATCGACGCATTCCAGTTCACCCGCAGACGATTCTTGATAAATGTATGACGTATATAATACATAATATATGATTTATAAAAGAAATTTGCAAACTGCAGTCATCGAGAAAAAATTTACACAATCGAAAATTATCGAGATGTCCATACAATCGAGAAAATCGAGAAAAACATCTCGTTATCGCCCATCACTACTTAAGAGCTCTGATTCAAGAGACTCGCCACAAAATTGCTCACATAGAGCGCGAGTTATATTCTTTACATATCAGCCTCGCTAATTCTACACCTGATTTTGAGTCTACCGAGAGAAGGTCATGGAGCAGAGTTCTCACAGCTTCTTCTGTTCATTGTTCGGTTTTAAATAAGAAATGTAATACACTTTGTGAAAGTTCTGTCGCTAATAACTCAAGGAATTTGCCTCTTGTTAACCAAAATGCTGTTGTCAATCTTTTTAGTGTTCCTTTAAGTAACAATCAGCTCGATGCTCTCAAATTGAATAACAACTTTTTTCATGTTCATGTAATATCACCTTCAATTTCGAATAATCTCCAACCAAACATCCTGTTGTTCGGGTATGAGGAGTCTCGGAATTTGAGACGAACAAGCACGTCTCTTGTACACTTTTCTGTTAGTAACGTGTGGCTGGCACGAAATTTTAACTGAAATATTTTGAACAGTTTTCATATATAACGACCTTCTATGACAATAATAGCGACGATATTAAGTTGTGTTATGTAAGCTCGGTTACAAGAACTCCGGGCCTACCTTCCTTTCAAAATGATTGTCTTTCTTATTCCTAAATATTTCAAACCATCATCTAGCTGTTCTACAGGGAAGAACAGACTCTCCATAAGTCCCCTATTCGACTGACGATTTCTTTTGTCGAAAGGAAAATTTCCTGCTGGCGAGAGCATAATTGGTCATTGCGTGTTACTTCCATTTGTTCCCATAGGCGATACTGAAAGTATCTGAACTTTCATGGCTGGCACTGACGTACTAGCAGAAATAAATAAAGAAAATAATTACTTCGTATTTATTACACATTGAGCTAAGAATGGAACATAAAAGTATATTGGTGTGCAATTGAAGAATAATCTTCATATATTCCACGAAATTTCACGTTATCACGATTCAAGATATTTTTATTGGGAGAGCATAGTTGTAGAATTTACGACTCGTTTTAAATCATATTTGGGAGAGCTAAGTTCAAGAATTCACGATCTGTTTTTAAATAATATTAATGTAAACAAAACATATTTCACAACTGAAAATGGCGCAGGTGTTGTTCAGTATAAAATAGCACAAGATGATTAAAAACTTTGTTAATTCTATATTTACACTTTTAATATGTACAATATTTACAACGAAAACATTTGAATAATATTTGTTATTCCTCACTAGGAATTCCAGATAATTTCTTTTATATGTTCAAGAATATTTATTTCTCCCTTTTCGGAAGATCAAGAAATACACAGCCAGCATGCTGCTTTCGAGATTCACATTCAAACTGAACTAAAAACAAGAGAAATGCTTTTAAAACCATTAATACTTCAGCAACTATTTCTTCTAAAAAGAAGCCAAGCATGATTTCATATTCGGAAATAAATTCCCCCTTTTTTTAAATTAAACATCATTTCTTCTAATAGAAGACCACGATAAAAAAAAAAAAAAAAACTATACGCAGCTTATTACCTGCTACGTTCAAGATTCACATTCACAATAAAAACTAAACAAAAAAAAAAAAAAAAAAAAAGAGAGAGAAAATGTTTTTAATATCAATTCTCTAGTCAGACCACGTGACCTGGGATCACTGGCGCCTAATCAGTCTGGCTGAGAAAAGAAGGGGTTTGCGAAATTTCACAGCAATAAAGTATTCCAATAAAAAAAAATTATGATCCTTCTTTATTGAACAGCACTCGTATATATATGTTTAATGAAAATCTTTCCAAAAGTACCTAATGCTATGGGAGATACTGCTTTTGGCAGCCTACACAGTAGAGTTTGTATCATTTTTCATTTTTAAATAAAAAGCTATCCAGCGAGAGGTAAAACAGTTGGATTTTTTTTCTTGTATGCGCAAACTCCCTATGTAATTATTTTTTTAAACTGATTAATTCCCACTACATTTCATAATTTCTTATTCAAATTAATACCCGATTATTACTAAAATAATATAATAAAATATCTTTATCGTATTAAATTTCAGCGAACATAAAAATAAATTTTTTTATTAATCAAAATATTTTTAATGTTATTTTATAGTGATAGAAAAAAAAGAGTAAAATTGACCAGATGTTATAAATTTTAAAGTACTTTTGTAATCTTCTGAATGCTTTCGGATTTTCACATGTAGTATAATTTAGATGTCCGACAAATACGTAAAAATATTGTGTAAAAATTCGATATTTAATTTCTTTTATCAACAAAAAATGGCGGTTACTGGAAGCTCAGAAGTGAGTTCTGGAAAAAACATCTAAATGTTAACATTCTTCCATTTTATAACTTAAAACGTTGTTCAAAAAGGGAATGTACTCGCAAGTCGCGTTATGTATGAGCCAGTGTGTTTCATTTTTTTTTCATATTTCTATGTAGGGACCGGGTGCAGAAAAAAAACCGAAGTCGCGAGAGTGAGTTTCGCTAAATATTTTTTTTTTTTTGAAATGGTTAATATATTTATTTTTTCAAATGGATTAAACAGACAGAATGGTTGACTTGATTTATTCAAAATTTTTACCTAACTAATATAATTTATCTTTTGATGAGAATGACCATTATGTACCTTTCTAGATGAATTATTGGGAAACTATTTTTTTATAATCTTGCATGGCATGTTGTAATTTTAACAATTTATTTAAAATACACTAATGCAAATTATTTAGGGGCACTGTTAAAGATTTTGTGCTTGGTTGAAACAACTTTTGATGATGCAGTTTCTGTAATCCGAAGACATCAAAATCTTTTGTTGAACCATAGCTAAAAATACTACAGAACATAAACTCAGTTCAACCCAACACAAAAATTTTAACACTTTACTTTTAACTGATTTTAAAGCTATCGTAATAAATGATACAGAAATTTACAGTAGCAGACATGCTATTTTTATCATTAGAATATAATAGTTCTTAAAAACATAAAAGCGGACAATTAAGCTATTGCATGAGCTTTGCAATTTTATTTTATTTTAACTATTTTTCGTGAAAAAAATTAAATTATGTGAGACTATTCAAAAGTTTTTCCTCTTTTGTAATGTGTATCTAAAACAGGAATAAAAATTGGAATTTAAAATAGCAAACAAATTGTTACAAGGAATAAAAGTGTTCGATATAATATAATAAAACTTTGACATAAAAAGTTTCTTCATTTTTGTGTTAAACTTTGTAATTCAAGAAACATGTCACATAAATATTCCAATGTGAAAGGAAAATTCGAAATGAAATCGTAAAAAAGAATATTTCGATGCAAAATTTAGCTGTAAAAAGGAAAAAGTTTCTCGTCCATCTTTGGTGAATAAATCAATTTTGATATGTGTCTGAGGAGAAGAGGTTTTCTAGAAATCTATAAGATATAAATTCTTGCATTCGAATGACTATTTTTGAAAAGAGCGGAATATATATTTATTTAAAAGTTTACACTAACATCTTTCGTATTTTTACAATAATTATTGCACAAACTTATAATTTATACGATCGATTCTTCCAATTGTTTTCTTCGTTGCCGTCCATGTTTTTCTGGTATATATTTTTTTCTAAAGGATTTTTCGTTTTTCATTTAGGAAGAGTGCCACAGTAATTGACAATATACTATGTATTTCTTCAAGCTTTATTTTATTTTTTATTAATATGATTATTGACACATTTCTCTACAAATATGCTGATATATCAACTAATGGTTGCGAATTATTAATCCTGAAAAACTAACGTTCTCTTTTCTTGCCTTTAAAATTTTTATAACTGTAATTTGTTAAAGACGAGATTACACAATAAATTGAGTAAACGAGCATAGTAACTGACGGGGCTACACCAATAAGTTATTTCTTCTTTAACAGAATGAAAATCAAAAATATATATTTGTATTAAAAATACTGCTTAAAAAGAGGCATACCGACTGATCTAAAAGTCAATATATACTTTAAAAATCAATAAATAATAAATTATGGGCAATCGAAAGACACCGATTTTAATATTTAAATGCAAGTATAGGGTGTATTTTAGGGTCAGTTGACGAACATGCAGCTTTCGATTTGAAAAGTCATGTAATTTTTTCATTAAATTTAAAAGTTTCTGTATTTTGTAAAAAAATATGCAAAACAAAGCAGGAATTTTTGTGCTTAAGCAAAATATAATCAACAAAGAAATTCGTTTAATTGACGGATTTTTTAGAGTAGGGTGAGCATAAAATTATTCTTTTAATTTACAGCATGCGGGTTGATTTAAAGTCATCAATAAAGTAATTTTAAAAAATATCAATCAGTGTATTCAGTTAAATCATAATATTATTTTCATAATTAACATATATATTTCTGAGACATAAACATATCTATTTGTTTACATAATTGCTTTTATGATTGTACATGAAGCAAGATTAACAACATTCGAAGGCAATACTATATTGATTTTTCAAATTGCTTTTTCTAAAATTCAGGATTGATTTGTTTATATAAATTAAATTGTAAATGTAGGATAGTGACTGTTTCCACAAAAAGAAAAAAACAACCTCAACTAAACAAGAAATAGCTTTGATACTTTTTTCCTTTACTGATGAAACTGGAGTCATTGGTCTAGACATGTTGTCGTCAGCAATAAAAAATGTTTACTATGTATTTAGTTCTCAGGAAATAGCGAACAGAAAATAAATAACTGGAAGCTGTCTGTCACACAGCGCCTTAAATATTTCGTAGATACCGTTTTATCTTAAATATTTGTATAAACTCTCTCGTTTTGTATTTTTATACAAGCAAAGTTCGAGGCAAGTATTTTATATAAGCACAAAATATGTATTATTACGTAAATGCATTTGCATATATCCATGTATTTGTGTGTGTATAATATTAATAGGATTTTGTTTTTGAATTAAATTATAAATACGAATTCCGTTTCTTTAATCGTGCCACGTAGTGATTTATTATTAGAGTAATGCTGATATAACCAACTAAAATTCCGAAATGGGAATTCATTAAAAAATCATAAAAAACTAGGTCTATTACTAAAGTATATTTAAAATTTATTTATATTTATACACTGCTCAAAACAATTAAAGGATATTTGAAGTTTTATATAAAATAAAGATATAAACGAATTTTTTTTTGCCGAAAATAGAAGAAGAGAATCACAAATGCAAATTTTTCTGGTTTTCAAACTGTGGAGTATGCAAATTTTGAGTTCGACGTCAAAAACGTCGCTTCAGCGGCAGCGAATTAAATTTGACTTTCAACTGCATAAAAGAGAATGAAGACAAGGATGATCGGCATTCAGTGATTGCTTTGTTTGCATGTGTACGATGTTTCAGCGAAGTCATTTGACAGATTCAGAAGCTTTGAGAATTGTTGGTAGGTTAGAAGGGGGTCAAACTCAAGCCGAAGTAGCGCAAGCCATTGGAGTGTCACAAAGTGTCATTTCCAGGATCTGGAACCGTTTTTTGGAGAGTGGATGTGCAGGCCGAAGACCAGTGCAAGGTCGTAGACGGGCAACAACGCCCAATGAAGATCGGTATTTAGCATTAAGAGCTCGGAGACACCGAACCATGCACGCTACTCTTCTCCAACAACACCTTCGCTCGGCTACAGGCACCACGATTTCAACTCAGACTGTCCGAAACCGGCTCCATGCTGTAGGTCTGTATGCTCGCCGACCGATGGTATGTGTTAGATTAACATCAAAGCATCGTCGCGACCGCAGAGAGTGGGCAACCGAGCATGTCAACTGGAGGAGAAATGAATGGAGCAATATTCAGTTTTCTGACGAGTCCCGTTTTTCTGTGCATCCGGATAATAGGCGTATTTTCATCTGGAGGGACCGTGGCAGTAGGAATAATCCTGCGTTCGTGCACGAAAGTGTCAGATTTAGCGGTGGAGAAGTGTTGGTGTATGGTGGCATCTCCATTGACGGGCACACTGACCTCTTCATCATTCGAGATGGAGCTCTGACTGGTCGCCGATATAGGGATGAGATCCTCAGACCTATTGTAGTCCCTTACGCTGCAGCAATCGGAGATAACTTCATTTTAATGGACGATAACTGCAGGCCACATCGTGCAAACCTGGTGGAGGATTTCCTTTTCGAGGAAGGAATCGTTCGAATGGAATGGCCAGCGTGTTCTCCAGACATGAATCCAATCGAGCACGTTTGGGACGCTCTAGGAAGACGAGTTTCTGGCCGCCAACAATCCCCACAAACTCTCCAAGAACTGGAAATAGCTCTTCTGGAAGAGTGGGGCAGAATACCCCAACTCGTCATTAATAGCCTCATTGAGTCCATGCCTCAAAGGTGTTCAACGTTGCTGGCCGCCCGTAGAAACCATACCCCCTACTGAAAATGGTTTTCTTTGAAGAAAACACCTTTTCTTATTCTTTTTTTCTCATATGCACAAATTGTGTTTTTTTCCTTTAGTACACAAATGCGCAATAAAATGCATTTTTTTCTGCCAAACATGTGTAATTTATTCTCATATAACCTACTATGTCTGTCGACCATGTATCAATCAGCTAAACAGTTTACCAGATACAAAATCCACCCAAAACTGCAATATCTTTAATTGTTTTGAGCAGTGTATAACGAACTTTATCACAAAAAGATTCAGTAACACACTTCGATTCTTAAATAAATAAATAAATATATATATATGAGGACCCCGGAAGCCAAGAGGTATAAATGACAAAATTAAGAAAATTAATCTAAGTGCACAGACGACCTGGAAATATTCTTTTTTCTTTTAGGGTAAAAAATATAAGTGATTTTCTAATTATGTGTTGTGTTTTAGAGGTCAACCACTTTTGCCGAATAATGATCAATATTGATTAATTTTAAATTTAAAGAAATTTGCACCTTACTTTTTTCAACATGTATTGAAATAAGAGTTCAAAGACCACTGTGAAACAAGCAGTATTTTCTTATTTCAATTCAGTCAATTATTATTGATGTTCAACTTTAACGTCAATTATCTTTGAACTCAATTTACTCCAAATCGAAATTTTGTCACTTGTACCCCTTGGCTTAATATGTCCTCATATATATGTGTTTGTGTGTGTGTGTATAACCATTAAATAAACATTACCGACCACCAACAAAAACTGTGTTATGAATAAAATGACATTAAAAAATACAGTTCCCCCCAACACACTTAACATAGTTTCCAAAAACACAGTAAAAAACAACAGAAATTGAATAACAGAAATGGAATGATGGAAATTCGTAGAACTTAAGACAGAATCGTCAGGTCCCAAATGCCTTAAGTTCCACAAATAAAATGCGTGGTTTCATCTTCATATTAGCCATAAATTAGCTAAAGAATATGAATTTGGGATTACCACACATATAAAATCGAGAAATAAAGCACTGAACACTAATTAAGTTCAAAATGAAACAAAATTAAAAAGGACAGTGGAAAAATTAAAAAAAATTGCCAAATTAAAATCCATACTGCCATAGCATTAGGTATAACAAATACACTCATTATACATTTTATTCTCATTTAAGATAGTATACTATTAGAAATTAATATGATATTGTCCTGAGTAGGCTAAAATTTAAATAGAAGTTAATCGTTAACTTTATTAAATATTAATGAATATGAATTGATAAATATATAAATATAACTACACCATTATACATATAAAGATATCCAATAAACATCCATTATAAAATGTGTATTAGGAACGTAATTATAAATCAAATGTCCCATTAATTTTATTTATTTATTTATTTATTTTTATTTTTTTTCATATATTTATATATATATATATATATATATACAGTCGAACCTCTATTTAACGAAGTCGCTAAATTCCGGAAAAAAGTTCGTTACATGGAAAATTCGTTAAACAGAGATTCACCTTTTAAAATACTTTAAACTACATAAAACAGATTTTAAATACATAAACACTAAATATTTTTACTAAAAGTAATTAATCACATTTTTAAAATAAATTATATCGTTTATTTTCGTTATATTTATATTTGTTTTATTTATTTTACCCACCAATATCCACCATCAATTCATTTTTTTTCTATGTGTTTAAATCTTTGAATTCTGTAAGGAAAAGAAAACATTGTCCGGGAATACACAGTATTTTCTGTTTAAAATAATAGTTTTACATTAAAAATAACGAATTTTAATAACATTATCGTATTTCTTATTATTATTACAAATAATTTTAACCATACATTAACATATGCGTCCTTAAATTTAATTTCTTAAAAACTCTGTTAATTTTGCCTGAGTTTTTCCTTTTAAAAAGTGCTTTATCTCATGATACGTCTCGCATCTTTGCAGTGCACCAAACACTCCTTCATGCGTATTTTCTTCTAACTATAATCCGCATCGGATTGTTACAAATGATTTCAGCATCTCATGATGCGAATTTTTCTTAATTCCTTCATCATGATCATTTCCATCTTCATCATATTCGCCTTCATCGCAATTCATTGCTGTATTGTTTTTATTTTTCCCACTGTCGAAAATATCCAATTCGGATAGTGTTTCCGAGGTCTCAATTTCTGAATTAAGTGAAATACAATCAACAATCAGCGCATCATGGTTAATTTCTTCTTTTTTACTCATCTGTATCCACATTTTTTTTTTTTAAGTTACTCTAAGGGATTATCGTCTTCGTCCTCCTTACTTACCGAATTCTCACTGCTGACAAAGAAGGCGCCTGGTAAAACAGGTGAAACCAGGTCAAGGCCATTGAATATCATAAAATGTGTTTAAAGAAAGTATAAGTTTGAAATGTCCAGAAATATTTTGAGAAGATCACAAGAAAAAGCTCAATAAATAGAGAATGCATTTCGCTATTTGGAAGTTATTTTACGAAGAAATTCGCAAAATGTTCTTGGTTCCAAGGAAAAGTTCGCCAAATAGAGAAATTCGCAAAAATAGAGGTTCGTTAAATAGAGGTCCGACTGTATATAGGGTGCTGGTATATGATGTCTAATGCATAAGACAGTAACGTTTCAAGTTTCGTTTTTTTAAATAATTGTTTGGTTTTAAATTAGACCAAAGTTGTTTGTTTATATACATAGCGGACATTTTAGTGCAAAACAAGCAATTAAATGTGTCATGATTCAATTTGCATTAGCATTAAATATTTGCAGATAGAAATTGCCTCTTGTTCTTTAAATTATTATATTTATGTAGTGATTTTTAAATTAGAGTGTCGAATATTATCTGACGAATTCAACTTTTTGATTAAAGGCTTTTTTTCATGTGTTTTTCAAATATTTTTTTCAATACAATTTTCATGTGTCTCCTGTTGTTATGGTTCAGGCCTCGCCCTGGTGTTATAGCTTTTCAGTTACCTTTTTCCATTTGAGTAACAATATTTCTGTAAAAAAAATTTCGATTTATGTAATGCGACGTGTGCGATTGCATCTTCGAATTATATATATATATATATATATATATATATATATATATATATATATATATGTTACATTATTAGATCTAATTCCGCGATTTCCTTATCTTATTCTAAATTACTACTTTATATTAACTAAATCCTAATTCTTAAATAATCTCTATCGTTAACTCTGTTAAATTCCCTTTAATTTAATGTCTCACTTATCTAAATTGCTTAAATATTACACTTTTAGTATTATTAAATTAAATGTTCCATTTCCGCGCTTTTTTCTCTTTAGAATGTTCTTTTAACAAGCATTATATTTTCTCTTCTGAATTTTACTTTCCCGCGCATTTCCGAGATTATCCTTTTTCTCTTCAAATTCATCCGCTCGCTCTGTCCGCACTCTTTCCATGGTTCTTTCCGTGGTTTTCTTAATTATTCATTGGTTGAGATCGCGATCTACGTCATATTTGTATTCCTACACTTGACGATCAAAAAGCCGATGCTCGCTGTGTTTCAGCAGATTTGAGTAGTATTTCTATTTTTCATACCACCCCCTGGTCATCGTCCATTTATTCGATTATCTACAACTCTTTTTAGCCCTAATTACTACTATGGAGAGATGGTTAATATTCTTGGTGGAAACTGCGCCGCTGAAAGATGTTTTAATAAATGGCTGAGCTGATATTATGTTTTGTCTCAATTATTTCTGGGGAAGCTTTCACGGAAAAATATATTCCATAGCCTTCACTCGTCGACTGCTTCAGCTTCCAATCATCATCCAATCTTCGTTATACTAATGCAACAAGATCGAATTACCTGTTCCGACAACTTATATTATGCTATTACTGTTGGATGTGATTCACTACTGTTATCGAGACAGCCAGTAACTGCATTTTCAACTCTAGAGATGCTATTAATGCAACATTTAAATGTTGCTACAACATTAAATGCTACCTGTTAAGCTTCGTTTGAAGGGAATTTCTCCGCTCGCATGTGCAATATAAAAAACACTGGGCGCACGGCATTAAAAACTTTCGAATTTTCTTCTGTAATGATTTATTATGGGCTTGTCTAAAAAATTGGAAGGGGGGGGGGGATGATTGAATTATACTCGTATTGGAGATTGACAAAAAATTCGGAACATTTTATAATTATTTAATTTAATTTGTTAAATTATTTCTTCAAATTTCTTTAGGGGTTCATTCGCTCATGTGCGCCAGTGGAAGAGCCGCCAGAGGTTGCCACCCTCTTAAGTTCGGAACGGCTGCTGCTATATTCATAAAATTGGTGTCCAGGTATAGTAATGTGTCCATGCGCTACTGAATGAAAATGCCCACGGCGCCCCCTGGTGGCAGACTGAGGAGTTAGTATTCCTATCTCGAAAACGGAAAAGGGGAAAACAGTGAATTACAAAGTTGTAGATAATCAGCGACTTGGTACGAAAAGACACCTTGTGGACATTAATGCAAAGAATACAGTGGTTAAAACGCGCATTTGTTTTTTCGTAATTTCCTACATTGTGATGTCACGATACTTGAACGGAAGGATAAAAGATTATCTTTCTGAAAAAAACACGACACCGCAATGTGGCACAGTTGTATAACTTGTGATTCCCAATCAAAAAGACTGCGGTTCAATCTCCGAGTGTCGCATTCTTGTATTGATTTCCTTTATAAACAGTGTAGACAATATGTAGATCACGTAAAATTATGTCTTATCAACTAAACGCAACTTGTGCTTGGTGTTTCATATTTTTCCAGTATGTAAATATGTAAGAACCACCATGTCTGTTCACCTGAGACAGCTACAAAAGAGATATCTTCTCGGTGTTGTACGCTGATGCTCATGATCATGGAACAATTTTCCGAAGCTGAG
Organism: Maratus speciosus; assembly: GCA_963932465.1. Lineage (NCBI taxonomy): Eukaryota > Metazoa > Arthropoda > Arachnida > Araneae > Salticidae > Maratus > Maratus speciosus. The sequence continues at coordinate 314,946,535 of OZ010800.1, forward strand.
TATTTTTAATATATTTATTCTTTACGGTGAATTTGGACGCAAGGCACGATCAACAGGAAGAATGTTCCGGCAACGTTTCCCTGCAGGCCCGCATCTATCTCATAAAACCATCTTAAAAGTTGTAAAACGTTTAAGAAAGACAGGCTGCGTGACTATTTCAGCTCAATGTGGCAGACCAGCTAAGGTAAGTCGGCAAGTTCAACCGGATGGTGTATTAGTATACACCCTCGCTCATCCGAATTGCAGCATAAGAGAGATCAGTGAACACTATGTACTCTCAAAAAGTCAGGTTTTGGAAAATGCTAAACAAATTAGGCGCTCATCTATACTGAACAACACCTCGGCAGGTTTTACTGGACGGGGATGTCGAGCGACGCTATGCATGGTTCAACTTCGTCATGAACCAGATACAGGTCAAGCCAACATTCTTGGCAGGCGCAGTGTGGGCTGGATGAGCCATACATTTCATGGAATGACATGTACAATTGGCCGAGCACGCTAGGCGCTGAAAAAAACTAAATGTTTTACCGACGTTCGACATCCAATGCGGTATGATATTAATGTTTGGCGTACGATTTATTGTAACAAGCGGATCGCCAGTGTTCTACAAAGACTTGTTCCCGGGCGCACGATATTTACAACTGTCACAGAATGTAATACACGATATTGTGGAGTACCTGCCGTTCTGGAAAATTAGGAATCTGTGGTTACAACATGACGGTGGACCTGCTCACAAGACATCTCCAGTGAAGCAGTACACTATCAAGGAATTCAGGAATCAAATAATTGGGTATGGCGGTTTCTCAGATTAGCCTCCGCGTTCGCCTGATCTGACTCCACTGGACTTTTTCCTGTGGGATTACCTGTGGGGGGGCAATTGTATGAGACCTCTCTACAAACATTGCAGGACTTTAAACGACGCATTAAGGACGATTGTGCCAATGTGTCACCCTCTATGCTGAAAAGTGTGCAACGTGAAATGTAAACAAGGATCCAAGTGTGCATTGCAGCGGAAGGTGAGAAGTTTGAACATCTCAAATAAAGGTATATTATTATAACTAGTTTTTTTTTTCTACCTCAGATCGTTTTGGCACGTCACTGCGCAGGAAACCACTAAAAAACAAATGCTCGTTTTAACCGTTCTATTCTTCGGTTTAATGTCCTCAAGGTGTCTTTTCGTACAAAATTGATGATTTCTACAACTATGTAAATCACTTTTCCCCTATTCCTTTACTTTGTCGAGGTAGGAATGATAACTCAACAGTCTTTCACCAGGTGGCGCCGTAGGCGGCTTAATTATGTACCACAAGGCTACTTTACTATACATATACACCATTTTTATGAGTAAAGCAGCAGCCGTTCCGATGTTTGAAGGCTGGCAAGAGACTTTATTTCGCATACGGTATAAATACATTTTACATTTAGTTAAAGGGAAATATGTACCAAATGGCGTGTAGAAATTCCAATCACTAGGTAATTCAGGTGCCTATTTAATTAAATCCAAATCATTCGCTGTGTGTAATCGCAGGTTACATTCAGCAAAATATTTTTTATAGAAATTTTAGAATCACAAATTACCATAGAATGCAGTTCTTTTATAACATTACATTAGTACATACGTGCATTAACAATGAAACTTATAGTTTAGGACTCTTAGCAAAACAACAGCAAATTGAAACTAAAAATACACTACTGCTGTCTGCTTTAATCGTTTGCGTTTAACTAAATAACACTACCCGTTTTTAAGGGCAAATGGGAACTCTCTATTTTCAGTTTCATTAGTTCAGTAGGACAGTTTCAGTATACTGAAATTATCACTTTAAATAAATAATTAACACTTCTCACCTGCTCATAACGAAAGTTAAACAGAGACAAGAAAATTGCGCTGATGCGTGTAGCCTTCATTCTTCTTCAGTTGGAAATAATTAACAAAGAAATTATCACAAACGGTCACATACTCGAACTATATGTATTAACTACCAGTTAGTTTACACTACAAAGGGGACTTCCTACAAAACTTCACCCCCAAACATGATTTCTACTTTCTGTTTACATTTCTCTACAAATTTTACAGAGCAGAATGAATTCTTACAGAAAAAACCTGCTGTGCCGGCAATATACCCGTACATTCAAATACATGCTTCATGGACTTGATATGCCATCTACCGGCGGGAATCAAAATCAAATAATAAGACATAATTAACATCATATCAAGAAATAAACTAACAGAAATTAATAATTATTAAATTTACACTGAAAACAGAAATTAAGAAACCTTTATAATAGAATTTACACGAATAGTCAAAAGATATACAGAAGATATAAGAAATATATAAGAAATAAGAAATAGAAATCAAAACTGAAAGAACTGCAAGGCCAGTGTTGCTGAGTTTTGGTGCTGCCCTCTTCATGCAATATTTACAAATAAGAAAGAAAACACAGCCATTTCACAACACTCTCACCTTTTGATTTGGTGAGAGTCAAATCAATAACTAATTTTTGTATCTCTAGTTCAGGAGCACACTTCTAAAGGATAAAGCTTGCGCACCGGTGCATTAATGTACCATTTTTGTCTTAAATTTAACAACTTTTACACATCCATCTCGACCCGTACACACTACACAGTTCCTGTACCCGAGCGATGGGCCAATTGATGCGTTTGATGTTTTCTGAACCGATGAGCACAATGTCACCTTCCTTGATATCACAGTCCATTTGACCATGTTTTTATGCTAATTGGCCAAGATATTCTTGGTGAAACCTCATTCGAAATTGTATTCTTGGTGAAACCTCATTCGAAATTGTTCGCGAAGTTCTTGACATAGATCTTGGCGAACAAGCTGTTTGCTTTTATCAACGAAGTCCAAATCCACTACACTTGATGTTCGAAGATCGCGTAAAAACCTCGACGGAGTCAATGGTGCAAGATCTTCCTATCGTTTGAAACGTAAGTGAGTTGTCTACAATTAATAACGTCTTCGGCGTCACAAATAATTGTGATCAGTTCTTCATAATTTACTGATTCTTGCCCTAGCACTCTGACAAGCAGATTTTTGATTGTGCGGATTAGTCGCTCCCATCATCCGCCCCACCATGCAGCAGTATGCGGAATACATTTCCATTGTTCGGGATTTAAAGTTTGATGAGAGACTACCTTCTCCCAATCTTCTTCAGTGCTGTGGAGATTCCTACAAAATCGGTGCCATTATCCGTGTACACTAAAGAAGGACGGTCCTCCGGGCAATGAATCGGCGAAGAGCTTGTATGAAGCACTCGGTGCTTGTAGAAGTGACAAGTTCTAAGTATACACATCGGAACACAGCACACGTAAAAAGAACTACCCACGCTTTTACTTTATTTTTGAGAATCAGAGGACTGCATAAATCGATTCCTGTTATTTCAAAACTAAAGGCATCATGAACTCTGTCCAATGACAATTGTATGGGTGCAGTAGTTGACGGCTTTACTGTAAATCTCTGACATGGTATGCACTTCTTTATTACTGATCTAATAGTGCGTCTAGCAGCTATGATCCAAAATTCTTCACGTAATATGACCATAAGATTCTGAATACCAGCATGTGAATTTTGATAATCTCTTATTAAACTGTGAACAATGTAATGTTTGGAAGGTAACAATAGAGGAAATCTGAAAGCGTGATGATTATCACGTTCTGTAATTTTAGTCTTTTCTCTTAATAGACCACTCTGATCTCTCTCAGTCAGGAGACCATGAACGGAGTCTCTAGTCTCTGAGAAACTCTTCGATTGAACAAGTGAAAGAAGTGTGTTCTTAGATTCCTGAATTTCATAAGCAGGAAGAATGAGTTCTTGTGAATTTTTTGTCATGTAAATCAGGGTCCTCCTGAATTTTTTGAAACTGGGACCAGAACGGCAGCCAATTAATTAATTCTCCGTCGAATTTCTTTAATTCAATTTTCGGAAGCTTATAAGACTTCATCTTATTACCCCGTAACACTGAACCCATCATCTGGTCTCGCCTCTGTGATTATAAATTTTTCATTAAACTGACGAGTCAGCCTGGTGAAGTCATCGGAATAAGTTTCCCTATTTTATATTTCATTGGAAACAATTTGTTCCACGGCCGTCCCATCCTCGGTTATCAAATCTAAAACTCTATTATCTAGATCATTCAATTCTGTTTGTATGTTTTGTAATTTTGCATATTTATCTTTAATTAAACTTATTTCACTATCATCCATTACAAGTTTTGTTTTCAGAACATGTGCGTGCGTGCAAAGACGAGCGCACGCCAGTCCTTTTGAGTTTCAAACAGTGATGTAGTCGTAAAAAAAACAGAGGGTATACGCTCTAAGCAGAGTGTAAACGCTCAAGACAGAAGGTATACCTTAGAGCGTATATACAACAGCTTTTTGAGAAACAGGGTGTATACGGTGTTCCTGAAAAATAATCCAGAAGGTATACGGCGTATACCTGCGTATACCCTCCACTACATCCCTGGTTTTAAAGCATCCATAGTACAATAATACTTTTCAAAGAATCTTGTATAAAAATATCACAAATAAATTTAATAAATCAACTACCTTAAAAATACTACATAGAGAGCCTTAGAACACTTAAAGAACAACCCAGTCCCTGTTCGGGACCACTAATGTTAGCAGAACTACAGCAAATCGAAACTGAAAATACACTACTACTCTCTGCTTTAAAAATTTGCTTTTAACGATATAAAACTGTCAGCGTGCGTGAAAATCATTTTTATTCCCATTTTATTTCAAGAAGATGTTAGATTTATGTTTATTAATGAAATAGTAAATCTTAAATTATGCCTCAAAAACTTTGCTCCATTAAAAAAATCACCAATTTACTTGTTTAAGTGACTAATTTAATAAATTTTGGGATTCAATTTTTTCAATACTTTAAATTACTCAGTAAATTTTGAAAATCTTAGTTTTATTTTAATAATATTTTAAATTTCCAAATGTAAGCTTTATTAAAATGCGACATTTTCAGGCTTAAAATAATACTTAGCATGAATTTAATGGAACTGCCATATGCTAACAGGAAGAAATATTATTAGTTTAGAAAATAACTGTGGTTTATGAATGATTTAAATGTGAATAAAAATAATAAAAAGCGATATACTGAACAGGTTTAATTAAATTAGAAACAAATTCCATAATTTCCGTATCATATTCATTAACTTAATCAATCTCGTTTACATTTCCTATGACACTAATAGCATTTCATTCATTTTTAAGACAACACACATATCACATTTCACCAAAATTTCTTCTAAATGACATGCAGACGAATCGAAAACATTAATCCATTCTTTTTAAATTTTGCACTAGCTTTATAAAAAAAGGAATAGTCATTTCTAAAATCTCATAATGATGACAAATGATTTTCGCAAAATCTTTGTGGTCTAATAAGAATGATTGATCTTCAAAACTAATTTTCTGAGGTGATATTTCAAAATCATCAGTTTAGATTTTTTTTTTAATATGTTGAACCACTTAGTGCTTTAAAGTAATCGTTAATCATATGAGAGGTTTTATTAGTTGCTGCTTCTAAAACAATTTATCATTCATAATACAAGCGGTCACACAAAATTCATTATGACATTGTTATGAATTTAGCATAAGATAAAATATACGCTATTTTGTAATAGAGTTTGGATTACACCGAGGACATGAAACTTATTGCAGTTACAAACGAAGGAGGAAACTTGACGAATGAAGGAAAAAAAACACAATATCATTAACTAGATAATCTCAATAAGAGCTACATTATTATTATTTAAAAATAGCATTTTAAACCAACAGTTACTACAGAATTTTAATATCTTAAGCATAATATTAGTGAAGGTAGAATGTGTGATCATTCAATACACGTATTAGCTATAAAATCAAAATTAGTTTATCAAATGATCTCCTATTTCTACCGAATTGAAAACACAAATTTCAACTCTGTGAAAATAGTGCTTTTAGATATATTTTTTTTATGTGTGCATATGGAATTATTATAACTCGATAATACATGCTAAATAATTTGACATTTTATAGTGCGTTCCCTATAACAACTTAGTAATTATCAGAAATTAACTTATTCATTTCATGAATTAAAGAAAAGTGAATTATGTATATATATTTAAGTTTAAGGAAAATGTTTTAGAATTAAGGAAAATTTCGCTTAAATATTGAATATTCAGATATTTTAGACATAAACATGAATATTAAATTATCACTAAAAATATGCTAATGCGATCTTCATCTGTTGGTGTCACATTCTATTCTAAACCAATTTTTTTTAAGACAAGCATGCTGAAATCTCAGGTTTAAAGAATTGTCAAAAATATATCACGTGTAACTCTGAGCATTTGACGTAAACTACATTTGAACGGATATATATTTTTAATTGTAATGTGTATGTCTGAAATTTTATTTTCGTCTTTAGATATATGTCTCATAGTTAGCACTAAGCTTCATTTTTTTCTGTGACGTCAGATAATTTCTGATGAGAATGTAATCGAATGATAATGTATTTATTTTATATTAAAATATTGAAACTGTAACTTGTATTTTGTTAGCGTTGAACGTTGCTTAACGTGTTGCTTATAGGCGTATTTCTTGCTATGGTCATTTGTAATTTTTTGTATTTTTAATTATTCCACTAGACATTAAGAGTGAATTTTAAATTAAGTTAATAGATATAACATCTGCCGCCCAACGTGGAACGTGACCTAGCAATTAGGATGGATTTAACAATTTGAAACTAGAAAGAAAAAAATCTTCGAATATCGTTCACTGCTTGTACAGACAAAGTTACAGAAGAGCTATCGAAACAGGTCATTTAATCTAAAAAGCCTTACTGTTTTATAGAAGCAATTAGAAGATAAATTTGAAAGATTAGATCAATGTCAGAAAAATATTAGTATCATTCTTCTAAAAAAGAAGAACTCCGAGAAGGCTTTCGAAGAAGGTTTTGAAGAGACCGAAGTATCGGGTAGGTACCTTAAGATGAATACTGCAGTGGAAGAATAATTTATTTCATTGCAGTTACCATTTTTTGAAAACATAACTGAATCTTTTGTGGAGAGAAGTTTAATGCCGCCTAAGATTGAATTGAAGAAAATTAACAGCGATGTTAAGGACTATTTGCCATTGACACACTTCCATAAAATTCATGAAGATAAATGCATTTCGGATTCTGACAGATTTCAATATTTTATTCAAGCGTTAGTTCCAAATTTAAAAGAAGACAGGGTAGTGGAGACGGTTTTTACGGTACAATTCCTTCAATTCACTCTAATATGATAAAACATTGTTGGTATGCACACGCTAGATATTTGTCCTCAATTATAAATTTGTCTTTATAAATTTTGTTTCAGTGTATCCGGCCATGCGTTTGTACGCTAAATCTTTAAAGATATAAGTCGGAATTAAAGCATTCGATGTCACAAATTATACCTTAGCGCAAAATTGTGTACTAAAGACTAAATTTATTTCGATGGATATATTATTTTTCCTTATACTGAAATCGGATGTATTAAGTGGGATTTTCTATTATATGTTTTTTTAATAGTTGAAAAAGTTAATGCATTATCTGCCTGTGAATATATTCACATTTGATCATTGATAAATATTCTTCAATAAGATTCTGCAGTATCGATTTTCTTCTCCTCCAGTTAACTACACCCTGTTACAACTCACGTGTTGGAGTAAAGAGCTTATAATCATAAAAATATAAATATGTTTTTTATTCATTATATAAGAACAAAACTAATATAAAAGTCAAATACACAAATGACGATCGAAATATAGAAATTCAACAGTATATTAAAGCAAAAATACAAGAAATAAGAACTTACTATTAATATTTATACAAAAAATACATATTAATTTTTTTCAGAAATTAGTAGATCTCGACATGTGATCCTGTAGTTGCTCGCAGGATATCAAGACGGTAGTCCAGTGCATTCTACACACGGTTCAAATATGCGTCTGAGGTCATTGTGCAAAAATGAGACATGATTACCTATATTTTTTGTTATATTTAGACTACATTTGGAATTTTATTAGATAAATATATATTTTATCCCAGCATCAGTATAAAATATGTTTTTGGAGTTATTTTCAGTCTTTCCAGTGACCCATTACTTTGAAAAGTGTTCTTTTATCTTTAAAACAAGAGAAACATTAATTTCAGTCGAAGCTTGTAACCTTCGAAAACGTTTTCAAGTTGATTTCTCATCGTATCAATATAATATCTTAATCATGCATCAATATTAAATATAAGTTTTTTGGGGGGATATTTTTGCTGAAGCAAACATCTTCAGTACAGAATTTATACATGAGAGATTAACAAAATAATAGTAATTTTAACATGTTAATTCAGAATTCTTCCGAAAAACTGAATTTAGTGATGTTTGCTGGTTGAGAAAATTTATGGATGCACTATAAAATATATTTGAAAATATTTTCGGAAATACAAGCGGTTTAATCTCTGAAACCAATTGAGTTCTAAATATTAAAGAAAGTTTTTAGGTCATGGGTAGTTCTAAACTGTTTGTATTTATTTTCGCAAGTTTTCTTTCCGTATATAAACGATTTCTCTTTTTTTACAGAGAGACTTTTTTTGCTCTAATATTATAGCACATATATGTTACATTATATGTAAAGACTTGTTCTGAATTCTAGATTAATATATTCAAATGTTAATCGAACGTGAGTGGCTGTGAGTTTTCAAGATGAAGAAGCAAATTGAAGCTGGTCCATCGAATATATGAAAATACGAGTAATAATAATAATAAAAATAATTGTTGTACAAAATAATTAAATATGTAGTACATAAATTGCTATAGGAGTGAAAACCGTGAAAACTGATTAAGCTTTGTTGGAAATAAATGTAAATATATATATATATATATGGGGAATTTCGCAAGCAACACCTGCATCAGACTGAGTGTCCCCGTATTTTCCGCTTCGAGATTAAAAAGGAAACGAGCCTTAACGAAGCTGTGTGAAGTGGAAATGCAGAAGAAGTAAATAGAACGAAATGAGTTTGACGACGCAGGGTTTTTGTTAAAAAAGAACAGAACATATTTCGGTGAAATAAGATTAAATATTTACACGACGTAAGAAAATCTCTGAAACATTCAACGACGTTTATAAACGAAGCCTGAATTATAACCTTTAAATTAATTAAAGAACGAGAAGAGTGTTTTTTTCTGTATTTTGTTTGTTTGTTCGTCTCAATAAATGTCAGTGTTCGTCCTAAAAGTGAATTGTGAGTTATGTATGGAGTCTCACCCCATAAATTGGTGTCAGAGTGACAGTTAACCCACCAGTATTACTAATTACAATTATTCATCATATTCAAGCCGGATATTATTCTAACGGTGAGTTCATTATTATTATTTGATTATGAAGTTAGTTGAGATACCTGAACTGGAAGTTGCATTTAAAAACGAACGAACGCATAAAATTAAATTGCTGCATAAATTCCTATTTGATGCTGACGGTGATCGATCTAATAGAAAGAGAATACGTGATTTTACTGGTTTTGGTTTTCAAACGGACAGCACCGAATTAAAAAATAAAATAACTAAAGTTCAAACTGATTTTTCATTAAATGATCTGATTACAGTGTGCAATCTACTTTGTATTGATAATGAGGGATCTTTAAACGATCTCGCAACCCGATTAGTTACATACCTTTCAGACTTGACCTTACTACAAAATAATATTATACAAAATGAAAATGACACTGACTCGGAACCCGAACTGCCTTCATATAATATGACTCCAAGTAATAACACTGAATTATCAAATTTTGACAAACAGCAGCAATTTCCAGTTCAAAGTTTTATGCCATCGTCTATTAATTTTACTGATATTAAAAGTGTAACACCTCCTTTCGATGGTAGTTCTTTTAGTGATATAAATGTATGGTTTAATAATTTTGAGGATGTTACTAATATGTTTGGCAACGGTGTCGGTTTGGCCGGAGTTTGCGTGGGGTTCCGCTCTGCTGGAGCTTGTCTGGCGGCGACCTTCGGGACGCGTCGCGGGGCTTGCTTCGCGGGTGGTTCCTTGCGCCGACAAATGGGCCTGAAAAGGGCCCGGGACCGGAAGATGAACCCCTCATCTTATCTGACTTTCATAAATTCATATTTTGTAAAAGATCATTACGAGGAAAAGCCCAGTTATTAGCACAAACAGAATTTCATATCAATTCATATGACAAACTTAAACAACTCTTAATATCAGAATTTAGCACCACTTATAATTTTGCCGAGTTACATGATATATTAAATAAACGAAAATTGCAAGAAAATGAATCAATACAAGAATATTTTCTTATCATGAAACAAATATGCTCGCGTGGTAAAATCGAGGATTCCGCATTAATGCAATACATCATAAATGGTATACCCGACCCTGTTTTCAGAAAATCAATGTTATATGGATGCCAATCCATTGTAGAATTCAAGCAAAAGCTCAAAATGTATGACAAAATTCGACATGACTTTGAGAACACTAAATTTCGTAAAGTCAAACCTGAAATGCCAGTGAAAGAGAAATCCTTTCGACCAAAATCTGATCTTTTTTGCTTTAATTGTGGTTTGTCGAATCATAAAAGTAGCCAATGCAGACATAAAGATAAAGGCCCTCGTTGTTTTAATTGCTCGAATTTTGGCCATAAATCGGCTCACTGTGATCAACCAAGGAGGCCTAGAGTTAAGTCAGAACCCTCCAATGTTTCCACTGTCACGTCGAACACTTTCATGACCAAACAAGTCATTATTTCGTCTGTAAATGTTACATCATTGGTAGACACAGGTAGTGAAAGAAGTTTACTAAAGGAAAGTATTTATCGCAAACTCCCTACAATTTCGAACCTTGAACATTCAACTATCACATTAACTGGATTAGGAAATACTATAATCAAACCCCTAGGTTTTTTTCTCTACGAACATTATGATAGATGATTTTAATTATACAACTAATGTTTATGTAGCCCCAGATTATTCCATATCTTTTGATCTTATTATTGGTACAGATATCATTCAACAAAGTATTTTAACAATTTCTGGAAATAATATTTCGATGCAAAAAATCGAGAAAAATAACGATACGTCCAATAATTTTTTGATTAATATTGATCATGTGTTAGACGATCTTAATCTTGATTTATCTCATATTAACGATGAAACAATACGTTTAAAAATTTCAGAACTTATTCAAAATTATTCTCCTAAAAAAATAAAGACAACTGATGTTAAATTATCAATTCATCTGGAAAACGAAGAACCTGTCAGTTGTAATTGAGTTAAACTTAAAACATAATAATAAATATTATTAATTGGAGCAGTTCTTATAATAAGGCACAAAAATGCAGAAATGCAATACCTTTTCAAAGAAAATCTTTTCTTGTATAACCAAAGACATTTCCTTCTCTGCGAAACTATATACAGAAGCCAATAATTATTTTTTATGTTGCATTTTTTTCTAATGGTATTTTCCTATTATTTATAGTGCAAATTCTTGTTATTGTAATAAAATCATATGTAATCTGTCAAGAAATTTTATGTCTCATATACAGTTGTGTGATATATCATGTATATTAGCGCTTTAATTTTTACGATAATGTTTGTACTATTTAAAATAAAGATAAAACGTACGTTACAAAATATCTTCAAATTTAATAATTTAAAGCATGTAATGCCCTTATTTTGAAACTGCTCTTCCTCACTTACAATGCCTTACATAAATTAAATTCAAACAAAAATTATTATTATCACTACCCTTTCCAATATAAACCGTTACTGAATCATTTGTGCAGAATTTTATTGCATTCTGTAAGGATATATGCCCCTTAAATTGATGAACTAATGTTTGTCAGTTTATTCCTTAATTTATCTTATTTAAATACAGCAATGCTGAAATATATTCAGTAGCTATTGTTTATAGACCTTTTGACCCAGTGAGAAGTGAAACACTTTAGAAAATTGATCTTATCCAAGAAGATACATAAAATATAGCACATGTAAGGAATTTTAGATATATATTAAAGAAACTTCTTTGAGGATCTAAGAAAAAACACGAGACATATAGGTAACATAAAACATTTATTTATCTTCTAGTTCAGACATATAATTGTAAGTCGAATATTTTTCATGTGTTTGTTAAAAACAAATACTATTATTTTAAGTATGTACTTAAAAAAGCTACTGAAATGCGTTAGAGATAAATGATATCTACTTTATCTGCTTTTAAAATTTTATTTTAACTTTTATAATAAAATATATTTCATTTGAAAATACTTTCCATATAATATTGTATGTCAACTCTCTACTGACTTTGTATTTTTAAATAAAAGCTTAAATATTCCTCCAAAAAAAAATATATATATAAAAAATATCGAGCTATAAAATCAAGATTTTTTGTAATAGATTTACTATTGTACACAAGATTAGATTTTGCACCAGACTTTTATATACAATGTAGTATTTTTTAAGCATAACTAAGATACTGGTTTGTGGAATAAGCCGCAATTTTAGTTCGCATTTTTAAAGATTCGATTTATAATATCGTTTACTATAAAATTTTGTATTGATTATAATGCATATCTTTTAATATTCATTTTAAAATATGTTCATTTCGAATATAATATGCGAAAAAATATGTACAGTATCTTATAAATATTTTATCATAAATATTTTCTGGACATTTTAAAGTCGTAAATCTAAAATTACACTTAATCTGGCGAATAGTTTTAATATTGAATATTTACTTAAGTTGTTATAAACAAATAAAAGGATTTAAAAAAATAGAATTTAAAAATAATGAGTTAATATTTTTAATTTTAATATTAAATCAGTATTATTAATTTTAATACCTTCTACATTTATCCCTCTTATGCTAATACACATGTGGAACTCTTTGAAAACAGGTGTGCACTTCAAAGAATATGATACCGATGTACAGTCATTATAGATCAGATTAAAAAAATGCGCAAAAGCTAAAATAATTTCACTGAAACAGGAACATAAGCATTAATATAATACTTTAAGCTTAGAAACTATTGATTATTAATTCTATTTTCCATTTCAACACCCTCAAAGTGACACATATTTAGCATAGAGATATGTAACAATTTCGAATATTTTACCTAATTAAAAAAATACCTGTAAGAACAAAAATGCATAATTTTTTTCTCGGACGTCCACAGCAAGATCGATATAAATATTTGCGCATTCCCCTCAAAAAAACTTTGTCCCCCTCAACTCATTTGAAAGTTTTGAAATGGCACCCGTATTTTTTTATATCCATTTATTTTTTTTATACCCATAAAATTTTATCTCCGCCGCCCAAGTTCTATAACCAAAACTTTCTATTTTCATATAAAATTAAAGGTTATTAATTCGTCAACAACACAGAATGATTTTCTAAGTATATGAATTCCATCTAATTAAAAAATACTTTAGGTATACATACTTCAATTTAAGCTTTAAAATTATTTTTATAAATTATCTTAATCTGTTTTACAAGGCCTTTCTTAGTGAGCATTCGAGACACTTCTGTGGTTAAAAACTAAAAATTTTCTAGCACCGTTTTCTGTAGCATTTAATGAGCACGTGGAAGACGCTTTCAAAATTTAGTCATGTGCGCATTGCTTGATTTATAAATTGCACTCACGTCTTGAGTCATAGATGACTATAAACAGAGACATTAATAGCAATAAATAAAGAGTCTCTCAGTTGATCCGATACAGCTCTAATCAATGAGTAATGTTGAAAATTTCCGAAGGAAGAAATGATATTTTTATATTTTATATAATTTCGGCAGAGTTATAGGCAGCATTTTCGGTGAAAACGAATGCTTGTAAAAAATCAGATCCTGAGCTGAAATTGAAACCGAATATTCGGTCGATCTCTAGGTAAAATTTAAGGTTGAGTCTAAATTTGATGTCAAAATTGGCTGCTTTTATTGATAGTTTGTTGCGCGCTTGAAACGGAAAGGTACTACACATTTTTTAAATATAAATTAAAAGAAAACATAATTCACAGTCGAATGGCTTTTTTATTTTTCGTCTGTGATAATTTAGCAAATAAGCTGCAGGAGGTGTGTGTGGTTTTTTATAGAAATTTTGCCTGTCTTTCATGTGTCTCACATAGATAGTCACTTAAAAATTGATGGGACTTTTAAATGAAAATATGGGAGACTGGGGAGAGTTTGACCCACCCTTCAGTTTAAATATTTAAAAGAATTTCAGATTTTTTCCAATAGGTGGCAAACAAAGCTACTGAAATTCTCAAACAATAATCTTTGTTTCATGAAGATAATTGAAACAGGTGTGGAAAAATCAATTGTGAAGATTTTTCAGATTTGAAAGTGTACATTTTAGAAACATTTATTACAATTTTATCAAGTAAAATATATCATAGAAATTTAAACAAGTAGGTTTAAAGTAATGTAAAAACATTGAGATTTCATTCCAGGCATAAACATTGCACACACAGTAAAATAAACTAAACATAACCGTGTGCTATACTTTAAAAGGTGGCCATGTGGGGGAGGGACTTGAACCAGTCAATGTAGGGAAGATGAACAGATGATCAAAGCTCCTTAATTAAGTGTTTTTGGAAATCCTTTCATTACACACTGTTCATAATGAAAGGTTAATGGTTATGTTTCTAAAATAATGTAAATTTATTCTGTAAAACTACAGTAAATTGGAATGATTGATAGAAATGCAAATGTTTAACAGTGATTAAATAAAGATGAGAAAAAATGCTATAGAAGCAAGAAAAAAATTGATGACATCTAAATTGGAAAGTTGATAGAAACTTTCATTTTATTTAAAGAGTACTCATAGTACGTAAGCAAAAAGAATGTAAAAGACTAAAAAGGATGAAAACAGCATCCTTAAGAAATGTTAGGCATTCATCAATCTGAAAAAGAACATAACATTGATAAAAACACTTTAGGAAGGTATGTAGGCAAATTCATTCCACCAAGATATACTCAATGAGATGAAGCCAAATTATGTTGCAAATAGTGCTACCAGGTCAAGTGAAAAAAAAAAAAAAAAAAAAAAAAAAGTGTTTAAAATGTAATTTTTCTGCTATACGTTGAATTACGTCTAGGCAGGTTGTTTACGCATCATATTAGGTAGCTTTCATTACTAAAAGCTACCTATTCCAGCCGTTCGGAGGAAAGCGATTTCAAAAAATTTTGGTATATTTTCATCGATCATGACCCCCAGACACCGAAACCACCCTCCGTTCAAAAGTTGATATATATATATATATATATATATATATATCTGACCTTTGTCATACTGTAACTCTCGAATTTATGAACCGATTTGGATGTAATTCGGTATGTACATTGTACATACCAATGTCTCGACCGAGTTCGTTGGCCAGCTTCAACCGCCATTTTGTTTCAAAATGTCGGCCATGTAATTTTTTTTTTTTTAATTTAAAATTTAAAATGTGGTACCAAAGAATTGAAAATGGAAAAATATTTTTTTCTTATGTATTTGACCTCTTTACAAAGATTCCGGAGCAGTTTTTGTTTCATCTATATCTTAAAAAATGGCAGAGTTATAGCATTTTGAATTTCTAGCGTGGCTGACATTTTGAAACGTCCTGAATTTTGTCACGCGATAAAAGGCGTATTTATGAACCGATTTGGATGTAACTTCGTTTGTACATAGTACATACCAATGTCTCAACCGAGTTCGTTGACCAGCTTCATCCGCCATCTTGTTTAAAAATGGCAGCCATTTAAATTTTTAAGAAAAATTTAAATTTGAAATGTGGTACCAAAAATTGAAAATTGAAAAAAATATTTTTTTCTTATGTATTTGACCTTGATACAAAGATTCGGGAGCAGTTTTTGTTTCGTCTATACCTTAAAAAATGGCTGAGTTATAGCATTTTGAATTTCTAGCGTGGCTGACATTTTGAAACGTCCTGATATTTGTCACGTGATAACAGGCGTATTTATGAACCGATTTGGAATTACCTTGGTGTGTACATAGTACATACAAATATCTCGACCGAGTTCGTTGGCCAGCTTCATCCGCCATCTTGTTTCAAAATGGCGGCCATTTAAAAAATTTAAAAATTTAAAATTTAAAATGAGATACCAAAAAATATGAAAATGAAAAAGATTTTTTTGTATGTGTTTGACCTTAATACAAAGATTCCGGAACAGTTTTTGTTTCGTCGATATCTAAAAAATGGCTGAGTTATAGCATTTTGAATTTCTATTGTGGCTGACATTTTAAAACGACCTGATTTTTGTCACGCGATAACAAGCGCATTTATGAACCGATTTGGATGTTACTTGGTCTGTACATAGTACATACCAATATCTCGGCCCAGTTCGTTGGCCAGCTTCATTCGCCATCTTGTTTCAAAAGGGTTGTCATTTAAAAAAAAAAATAATTTAAAATTTAAAATGAGGTACTAAAAAATTGGAAAATGAAAAAGATTTTTTTATGTGTTTGGCCTTGACACAAAGATTCCGGAGCAGATTTTGTTTCTGAAAATTTGTTCTTTTGTTTATATCTTAAAAAATGGTTGAATTATAGCACTTTGAATTTCTAGTATGGCTAACATTTTGAAACGATCTTGTATTTGTCACGCGATAACACATGTATTCGCCTATTTCCGTGTAAGAAGGCATGTGGATAATATACATCAACATCTCAGCCAAATATAAGTTACTTTAAATAAAAGCAGCTTGGATAAAGCTGACTAACTTCCCGAAATTCTCATTCATAATGATTTAGTATTGATAAAAATTAGTATTGAATCTCCTATATTCGATTTCCACTAAATTGAGCTTCGTGTGTTTGAATAATATAAGTTGGCTTTTTTAAAATAAGGAATTTGAAAGCTACCTCTTCCTCCCGGCACTGGCCGGAAGGACTTTTTTTTATTATAATTAAACCTTGTACCATAAAATTATTTTGCCTTTTTTAAAACTGATTTTATTTCAACTTAACAAATATTTTACTATAAAATAAAGTGGGTCAAGCCTCCTATATGTAGGGAGTCTTGCCTCTTTATTTTCTCATGTTTAAAATCGATCATTTTTTAAGTTTATTATATACTAGTCTTATGTCGCAATTTTATTTTGATAACTGATTGTATAACGAATAAAATGATATATGAAATTTTAATATTGGTTCAATATTTAAAAAAAAATAAAAAAATGGGTCAACCCTCCCCAGTTATCTATACATTCTTATTCTTGCTTTTGGTTTGAAAATAATTTAAGACTCAAAAATTATCTTAATATCTATTCAAATGATGGTTTTGTATTGATACAGTTTTTTTTTTTTATAGGTTCTAAAAAATTGAGATCTCCGACTTTATTTTCATCATGAAAAAATTTCATAATTGGATAGACCAAAATATATAACAAATGACTGATAGGCAAGTTTTTGTCATAATTCTATTCTTCTAAGAACTAACCATTATCTCTCTTCAACAGAAGAGAGGAAGTCATCATTACCAGTTTCGTCTTGGATGATATAATGATGATCAATGATTTTTAATATTATACGCGTGGTATAATTAGAAGAAATGTGTGTTCATAATTGAGATATTTGCTGTTATATTTTTGAAACAGATGTGTAATTTAAATTACATGATAAATAAAAGTAGTCTAAAATAATTTTCATGGTTTTGTTACGTTCTTGTTTTCTTTCTTTCAAAATAATTATCTAATTTAGTGCTACAGTTCTATTCTTAATATTTTACCTAATATATTTTCATGATTATTATTATGTAAATGATTTAACAAGTTCTATTGATACTTCATTCTTTAAATTAATAATTAAAGCAATGATAATATAAAATTAATTTCACTTACTTGTAAAAGTTTATACATACATAAATCACATATTGTTAGCATCGATATTAATTATGAAAGTCACACTAAATCACACTTCTGTTTTGATATTGAGTACTAAAATACAAGCCTAAAAATAACAAAAAAAACTTAACGAACCTAAAAATTTCAAATTAAATAACCATAAATGAAATTATTTTAAAAGATGTCATTTGACACCGGTTGTAACAGTATTAACCACACTCGTGAAAGATTTTCAAACAGTTATTAAAACGATACGATTATACGATATTAAAAACAGTATAAGAGCACTTGAAATCAATATTTTTTATAACTATCCTGTTTTGTTAGATAATTTGTTATTTTTCAACATTTCTTCTCAAACCTGTAATTTTTACAATTATTAAAATGTTTCACCTTACTTTAATAACGACTATTAATAGGATAAAATTTTTATTGCAATTAAAAAACGAAATTATTATGTTTTGTCTTGCACATGGCAACAATTTTGCCCATGCGTAGTTTGTAATTGGTACCAATACCTTCATCAGCTTACTCCCGTCGAACTCCCCTTACAGCAAATTACGGATACTAAAGACTATACTTTCATTAAAAACTTTAATATTCTGACAGTGTTTGAATGTATTCCCACGGTTGTCAATTATGCGATTGAACAGAAAAGTGGATAGACAAAAGTGCACATTCTTAAAAAAAATTACCCTAAACAACGGATGTCCACAATTTTACCTGCGAGCTGTTTATGATAAATATTTGCGAAAACTTGTTATAAATTGTTATACATTGCTTTATTTAATAACATATTTTGTGAATAAATTATGTGAGTTGCACTGTTTGATGTTAGTAATAGTTCTTCGGCCCACGAGTTCACCTCAGACGTAAAAAGAATGACTATAATCAAGTTATGTACATGCAAAGTATTTATCTTTTTTTTTCTCTCACATTGCAAATTGATTTATAACTTTATAATACAATCAGTGACAGATTATATCGTCTATAAAGTCTTTGTGTGGAACTCAAATATTGAGAAGTGGGATATTTTCTTTCAAATATATAAACATGCCTCGTTAAAAAAAAAAAAAAAAAAAAAAAAAAAAAAAAAAAAAAAAAAAAAAACATCAGAAACACGTGAGCAAGGCAATACCAGACATAACGACTGGAGACAATTACACATGGGGGAAGGTCGGGCAGCTATGGACACATAAACTAAATTCATAAAATTTTGGAAATGAACTGAGTTAAACTTCTATTTTGAACTAGAAATTGAATACAATGTATCTCTTATAATTCTAATTAAGTATCAATCAGATAGTTTCTTTATCTTAGCTTAAATCAAGTATTACAATAAGTCTTTAATTTTTGACAAATGTTTTTTTTTTTTTTTTTTTTTTTCGGGTATCTCCGGACGTACATAATTAACAGTGACCAAGCCGCTCTCTGACCTTACACACGTCGCAATAGTAGTAAGGCTGCGAAGGATCGATTTCCACAAATGCTACATGCGACCAGTTTTTACATTTCTGACATTATATTCATTCTTTTTCAAACATTTCGTGACAAATGATGCATTTTTGTTCCCTGGTCCTTCTGACAAACTCTAAATGCTCTTCTTTGTTTTCATTTTTTTTTCTTGATTGCCGTTGCTGAAATCTCTTTTGTTGGTTGTATCATTCTTTTTGTTGGTTGTACTTTTGGTAGCTATTAAATTAACAACTAACTACTATATCCAAAAAGTGTCCGAGGGTAACCAGCGGAATTGTGTCCGAAGATACCCAACAAAAATGGATCCGAGGATACCCGACGGAATATTGTCCTATGGTACCCGGCGGAATTCTGCCCAATTCCACGACTCCGTCTCGATTTTATATTTTTATTTACAATCAAAACAATAATTACAAATACAACGACAACAAATTACACTTAAATTTTAATCTACAACAATCACCGTACAGCATAATTAATAAATGATAGGGCAGTCCTTATATTTAATATACAATAACTGCATTCAAAAATTAAACGGTGAACACAAAACAATCTTGACATAGGTAAATAAACGTTCGTCACAACATTGTAAAGCAGTAATTATTCTCTACGCTAAATGTAGTAATATTGCATCAGAAATATTGCTCAGAACGTACATATGAGTTTTCGTGAATTATTTCAATGGAAATTTATATTTGTGATTTAGAAGGCCACAAACTGACTTATGTTCTAAATGTGAAGAACTCCGTGTAAAGCTAATTTACCCAACCTAGATGAAAATACAAAAGAGTTGCTAATGAAGAACTAAAAATTCCTAAGCACAGAATATCAAAAGTTTTTTTAGTTAAGCCAACCCTTACGAAAATAGTTCATAGAGCTGTATAGAACTCTATAGGATTCTTTACGAGTTTTATAGAATAGCCTTTCTATAGAATACTATTTCTATAGAGTTTTAAAGAGTTCTATAGAATACTTTTTCTAAAGAAAATATTTCTATAGAATGTTTTGGAAAGTTTCTTCTATAGAGCAGTTTTTCTATAGATTACTATGAAACTTATAGAAGTTCTATAGAATAATGGTTCTATACATTTTTTAATTAAAAAAATATGTTTTTTGGTCTTTTAAAATTTATGTATACTAATTTATTTATACCTATATATCATAAACTAATGATTCTGTAGATTTTTTTTAAATATATGTTTTGGTTTTTAAAAATTTTTGTGTACTAATTTATTTATGCCTATATAAAAAAATTGTAATTCATAAGTTTTAATATAATAGTATTTCATAGATTTAATATGATTATAATTTAATTCATAATTCTAATACATTATGATTCAATTGTAATGTAATAATATATCAACCGAACTACATTGATTTAATTATGGTTAGATAATTTGTTTGTTTTTGATTTAATTTCTTGTTTAATTTATAATCATTTAATAACTTGTTGTTTATTTCATAAAAACATTCATCTAATTTAATAACCTTTATTAACTAATTGCAATTTTTATTCAAATATTTTATTTTGAAGTAAAAAAGTTTTTAAACAATTATGCTTCAAGTTTAACAAATAATAATTTTTGAGACTTTTAAATATTTTTTCAATAGCATATTAAAACCACGTTATTTCCACGTCTGTCGATGTCATATTAACGAATTTTAACTGAAATCTCAAGTTAATATATGAAAAGAATTTATGCTGTGTAGCTCATTTTAAACTGTAAATAATATAGCACCATCACCAACAATTAATAAGGAAATATATAAATAAATAAATTCTTTATTTTAACGGACTTTTTTCCCCTTTAAATCTGATTTTCTAAGCTACAAATGATTTCAGTTTTCATAATTCACACAGCGTATAAAATGTATACGATTTCTATATGAGTTTAAATATTGGGAAAGCAAATCACAAAAGAAACAAACTTAAAATACTCTAATAAGAGCCAAAATTCTGCGAACAGCCGTAGCGTTCGCTGAAGGTACCGACTCACGTCCGATCACAGAACCGAGGCAGCATCGAGCGCGGTTAGCACTTAGGGGAGGGTTGGCTGTTTGTTGGCGGAATCCGAATACTCTTTTATAGAATAAATTCGAATATTTTTATAGAAATTTCTATTGAATTTCTATAGGTATTTCTATAGCTTTGGGGGCGTTCAAATATTACGTAAGCAAATAGGACGGAGGAGAGGGTTAGCGATTTGCTTATTTTTGCTGACAAGGGGGAGGTGGGGGTTTGAATAATGCTTATGTAAGACATTTTCAAAATCTATTAACTTGTAAAAAAAAAAAAAAAAAAAAAGTATTAAAAAATTTGAAATTGAAAAAAAGAAATAGCAAAAGAATATTAAGCTTGAAGTTCTGATGTCAGCTATTTTGACCGCACAAGGAAAACATAAACGATCTCTTTTATCTAGAGGTGACTATTCATGTTTGATGCACGAGTGCTTATTATCTCTGAGAACTTACTATTTCCAATAGTGAGAATAGAATAGAATAGAATTGAATGAACCGATCTGATATGTTGTATTGTGACAGTACGAGTTTTCCGGGAAAGTTTCCAAAACGTAAATAAAATTCCACCTTTTTTGCTTCCACCCCTCCTCTGTCAAGTGGTTGAACCCCATAACTAGTGACCAATTGCTCTAATGTCTGGTGTCTCGTGAGTTTTGAAAACCTCTCAGTATTGTAGTGTAGTGGTGTTAAAAATAAATGAAATCGGAAATATGTCTTCATTTCGAGAAATCTTGTATAAAAAAACTTTTTAAAAGTTTAAAAATATCTGCATTACATAAACCTTTGAAGGATATCCAATGCAAAACTAATGATGTGTGGCAGCAGTATAAAAAGTCTTCTAAAACTAACAAAGAGTTAGAGGTATTTGTGCTAAAAAGAATTGAGTACGAACTGCGTAAGGCAACCAAAAAGAAATCAGTCTTTCTTGATTATTTTATAAAGGTAATTATAATAAATTTATTCTTAAAATTTTAAATATATTTTATCATATTTTTAAGTTTACATAATTACTTGTAAAAATTGGAAAAAAGATAAGATAATATGACCTTGTAACCTTGGCGAAACATGGTCACTATGGCAATAAATAAAGACCAATGAAATGCCAAAAAACGAGTTATTACTTTTTAAACCTTATTTTTTCTTTTCAAATAACTCGAAAATTAATGCATCCATGAGGGAAAAAATGAAAAAAATATCTAAGTTTTGTAGCAGATAATCTTCTAACTGTTTTCAAATTTTGTACCTTTCTAAAAATGAAATGTAATCCAATTGAATTGAAGATGCCGTATGATTATTTTTGCCCTTTCATAAAGTCGCAATTATCAGCAAGAACTTGTAGAAGTTGTGGCCAATACCATGCATCTCAGAAGTAATCAAACAGACACAAAAAAATTCAACACAGTGAAATAAAAAGAAAATTGACCGGTTAAATTGATGGCATTGAGCTCAAAGGCTATTCACACTAATTGTATATTATACTCTTATTTCAAAGAATAATGACCCTCGAAAAATAAAACAAGGGATTAGTCCCCGTTACCCCCTTTATACTTAACCAAAGAACCTCCAAATTTAATCAGGGAAGCTCTTTAACATAATAAACTGGTATATCAAATTTGAAGCAAATCAGATAATTCTGCATGAAAAAACCATTTCTCTAAATTAAGGGGATTCTAGCCCCCTTTTTCCTCCCTTTATATGTAACTAATGAACCTCCAAATCTAATGAAGGCAGCTCATTAACACAATAAACCGATATACCAAATTTGGAGCAAATCGAATATTTCTACATGAAAAACCCATTTATCTAAATTAAGGGGGGTAGCCTCCTTTCGCCCTTTATACTTAAGTAATGAACTTCCAAATCTAATCAGGGAAGCTTCTTAAAATAATAAACAGGTATACCAAATTTGGAGCAAATCGAATGTTTCTGCATGAAAAACCCATTTATCTAATTAAGGGCAGGGGAGGACTAGCTCCCCTTTTTCCCCTTTATTCTTAACCAATGAACCTCAAAACTAATCAGGGAAGCGCCTCATCAGAATGAACATAGAAAAAAAAATTGAATCAAATCGGATATTTCTATCAAGAGTTATCGCGTTACGTACATACGTACCTACATACAGAACCGGCGGGCGCAAAAGCTCTCAGGCTTTGATAGCCTGTGAACTAAAAAGCGAGAAGGCCTGTCTTATACGACCATTGAGAATTGCTGTTCGTCGAGCAAATTATATGTGCGTCATAAAATTCGAGGAAGATATTGAAAATGTTGAGTAGATCAATGAAGATGATGTTGATCAAGATTGCATCCCAAAAAAAAGCGATGAAGATAATCAAATAAAATTGGAAACGAATATCATAATAGATATAGAAAAATGGCTTGAGCAGTCGTGGTCAGCATCAGAATAGATATGGGCATATTCAAATTAAAATTTTACAAATGGCTAAGTTCTTCTAAAATTGTGATTGTGAAAAAGGGCTAAGAAATTTTCTTAACTCTTTAAGACCGGACTGCTTTTTGAGTTTTTTTTTTTTTAAAACAATGATATAACTGAAATTTGTAACTGATAATTCACTATCTGTTGACAAAATTCATATAATATAGTTTCTGTTAACCAGCACAATCACTCGATTCTGGCATTTATGGAATAGATAACATAGGAAGGTAGAATTTATTTAATGATTAACCCGCACGATCGTGCGGGTACCGTCTTAAAGGGTTACCTAGAATTGTAAGGAAATAAAACAAGCATTTTTTAAATTATTTTTTTAAGTCAAGTAGAGTTTTTTTTTAATTTGAATTAAGTCCTATTCTTTTTCAAATTAAATTATTAGTGTTAAAGAAAAGTGGGGGGGGGGGGGTGCAATTTTCTTACGTAATTATTAAGGGGGGGGGGTTGAGATTTGCTTATTTTTCTGACAAGGGGGGAGGGGGAGTCAAAAATTGCCAAAAATATTCTTACGTAATATTTGAATAGCCCTTTTTAGTTAACCTAGTTTATAGAAAAACAGGCCATAATTCTATAGGATTCTATAATACTTTTCCTATAAGTTTTTTTTTTGTAGAATTCTAAAAGAAAATTTTGTAAGAGAAGGAAACCACCGAAAATTTCCAAGAGAATGGCGGTACTGTTAGGAGATTATCTTCACACAGAATCTTCCACTACTAGTTTTCCCAGTCCAGAATTTATTTTCCTGTCAACTGTGGGTTTATGAATTTTGTGCCTATAATATGAAAATTAGAAAACTAAATTTGTGCTCTTACCATGAATGTTAAGCACTCAATGTGTCGAACGAAGTGGCAACATTTTAAAATCATTATGTCCGTGCCAAAGCTCAGTAAGAAATAACGAAGAAATAACGATACATATTTAGTGATGGACAAAAGCAATACAATGATTATGTTCCATGTATTATCAGCTTGTCGTAATATAATAAATTATCTTTTTTTTCTCATGAAGAGGTCACTGAATAATGATTACGCAAATGTAAAACGGAAAATTGGAAACGCAGACCATATTTCACACATAAACAGGATGAGCATTTTAAACTCAGTAGCACCAAAGATAAAAAAGATAATGCCAAAACGATAACATATTCCAGTGTGCTTTAAATGGGCTTTGAATTGTGGCAAAAGTTATCTTCAAGAAAAAACTATAAGGATCGCCCAAATGAAAGTGGCATTGATGTAATAACTCCACCATTTGAAGAGAAAGATGACTGCGCATGCTCCTATAGAGGGCGCGGAGGGCTGGGAATGCATGCGATATCATCAGATACCGCCAGATGCGTGTATGTGATAGCGTGGGAGCACGTTAAAAGGCATCATTTGCCTCCAAACGGTGTCAACGCGCTGTCTTGCAATTTTAATAGCGGAAAATGTGAGTGATAGTGAAATCTATCGTCGAATGCAAAATGTCAATGGCACGGAGTGTATGTCACGCAGATCGGTATACCGATAGTGTAGGCATTTTCGTAGTGGAAGAAGCAGTTCTGACAACAGATCACGACCTGGTCAAGCACATGTGATCTTCTTCCACAACAAAAATCCCTACACCTTCCTAATACAGATCTGCGTGAAATACACTCCGTGTCATACACATTCTGCAATCGACGATAGGTTTCACTGGCACTCTGTTGACACCGTTTGGAGGAATGCATGATGCGAATGATATTATTTAACGTTCTCCCACGCTTTCACACATGCATCTGGCGGGCTCTTACGATATCGTATGTATTCCCAGCACTTTGCGTCATCTACAGGAGCATGCGCAGTCATCTTTCCATTCAAATGACGGAGTTATTACAACAATGTCGCTTTCATTTGGGTGACCCATATGTTACCAGAAAGATTTTAAAGAAAAAAGTTTATAACAAGTGTGTAAGTGTGATCACAGATCGCACAGAGGGTTTCGGTTAATATTCCTTTCAAAACACTTTATACTTTTGAAAAATCTGTTAGTTCCACATTTCGCAACAAGGGGCGCTCTCTATTCTAAACAAACATCTATCTGAACGAAACTCCGTTTTACATACTATCCATAGATATATTAGTCGAGGGGATTGGACCAATAGCACCCGAGATAAGTAGGCGCACCTGGCGGTAAAAAGTGGAATTAAAATATGTAAGGCTATGGTGCATAATATGAAAGAATGGTCAAAGGGGTGTCGGCAAAAGTTGGAAAAGTGCTCCCCAGGTGAAAAGGGTGGAAGTTATAAAAATTGCTTAAAATATACAAGTTAGAGCACAGAGGTGTAAATAATATGAATTTATGCAAATTTTATGATTTGTCGTGTGGTCTGAGGTATTAAGCTATACGTATGCAAAAATCCATGTGCCCAACTTAATTAGGTGCTCTCTTAGAAAGAATTGCTTAAAAGACATATGTAGTAGCTCAAAGGGTTAAACGTAATACTTTTTCAAGATTTTAAGATTTGTCGCCTGGACTCAGGTGTTCTGCTATAAGTATGCAAAATTTCAAATCTCCAATTTAATAAGGGGCTCAGTTAGAAAGAATTGCTTAAAATACGCAAGTGGGAGCCCAAAGGGTTAAATGTATGACTTCTTCAAATTTTTATGATTTGTCGCATGATGGTGTTCAGCTATAAGTATGCAAAATTTCACGTCTCCAACATAAACAGGGTGTCCCTTAGAAAGAATTGTTTAAAATACACATGTAGGAGCCCAAAAGGTTAAATGTACGACTTTTTTTAAATTTTATGATCTGCCGTTTGATGTGAGGTGCTCAGCTATAAGTATGCAAAATTTCACGCTTCCAACCTAATTAGAGGCTCACATAGAAAGAATTGTTTAAAATACACATGTGGGAGCTCAAAGGGTTAAATGAACGACTTTTTCAAAATTTTATGGTTTGTCATTTGATGTGAGGTGTTCAGCTATAAGTATGCAAAATTTCACGCCTCCAACCCAATTAGGGTTCACTTAGAAAGAATTGTTTAAAATACACATGTGGGAGCCCAAAGGGTTAAATGTACTTTTTCTAAATTTTATGATTTGTCGTTTGATAAGATGTATTCAGCTATAAGTATGCAAAATTTCACTCCTCCAACCTAATTAGGGGCTCGCTTTGAAAGAATTGTTTAAAATACACATGTGGGAGCCCAAAGGGTTAAATGTACGACTTTTTCAAAACTTTATCATTTGTCGTATGATATGTGGTATTCATCTATAAGTATGCAAAATGTCAAGTCTCCAACATGTATAGTTTCTGAGAACGGGCTCTGTGACAGACAGACAGACGGACAGACAGAGGAGCGAGACGAATAGGGTTACGTCAGATGAACAAAACCCTAAAAAGGATAAAACCTATATTCAATTGTCGAGGATAGTTTTGTTCGCTTTTGTTTAGTTTTACTTCAACCCCGGAATGTTTTTACCAGAGTAGTTCTGCAAAAATTCTTACGGATGACATATTTACGTACTACAGTTGATAATTACTAATCAATCCCTTAAATATGAAATACTTACAAAAGTTGAGAAAATATATACCAGCGCAGTGTGTTCATTGAGGTTATTCTGGAGTGGCCAACAAACGCAGAAACATGGCTAGATGTAAACTAAAATTTTTAGTTTAAAAAAATATTTTTTTTAAAGTAACTTTATTTAAACTTTTTTTTTTTTAAAAATAGAAATAACGAATGTTGTTTATATTAATGTTGTTTAATTGCTAAAACCATCTGAAGCCGTGGATGATTTTCGAAAAGACTCATGTCGAAAATATATAACATATGTTTCCACCTATTCATCTTTATTAAAGAAAATCATTTCAGTATGCTATGATGAAACACATTAGTTAGCTGTCTTAGAAAATAAGGATTCCGAAATCCTAAAAGTTAAAAAGAATCACTTCTTTTTCCTTATTGTAAAGTTTTAATTCCGAAATGAGCAAATGAGCTCTTTAAAAATTTGTGATTAATTTGTATAAAGGGCGAAACGAGAACTTTGGGGATAATCTATATAGCACCAGTTAATCATGAAAGCAAAATAATAATAATAATAATAATAATAGTTCAAAAGGTTTAACGAAGAGTGCTTCTAATTACAAATCTATTTTTTTTTTCAAAAATATCAGACTAATAATTTTGAATGTTTAAAAATATTAAAAATCTGATATAAAAAAAATCTCTTTGTATGAAAATAATCTCCTGAAATTCAAGAAACAAGTCACGCAATACTTGAAGCTTCGAAAGAAAATTTTAGCTTAAGACCGTCAAAAGAAATATTCGAGTTTTAAATTTAACCGTAGAAAGGAAAAGTTTTTCCAAGCGTCCTTTTTGAATAAATTGATCTTGATATGTGTCTGCGGCTTAGAGGATAGAATTGTCAGAAATCTGTATGACTTTTTCTTTTTTTTTCATTCGAAATTAAGTACGTTAGGATTTTATTTTACATTCTTCAACATTAGCCTTTCTAAAGGAATGCAATTTATTATTGTGGTATTTCTGATACTTTAAAAACTATATTATACACTTTTCAAAGACAGAGGATGCACATATATAAAAACAGAGTATTTCTTTAAAAGTGTTAATCTTCCATTATTTTTAAACGTATTAATATTTATAACTATCAAATTATTTTCTAAATAACTCTATGTACTATACCCACTGTCATTATGGATTATATCTTGAATTCTAATATAGGGCGGCAGTTTTAAAGAATAAATTTATTTAGTGAAGATTCATGTTAAATCCGCACTTCTGTACATCATCATGTGTCATCGACATGTATTAGGTAAACATTATTTTTATGAGATCAAACGATTGCAACATTAAGTTTCTATTGAATAATTATTTATTACATACTATTAGTTTTCTTGCGTTTTGTTGTAAATTATCTGCAACAAAATTTTCTAATTAAACGCGTAGTGTAAAATAATTATAATTCATTTACAAACATAAGAAATAATTCTCATACATTTTGGCCTGCGGTTAGTTATTGTGAATAATGGAGAATAAAATATTGAGTGTGATATGAATACCATTTATATTTTTTAATGCTATTTACTAAAGTACATTTATTGTGCATGAAAAAAATGCATGCCTTATTTACAAGGACGATAACAATTACTTCATTACAGTATGGTTTATTGCCATTATTTATTTGAAGAGACTTTTAATGACAATAGACTATTTGAAGTTATCGATATTTACATATTTTATTGCGGTACAAGTTTTACGTAGTATAGTTGTATGTGCTCCACAAACAGGTCCTTTAAGAGGTCTTCCGATCTACAATTAACTTTGGGATGTTATATATTTTAAGCATGTTTTCATTCATCTTAAGCATTTTTAAGCTAAACTGGATTTTACACATATAGTCTGATTTTCAACGAATAATAGTCAATAATATGATCTTGAGATTTGTCAAGAGTTTAAAATATTGTGGGAAATCAACAGCACACGTCATCTTGTATTCAAAAGAAAATACCTTTAAATTAATATCGATTTTAAAGTTTTAATGTCGAATTCAAAATTTGTAACAATATTGCTGATTACTTAACAGTGTTTTTAAAACCAATCCTTTATGAATTTGATATTTGTGATAAAAAATAACGATTTTCTTATTAAAAAATATATATATATGAGAAAAATCACAAATGTAACGAAGTAAAATAAATATATTTCTTTAAAATCATTTCATTCTAGTTTAGATTTACTTCGTTGTTAATTACATGATATATATATATATATATATATTAACACGTTCACGCCGGCTCGGTGGGTCACACTCGACTGTCTCAGAGCTGGCAAGTCTTCGGCCTTTTGGATACCAGTATTTTAATACAGAAAATGTTGTTTTATTTAATTAGAACAATTGGGCGATTTAAAGGAACGACATTTTCTCTAAAATAACAGTGGTGTGCAAAAGGCCGGAGACTTGACAACTCCGAGACATTCGATTGTGACCCACCGCGCCGGCGTGAACGTGCTATAGCACCGTTTCCAATGCATTTTTCAAGCCTCCCCGGAACGGGCATTTTACCTTCTATACCGTTTCCAATGCACAAGCCGGTTTGAGGGTGAAACTAGCCTAGGTCATTTTTTCCCCGAAATCAGACCTGCAATCTATTAGGTCAGTAAGCCTGCTTTACGGAGAACTCTTTTTCGATAAACAAACTTCCAGCGCAACGCTTGCTGAATTGCTTGTGTATTTCAATGGCGTGTTGATGTTTTAGTGATTAATTTTAAATGTTATTAATTGCTTTGTTATTATTTTTTAATCTTTTTTAATTTTTAGAAATTATTATTTTTGTTAAGGCTACAACACGAATAAAGAGAGTTCGTTCGTCATCTAATGAAATGAAGCGTCCGACAGAAAAAAAAATTTCGAACTTAATGTGATTAGTTGAAAAATGAAGCATAATAAAAACGAAAAGGTGGCGATGAATTAGTAATGGTAAAATTTTTTGGCTTTTGAGAAAATCTGAGTTAATATTTTCGCAATATTGTAATCTCAGTAATACAAAGTATTAATCTGTATTTTTTTTTTTTTCACATTTCATTTATTAACCCCCGGTATGCTATTTCTTCCTCCCAGTAATTAAAGTGTCATCTCCAAAAAATATCGTTCCGTTGTATAAGCCAGCCGTAAAACAAAGGATGTATCATTGTACAGAATAAACTCTACTGCAATTTTTTAAACTTCTAAGAATCGCACATTTTCAATTTTTATGCAGTCGTTTTGGGGAGAAAAAAGTAGTTTTAAATGCAATTTGTTTGAAAACTGCATCTCAATTTATTTGAGATATTACTTTTTTTTTGTAGTTTTTAGCGCCGTTTGTTTAATTTTGGCAACTTAAGTACTCCATTTCTGTAGAAAGTAAAGGAAAAATAGTTGGGAAATAGCAATTATATCTTTTTGTTTCCAGTTTCCCATAAAACAGAAAAAAAAAGTAATTAAAATACATGCTATTTAAAAAAAAAAAAAAAAAAAAAACCATAAATGAATGATTTCTGATAAACATGGAGCTGTTATAAACTACATTTAATTTTAAGTAACTATATATTAATATTACAAACAAATGAAGGCAAATAGATCATTAGATAGCCGATATTTTTTGTCGAATTTCTTTTTGATTTCTTTTTGCTGGATTTGTGTATTATTCTGAGATAGTGACGTCCTACTTTAGTGTAGATGTTGTTTAAGACTGTATCGTAAATGAAGAATTCTTCCTCGGATGCGAATGACGTCGTTTTATATAAAATAAAAGCTTGCGTTTGAAGTCTTAAAACTGAACTATCTATATACATGTATATATTTTTTCCATCGGGAGCGACACTAAATTCTGAAAAAGCAGAATTCCTGTTTTCTAGTTACTCCACCCCCCCCCCCCCTTCCTAAGGATGTCATCAGAATTTGCAGAAGTGATTTTTTAAATGATTTCTTGAAGAAAATCCTTTAAAGTGCATTGTTGAAGCTCTTGATATTTTAGTTTAATAAAGCAATATCTTTCTTTCAGTCTAATTAGACAGAAAACTAAAAGCAAACTATGAACTTTATTTGAGAAATCTACATTACTAAAAAACTTAACGTTCCTCAGATATATAATAAAAGCAGTGAAATGTACACAAAAACAAAATTAGGGAGCATTGTAACTCTAAAAACTGTAGCGTTTTGCAAAAATTAATAATCGATTATATGCCATATTTATAGGCACGGAATGTTTGTAATCCAAATATCTGCGTAAAATATCTATATTTTTTTTCGCACGAAGAGAGGAAACAGCCTTTGTAATTGTACAAAACTATGTATGATTATCAAATATTAGCGGTAACATGCATCATTTGCAAACAACAGGTTACGAAAATTAAAAATGAAAGTAAATTTTTTGGATTTTTATGTAATTTTTTCTGCAAGATGCTGAAAACAAGCGGATTTCTAAAATTTTTAATAACGAACAATTCGCTTAGTGAAGAAAAACAATGTAAAGGGTGTTCTAAAAATCCAAAATACTATTTTCAGACAATTTTTTCTTATTTTTATTCTTAGACATATGAAATTGGCAAGAGCTATTATTCAGAAACTACGAAATTGAATAGCGTTTTCCATTTTTTGATAAAGCTAAAGTGTATTTAAAACAATTTTGTCAAATTTAACGTTTTAAGCATATTTTTGGGGTGTAATTGCTTAAAAAAGGTCGTCATGAGACAAAAGTCGCTTATAACTCAAGATATAATACATTTATCGAAAAAAGAAAAACGCTATTCGATTTCATATCCCTTCATAGTCTTGCCTTCATATTCCATGCTTTCGCGCTTAAAAATGACTTCGTGAATGCGTCAGAAAGTTCTGCGCTAATGTTAGGAATATATGCATATATATATATATATATAATATATATATATATACTTTAAGAACCGCTCTAGACCCATTACCTAATATTTGCTTCCTTATCATATGAACATATAATTACAATCTATTCGATTCCATTCAGAGCCAGTCTTTCGTAAAACAACCCAGACGAAAGAGAATTTTCTGAAGGCCCTATATATTTTCATTGATCCCCCTTCCCTCGCCCCCCTCAAAAAATATAAGTTTCCTTAGGAGTCGTTTATAAATGAGAGGGAAGAAGTACATTGGATCAGAATACACCCCCTTTTACCTTCAAAGATAACATATATATATATATATATATATATATATATATTAGATTTCAGCCTCTTTGGGACCCCTTATAAGTGAGCTCTGCCGTTTGTGGCTGGTCCTGGTACCATTAAATTACTATCTGATAGCTTAAGAAATTCATGACAAAGGATTATAGATTTATCAAATTTTTCATTTAAGAAATACAACAACCCTTTACTATACGTGAGATTCAAACTTAATTAAAAGTATCTAAGTAGTTGTACTAAAGGGAGCTTAAAAATGAGCTTAAAAATTAAATTAGATTCAAAGTTTAAAAATAAAATAAAACTAAAATTAGAAAATTAGTAAAGTTTAGCAAATTTTAAAATTTATATTCGAAGAAATTGCTCGATTTTTCTTAACTTGTTTTGAATCTAAATATTCTATACGTGTAGTGCTGAAAATTATTTTGTTACCGTTCTTAGGCGTATGATAATTAGATAATAAATAACATTGATAAAATGCAAAAGTTATTTAGAAAACATTAAAAGGTAACTTTCGTCCTCAAGATGTTCAAAACAGATTTA
Organism: Maratus speciosus; assembly: GCA_963932465.1. Lineage (NCBI taxonomy): Eukaryota > Metazoa > Arthropoda > Arachnida > Araneae > Salticidae > Maratus > Maratus speciosus. Next base: position 314,979,586 of record OZ010800.1, read on the forward strand.
AGAAATTTTAATAAAATAATTTTTTCAAAATAAAATATTTTTCTTATTCTTTCTTTCTCTTTTTTTTTCCATTATAACTAACTCGTATTTGTAGATCCTTGAAAACTAAAATTTGAAGCTTTATTTAGAATATAAAAAATTATATTATGAAATTTTCACGATGCAATAAAATTTGAAGGCAAAAAATACTATTCCAATAAATTGGCAACTATGTTTTACTTACAATTCTTGAATAAAGAATTTTCAGATTTCCACAAATTGTGAAAAATGCAACATTTGAACTTTTAAATTTTAAATGTTTGATCATTTTATTATAATAGCTAAACATCATCCGTCATCGGTCTTTCCCCTGACCAAACATCACAAATCTGATAAAGGTAAGTTAAGCAAAATTTGAAAAATTTATATGCAGAGTCAACTTCAAAAATCCGGCATCAAAACCATCTTTCCCTAGTGTCGAAAAAGTGATATAGATGATTGGTTAAGCATTGAAGAAAATGCATCAAGAACGAACAATTTAATGGGCGGATAGATCGCTGACGTTGTGCTAAATAAAACCGCTGGTAGTGCTAGTAGCAACTCAGAAGATGAGGATGAACAACCAACCGAAGAAAAGGTATCACTAGAAAAATACATAAATTTGACTAGAGAATTAATATATGGCTTAGAGAAATAAGACAGTATTTCCGAAACCGACATTTTACATTTGTATAAAATGAAAAAAAAAATGTTAAGGAACGGCCAAAAAAATTTAAGTAAACAAAGTGGACATCGATGTTACCGAAATTATAAGCGAAGAAATAATGCCACTCTTTATTAGATTTTTTTTTCTGTAATATAGAAAATATTAAAGTAAGTTTTTTTTTTATTTAATTCTCTTTTTCTTACATAATTTTCACTTATCATGAATTAAATTATGGCTAAAGGCACCATTAAGAATATAATACTACATTTGATATTCCTAGTTACTACTTTTGACATTCCTTCAAAAATCCGGCATAGTCTCAATCCCGATGATGCCGGATTTTTGAAGTTATAATGCACTAGCCCATTTATAATGAAATCACCATGCATAATTTTACGAGTAAAGTTTTGCATATCGCTTCTTCTGTTTACATCGGAACTGGACTAGCAGCCAATCACAGTCCAAAAGAACACGTTACGCAGCTTTCGGATTTTTAAAGAGGTTTGGTTTTATGCTTGCGTATGGAAACGGGTGCAAAATGAAAGCAGGTACGACAGCCGCATCTCACCCCTTCCTTAAAAGCCGGTTTGATTAACCCTCTAAGTGTTTGGGGCGTATTATTCCGTTCACTAAGCTCCAGGTTTCACAGCAATACAAGCAATATTTAAGATAACATAATTCTATAGATTTATGGAATTTTAAATGCATTGAAGAATTATTAATACTCTTAGGGATTACATTCATATTTTTAATTGAGTTTTTTTTATAACGTTGAAAGAATCATATTTTATTAGCATTTAAAACAAAATGCAAAGAAAACAACATCACAATTTTACCCTTTTGCAAGACGCTCGGAGGGTTCGCGATTGGAAACGGTGCTTTTGTGAACCTTGCGCAGAAAGGGAAAAATATGATTGCGGGCTAAGCTTTTAACTTTAATATTAAAAGAAAATAATTCGTTTAGCTTCGAAAATGATTTTTTTAAATATAATTTCTGATTCCGTAAAATATCATATGGCAACTTTTATTTCATTATGTTACATAATTAGATCTAACATTTAAAACAAACTTAAAAATGTGTCGTTCTTTTTTTTTTTTTTTTTTTTTTTTTTGAAATTCACAAATTTACTTCTGAAAAGTTAGTCGATTGGTGTTAATAAACAAAATTATGCATTGGATATGTGTACTTTTTAAAATATTTTATGTATTAGATAATTACATATCTATTTAGAATTACGTAAATACCTCGTGTGTGTATGTGCAGTAAAATTATTTAAATACATTTTCTCTCAATTCGTTAATAGCTTATAAATTCTCTTTTTACTATTCTCTTTTTATTTTCGTTTAATCACCTTCTAAAAATTCCGATTTTTAATTGCATAAAAATGTTCCAGATAATTCTTCTGTCAATATTTTTATTACTTCATTTTAATTTGATATTGTATTGCATACACATAGTTTAATTTGATGTATTTGCTTTATTTTGGGTACACGTATATCACGGTAATATATAACTGCATTTAGAACTTCAATGGCTTTGCTTGATTGTGTGTTTAATTTAACTTCATCACTATCCATGGCAGACTGTGCAATCCTTAAATAACTTTTAAAGTAACAAATACATGAAGGGAAAGTATTATGAAAAATTATTCTGATTTTTTTTATTTATTTATTTATTTATTTTTTTTTTGTCAGTTTGACATTTTACCGTTACCCTTGCTACGAAGAATTGGAGACAAATGATATTCATGTGCATTTTATTATATTTCGTTGGTACATTGAATATACATTTGTATTAAAATATTTTGCGTCAAAAGAGTGGATTTATGCTGTAAAATATACACGAAACGATGGGATGTTTGAGGAGACATTCTAAATGGAAAAAAAAATCATGATGCATTTCCGAAAAGTAACGAATCCCCTTTAAATGATCAATTAAATTCTTAGCAGATTTATACATTATTGTCTGACCAAAGTGAAAGTTAATACACAGCGCAATATTACTTTCATGTCACATACAGCTATGACGGATATTAAAGCTTTCGTGAAAACCTTTCGTCAAGCTTAACTCAAAAAATATTTGTCGTTTTTCGCTTCTGCTTGCATCAGAAGGTACCTATGAGGGTAACCTACTCAATGCACCTACTATGAAAAATAAGTTCCAAACCGTTTAAAAATTCCATTAAAAAACTGATAAAAAAGAACAATTTATCTACATACGTAACGGAAATTTAGTGTACGTCATTTTCACTGGTTGGATGTTTTCGTTGAAAATCAGATTACAGCACAAGGTGCAAAGAAAACATGCACGCACTAATATTAAAGTATAATAAAACCTATTTAAACAGTAAAATAAACCTGGATTTGTTTTTATCTATTTGAAAAAAAGGCTAAAATAACTTAGTATTTTACATTCTGCGATAATCTCTGTAAGATATTTTTTCAATCAACAATAGCGTTTTTATATTTCGCGTATGCAAATTAGAAACAATTCTTTGATGATTAAATAAAACATTTTGATTATGGCATCATTTCTTCTTTTTCGTTTTAGTATTTCAAGTGAAATTGGTACTTTTCCAGTATAGGGGCATTGGCGAGGTAGAGAAAATGAGTTTGGCAAGAGAAGTAAACTTTTGCTGCATATTTTCTAACAACCTATCCATTCTTTGATATATCCATTTATGCAATTTATTGTGTAAAAAAATCATTTACCCTTTTTCAAAAACAAACAGAAGTAACTTATATATAAAAAATAATATTATTATATATAAATACAATGCTTATATTTATACGTAAAAATAAGCATAAACGTTCATCAGATTTTGTACATGCATGTATATCATGTATAAGCTCAAACTGCACCGAATTTTTAAATGCCAAAAGTGTTACTGGAAAAGTACTATAAAATTAGTTAAAATCATGTATTTTAAATCAAAGGAATGGAGGGTTTACGTTACTAGGTGTGCTCCGCCCCCTCCCCTCCTGCTCGCTACCATCACCAATCCCCCGCGTAATAGCAATTCCTATTTTCTAGCCAACCCCAGACATAAATATTTCGCGTTTCCATTCTGGATCGCTTCGCGATCCTTTTATATCTATGCATTCAAAATTTTTAGATTCCACTTTGTAAAAACGCGCTCCTCCTCTCTATATATAGTTGTAAGAATATTGTAAATATTTAGTGTGTGTACTTAAAAAAATGTAAACGGTTCAATTAAGCTCTATTCAGAAGCTAATATTAGTTTTTGTTACATTGAAATATCTCAATTTGATGATTATCTTCAAGCAAGTATACCCTATTGTATTTCAATGGGAGTTTATGTAAATTTGGTGAAATACTGGAAATAGTGCTAAGTTGGTGTCACTTTTGGCGACTAATTCATTAGCCAAATTTGGCGATATACCGTCAAGTTGTCGACTAAATTGGCGACGTTTGACAACAGAGCCGCAGCCCCTTGGTAACTTCCTTAAAGCGTCAGAAAGATTTGACAAATCATATGCGTTTAGCGGTATCTACGCAGATTTTCATTGGTCCATTTCCAAATCGTTACATTTTTTTTTATACATAGAAGGAAATAAATGATATATGCACACGGTATGGGGCCACGATTTCTTTTTTTGTAACGCCAATTTGGCAAAAACCTCGTTTTCGAATACCAGTTACATATACAGTGCGTCCACGTATAACCTGACCGACCTTTATTTTCGCAACCGTTGGTCCTAGATGCATACTTCCAATTACAAAAATGGTGAAAATTAGGTACAGAGTTAAGATAAAAAAGTTTGAACCGAAAAAAATAATTTAGTGAAGAATTACAAAATCTAAATTTTTATACGGTCCCCCGGTCCTATAAGTTATATTTAGCAAAATTTCCCTATTACACTGCCAAGTAAGGCAAAAAAAATTCCCGTTATTCTACGATTAAAATTGACCGAATAATAGCTGTTTAAAGTTGGAGCATATTTTTTGCTGCAAATTAGGGGTCATTCACAAATTTAGTAGGAATATAATTTCGTCAGATATATTAAAGAAATGGTTGAGAATAAAACTAGTATTGCAATATAAATTTAAAATCTTTAATCACTCTGACATATTACTGCAAAATATACAATTTGTACTGAACATATAAGAGGATAAAAATAATAGAATTTTTGTTAAATAAAAGGATGAAAAACAACATCCTCAATTCTTTACAAAAATGATACATATTATAATATGCTGTTACATTACACCGTCTTTCAAATTTTGGGTTGTGCCATGTTTTTTAGTTTTTGAAAATTGATTCACATGTATTTTTTAGCGCTGAATCCGAAAATGACCTTCATTTTAAATCAACACGTCAAGATTTTTCTCAAGTCGCAAATTTCAAAGTTAAAATGCTCAAAGTTTAAATTGATCCCCCCTACCCTCCCAACCTCATCGGACCCCTGAGCTGTTTAGCTGTAAGAAACCCAGTATAAGCCACAAAATTGAATAAATTATTGAATTAAATAAAAAAATGAACTAAATAAAAAAAGTCATATCTATTTTATAGTATCAGATTTTTCGCTATTTTTTAACCTTGAAATTTACGATTTGCGAAAAAGACTGACATGATGGTTAAAAGTGAAGGTAATTTTTTTTTAGCGTTCAAAAATACATAAAACGTAATTATAAAACTTAAAAAATACAACCATCGCAGGTTTATGTTATCTAATCTAAAACCATTTCTTAAACTTTTTGACGGTAATCTATCCGATTTTTTTGTGTTATCCTCTAATATAAGTATGTATAAGAGGGTAAGTGCCGAAAATCATAATAATTTTACATTGTAATCGGATTTAAGTCAGTATGTAAAATTTTAACTTCGATCGGACATTTGAAAGTCAGTTAAAGTTCGAGTACAAATTTTAAACTGGAAAGATGATCGTTGCAATTTAAATAAAACCTTATGAAAATAACATAATTTTTGTTAAAAGAAATTGTAGCCTCAAATCCTTACAAAATACAACATATGTTAAAATACAATTATTTTAATTAATCTGAAACTTAACTAATAAAGTTAACTCAATCGTAATAAATCTTTCATACTGCAGATACCTTGAAATAAGCTTAAGTACTTCATATACGACCCCTGAAAGCATGGTCGAAATCACCTGTTTTGATATGCAAAAAAATGGTATAAGTCATGCATTTCAAAGTTTTATAACTCGGTAAATTTTAATGTTAGATGAATGGGACCTTTTCTGTCTCACTTGTTAGTGTCACAGTAAATTTTTACTAAATATCACTTATAGGACCGGGGGACCGTATAAAAATTTAAATTTCGTAATTTTTTAATAAATGTTTTTCTTAACCAAAATCGCTTGAAAAATAATTATTTACCTTATTTAAACCATTTTTGTAATTGGAAGTATGCATCTAGGACCAACGGTTGCGAAAATAAATGTCGGTCAGGTTATACGTGGACACACTGTATATTTTTTAAAAAGGGGATCCTTCTATCTATTTAAAAAAAAGTAACGATTTGGAATGGACCAATAAAATTCTGCGTAGATCTTCACGGTACTCTTCTAGATCAGCATCCATATTTCTTGTGACTAGGGGCGTTTCTTCGTTAATATTAAGAAAACTTTTTCATACAAAAATATGAAAATTGGTGCTATTATAGAGAAATGTTAAATAAATACGCTGATTGTTGGGGAGATCCAGGTCCATTTACCGGAACCAACTTAACTACCCAAACATACCTTGAAAGTGGGGGAAAATAAGTATGGTAAATGGGGGAAGATTACCATAAAGTGTAAGAGAGGTTAACTACTCCTCAATTACTGAACCTGAAATGCCTGAATTATTATAGTGAGTATTTAAACATTACAATTTATAGACAAACATTTGTGATCCTAATTATATAATACTGGTTCTGGCTATTCCTGATAATTAAACTACCCTTAATTATCTTAAATTGAGGCGGGAGGAAACACATCTCCAAAACGTCCCAAGCTGCGTTGTGTAATTTTAGTGAAGAAATAGCGTATAGACCACGCAGTTGTATCTAAATAAAACCTATCTAAACTACGCATAAATAGCATCATAAAGCAGACTGTCATCTGAAATAAAACTTACATTAAAGTAAAACAATGGACTCATGTTGTATTAAATACATAGCCAAAAGTTAACAATAAACAAAAGGTTTATTTACAGTTAATGTACATATTTACAAAATAATAAAATAAACAAAATAGAATTGTGTCATAAGACACCAGCGTTCCAAAGAACGAAATTGAATTAGTAATTACATTAAATTTACCTTTTAAATTAACATTACAATTAATACTTAATTGCTTGAGTACCATAAATGGTACCTCCCTAATACTATGCTGGAAGTGTATCATGTAACTTACATAAATACCCTTGATACCACTTCAGCTGGTTATTATTTTATTTTATTGTCATAAAAAAATACTATTATTTATATATTTTGATCATTATTATTATTTTATAAAATGCATATATATATTTAGAGTGTGTCTTACATATAGGTAGTTTGATTATTATTAATATTATTTAATATAAATATACTCATATATGTATTTATGCTATAAGGTCTTAATAAGAGAAGGACCACACAGTGAGTCCTATCTGTAGAGGGGATCTTTTCAGCGAGTCACGGAGTCTGCAAGCCTGACAGTAGCTTGACATAAAATGCCAAGTCGTATTTATGACGGGATACTACTTTATTTATGATACCTAATGAAACAGACCACACAGGCGAGACCCGGAGTCCAGAAACCAAGATCGCTGAAGCTCAAGGGGTGGAGTATGGTATACCCCGGAAAAAAGTGCAATACCGAATCAGAGGTTTGCAGGTTGAAGGGAAAAGAGGGGGTCAGCAAGGCTGACCGTCCATTCGAGGAAGGGGGCAGAGCAACCTCCTCCACATTGTCATCACGAGGTGATGTCGTAACTGAAGGAAGAAGTGACAGTGAGTTCAGTTTGAGTTCCTAAACCATGATGACTTAAAATAAAGATTCCGACTCGAGTTCTTAAAATATGAAGTCTTAGAAATAAAGAGAGTGATGCGAGTTCCTGAACTATGATGTCTGAACAGAGATGAAGGCGAGCTCCCAGACTATGATGTTTTCCAGAGACGCGTTCCAGCTCTCTCACCCGGGATGGTTTTTAAAATGATTGAGTTCAGCTTCAATGTCCTAAGTGTTTTAAAAGAAATTCTATGACGATGACGACTTATTCGGGTCGTGTTTTCCCGTTAAGGGATGGCCCTATGATAAACTGTCCTCGGACTTTACTGCATCATTAAGTGTTTTAAATTAGTGAACGTTACCGAGAGTGTAAAACAAAGATCACTCAATGTGCCAAGGATTCAAGTGTGACCTTAACCACAAGTGATCCCTCTCTACAGAAGGTTTGTTCTTTTTAACTTTTTTGTATTCCCATTGTTTTAATAATTTATGTTGTATTAGGGAGGTACAATTTATGGTACTCAAGCAATTAAGTATTAATTGTAATTTAATTTAAAAGGTAAATTTAATGTAATTACTAATTCAATTTCGTTCTTTGGAACGCTGGTGTCTTATGACACAATTCTATTTAGTTTATTTTATTATTTTGTAAATATGTACATTAACTGTAAATAAACCTTTTGTTTATTGTTAACTTTGCTATGTTTTTAATACAACATGAGTCCATTGTTTTACTTTAATGTAAGTTTTATTTCAGATGACAGTCTGCTTTATGATGCTATTTATGCGTAGTTTAGATAGGTTTTATTTAGATACAACTGCGCGATCTATACGCTATTTCTTCACTAAAATTACACAACTCAGCTTGGGGCGTTTTGGAGATGTGTTTCCTCCCGCCTCAATTTAAGATAATTAAGGGTAGTTTAATTATCAGGAATAGCCAGGACCAGTATTATATAATTACGATCACAAATGTTTGTCTATAAATTGTAATGTTTAAATACCCACTATAATAATTCAGGTATTTCAGGTTCAGTAATTGAGGAGTAGTTAACCTCTCTTACTCTTTATGGTAATCTTCCCCCATTTACCATACTTATTTTCCCCCACTTTCAAGGTATGTTTGGGTAGTTAAGTTGGTTCCGGTAAATGGACCTGGATCTCCCCAACATACCATTTTCACTAACTGCGGTGGTTTCCGTGACTTTCAGGATTTTTCTGGAGTTATTGTTAATATTACCCGTTATATGGAGTTAATATTATTTTATTATAGTGGTATTTTAGTCAAAATAAGTATAAAAACGCGTTACTCATGTTGGCTAACTTTAAAATAAATTCTAAAATTAGTCTTGGTACCAATGAATTGTATGAATTATTTCTGACTTGTTTTTCCCAAAAAGTGTATGGCTCAACGAATTTATATTTTGAAAAAGAAAAAAATATTGTCATGAAACAATATTTTATAATTGAAGTGTAGCTTATACTGTGTGTGTAGGGAATTTCAGCACTTCAGCAGGTTATTATTTTATTTTATTGTCATAAAAAAATAATAACCTGCTGAAGTGGTATCAGGGGTATTTATGCAAGTTACATGATACACTTCCAGCACTGATGTAGGCAGTTTTTAAATCGAATAATTACTTAAAGATGTATTTAATGTTAAAGTTGGACAAAATCGTTTCATAAAAAAAAATTATATGAGCAAAGACGATACATAGGAATTTAAACATTTTAACATCATTTAATACATTATAAGTTGCCGGTGTGCACACTGCATTTATTTTTTTAATTTGACTCATATTTTAAGGATTTATCTCCATTTTAAATGAAAAATTTCAGTATTTCGTGAGATATTTTTTACATATTTTAGAAAAGGCCATTATTTTAAACTGTTGTCATTTTTAAAAACACCGCAATGAATGATATTTCCTTCAAATTAAAAATTTATTTACATGTGGCTATTATAATCAGAAAAAACTTTCAAATTTGAATTAAGTGATTACGTGTAAAAAAAACAGGAAAATATTGAAAAATACGTCATAAAAACTATAGTTACACAGGAATTTTAAAAGAGAGAGAACATTTTTAAATAATAAATTCATTATTATGCATGAAATGTCGTGAATGGGGGAAATTTACGTCATATTTAAAAAGTCCAAATAATTGACAGTTGTCAAAACAGTTTAAATTAAATATATTTGCGCGAGATATTTATTTCATATTTTGAGATAATCTTTTCATGTATTATCGTGAATTCTAAGACAGAGCAAATAATATTTCCTTTTAAAAACAAAAGTATTTTCATGTGAATATTAAAAAGAGAAAGAAAACTTTGGTGAAAATTACTTCAGATATAAAACGATACATTTCAAATGTGTTATTTAAGAGAACTTTCTTATAGAGCTATTAAAAAACCGAGAGACAAAGACTTTGTTTACTTAATTCCTTTTACATTAGCTTATTTTCAAATTTTTAACTGTTTTTTTTTTTTTTTTATCAAAGACGAAAACAGGCATTGTATCCTTTAACAAACGCTGATTTCGCCTTAAAAATCTCCAATCAAAGAAATATGAATGAAATCACGTTTACAGGGAATTCGCCACTGTTTTTTAAAATTATAATTCAATCTTTTTAAAGCCGATGAAATTAGCATGCTTTTAGAATCTGGGGTGTCGGAAAGGGGTTTGCAAGCGTAGCTCGATGGGGGCTGAGCCCCCTAGCCTATATAAAAAAAAGTAACGATTTGGAAATGGACCAATCAAAATCTGCGTAGATACCACGAAACGCATCTGTTTGGTCAGAGCTTTCTGACGCTATAAGGGAGGTTACCAAGGGGGACGGCTCTGCCGCCAAACGTCGCCAAGTTTATCGCCAAATTTGGCGATAAAAATTAGTCGCCAAAAGTGACGACCACTTTGCGGTATTTCCAGTATTTCGCCAAATTTCCCTAGACTTCCATTGTAATCCAATTGGGTATACTTGCTTGCAGAAAATCAACAAATTGAGATATTTCAATGCTACAAAAACTAATATTAGCTTATGAATAAAGCTTAATTGAACTATTTACATTATTTTTAAGCACAAACGCTAACTCTTAACAATATTCGTAACACTATATAGGGGAGACCGGGGCAAAATGACTATGTTAACAATTTTTTTTTTTTTTTAATTTATTTTTAAGTATAGTACAATTAATTTTAAATGAACTGTTAGAGTAATCCTTGTAGTATTAAATATATTACCATTTATTTTTTCAAATAAAAAAAAATTAAGGATAATTTTATTTATTCATAACATTAACAAATCGTCAACTTGCCCAGTACTGGAGCAAGATGACTTTGGCCTTGGGGCAAGATGACAACACTGAAAAAAGGTTGAACATATTTTATCTTTTGAATATGTTACATGGTTTAACAAATGATAACTGTGTTTTTACATCTTACAAAGTATCAGACTAAGCATAATGCATTGTAACGTAATGTTGAACTGTTTAGTTGTGCAGCTAACAATAGTCACAAATAAAAATGCCATTTTCATAATTGGAACATTCCTCATGCCGCCACTCTTAGCATTTACAGCGCTGGATCCATTCTTCTGCTGGTAGATCACATTATTTGAATTATATGGGGGGAACCAGCGAGGGTGGGGGGAGGTCTTGACCCCGAGGTCGAACCCCGTCGATCGGTACCCCCCTCGTACTGATAGGACGCTTGGAAGCGGAGATACTGACCCCGATAGGGGTTTTCTTTCGTGGGGGGGGGGGGGGTAGGGAGCTTAGCGGATGGCAAAACTTTCTGCCTCTGGTCGCCCCCATTCGAAAGACTCCTCGCCCGATCCGATGTGCCCCTTAGCCCCAGAGGAGATAGAAGCGCAAGGTCACGCGGACAAACACACAGACAAACAAACGTTTATGGGATTTAAATAGAATTGAGAACACATATAGTTCCGAAACACGGGGCTCGGCATCTTGCCCCGGACTGCCTGTTTAAAAATATTCGTTTTCATTGCCATGCAAGAAGGCGATTAATTGACATTTATAAATGGTAATAGGTAATATTTAAACTAAGTTACTCATAAGTATTAAAGAGAAACTATATATCATACCTGTATCTGTTGCAGAGCTTATTTACACATGCATAAAAGTTATAACGTGGCATCAGTAAACAATCAAAGCTTCACAACTAACGCAAAAATGGCGATTTCAGCGTCTCTATACTATTGTTTAACGAACGGCCGACAGGAGAGCCAGTACTGTCCGGTTGATGCTAATACCTAGTGGAAAACAGAAAAGTTAAGACATTCGTCATGTTGCCCTGGTCTTCATTATATAATTTTACAGATATATGTTGGCGGAGAAAAGGCGGCGATGTTTAAAATTTCAGAGGAGAGGAGCGCGTTTTTACCAAGTGGAATCTAAAAATAGAATGCATAGTAAATAAGGGATCGCGAAAGAATTACGTCTGGTGTTGGCTAGAAAATATGGACTTCTTCGAGAAACCGAATGGAATCGCGAAGCGATTACACCCCGTAAGGCATGGTGACGTCACGGCGACGTCGTTGTCAAGTCACACTGTGATTTTGTGACCGTCGATGTGACGTCACAGTGACTAGAATGCGAGGTCGTTATGGCCGTTTTAGTGGACGTTTGTGACGTCACATTGTGACCACTCTGTGAAGTCACGGTGTGACAAATTTGTGAAAAGTGTGTCATTTGTGACTATTTTGGCATTAACTTTGTGACGAACCTGTGACGAAAGCGACAATGCTTTGAAGTCACATTGTGACCAATTTGTGAAATATGTGTCATTTGTGACGAACTTGTCATAAACACTGTGATTTCAAATGAAAATCAAATTTCAAATTAATTGCTTAAAAGACGCAAATAGTGAAAAAGATTACATGCTGGGACTCGAACAGTCATCGAACAGTACTCGAACCATCAGTACAGCACACTGACATTCTACCGACTAAATCACATGGAACGATACCCAGGCTGGAAAATTTCTCACTATTACATGTTGGCAAGGCTACAAACGCAGCAAAAGATGGAATATTTAGCGTGAACCATCCACATGATGCAAACACGAAACTTAATTAAATCCAGCATTGATTGAAATTATATTAATACTTGGAAATTTTTCCAGAGAGAACCATTCGCCTTGCATACAATATTTAAAATGAAAGTCAAATTTCAAAATAATTGCTTAAAAGGCAATTTTAATTTGAAATGTTGTATGCAGGGCGAATGTTTCTCCCTGGAAAAATTTCCAATTATTAATATAGTTTCAATCGATGCTGGATTTAATTAAGTTTCGTGTTTACGCCATGTCGGTGGCTCACGATAAATATTCCATCTTATGCTGCGTTTGTAGCCTTGCGAACATGTAAGAGAGAGAAATTTTACAGGCTGGGCGTCGTTCCATGTGGTTTAGTCGGTAGAATGTCAGTGTGCTACACTGATGACCCGGGTTCGAGTCCCGGCATGGAATCTTTTTCACAATGTTGGCCTTTGCGCCTTTTAAGCAATTAATTTGACATTTGATTTTCATTTGAAATATTGTATATAAGGCGAATGATTCTCTCTGGAAAAAATTCTAAGTATTAAAACAGCGATGAATTTTAAAATAAAATTTTGCTGTAATTATAAAATCTTATCTTTTTACCGTACTTTTTAGCAAGATATCGCTACTTTGGAGTCCTATTCTTCTAAAACATTTTACATTTTTCCACTTAAAAAACAATGCTTATCAACTGACATATTTTTTTATTAAGTTCTATGCTTGATATTTAGAATGTGTAAGTTTTTTAAATTGTGCTGATTTGTCATTACTTTATTAAATACGAACATGGAAAGTAACGGATATTAATACAACTATTATTTATAGAGCGCATGATAAGCGATATTTATTTAAATTTTTTATTCCCGTGTATATTGTACTTTGTGAATATGAGCTAAATAGATTTGGTATGTTTTATAGGAAAAGACTGATCTGGGAAATAGAAAAAAAAAACAAGTAAGAAAAATCATGCGTTAAGCATAGATTAAAATATACTTTCCAACACTTTCTGAATGCTTTAACAAGACATCGAAATTTAGGGAAATGACGTAAATAAGATAACTAAGTAAACATTTTAGAAAACGCATAAAACATTTGAAAAACTGATTTCAGCAGTTACTGTCCATAGCCAAATATGTTTTCCAATTCTTTTGAACAGCCCTTATTTGATCTGTATGTTGATACACTGAAAAAATGAAGTACTCAAAAATGAGCAAACCGACGTACTCATATTGAATTGAATATTTTTGGATCAAAAATGAACCTATGCTTTCTCTATTTTTAAGCATCACATGTTATCAAACCCAAACAAACGAATAGTTTTGTATCCTGTAATGGTTCATTTCATTTATGGCGGCATAAATGATGTTTATCAATGTAAATATTAAATTATGCACAGCATTTTAAAAATAATTGCTTGGAAATAATGCTCTTGTCATAAAAATATTCGATTTGAGTATCTTGTTAAGAAGTTTGCTATTTTTCTTGATAAATAATCAATTAAACATTTCTTGTTAAGAACTTTGAACGGGAAATAAATGTCAGTACATTTTTACTTTACATTTTAGGGTTTTTTTTTTTTTTTTGGGGGGGGGGGGGGGGCAGTACATAACGATTCATATTTGATCACAGCCATGGAATAAAAAATGAGTACATGTGTTTCTCAACTTTGAGTACATTTGGATCGGAGCTATTTTGTGCAAGTGACGCATTTAAAATTGAGTACTTTTTACTCAATTTTGAGTACCCATTTTTTTAAGTGTATATATACTATATAATGGGAAAATTTAGTTTAGCAAGAAAACGCCTAACAGGTTGAAATTCATTTTCAGCAATTTATACTAATGTATGGAAACATACTTGAATACTTTTGTACAACCCTGTAGTTAACCTAAAATCTTTATTACACGCCACTATTTAGTTAAAATTTAATTCAAACTAAGACACTCTTAAAACTGCTGAAATCACATTTCCTGAAATTATAATATATAGACGGCCATGTATTCAATTCTTTACGTGACCCTGTATATCATTCTATCTATATTCTACAAATATTTCTTGGTAAATTAAATGCAGTTCAGCGAAAAAAAGCATAACTCATTTAAAAACAACCTTTAAGCAATTTGCGCCCATACCCAGTAATCCTTACGAATACTTTTGTGTAGCCTTGTATAGGAATTATAGCATTTATATATATCATACACTATGCATAAATATAGTGAATCTTAAAAGTGCATATCATAATTAAAAATATATTTCCAGCAATCATCGCTAATGAACAGTACTTCGGATACAATATGGTATCTGAAAGATTTTGTGTGTCCCTGTAAATGCTATATACGTATTAGTCGTATTATACATGAAATAATTTATAGTATGTAAACCTCACGAACATCACTTTCATTATATATGGAATAGATTAACATAATTAAAGTATGCCGCAAACAATTCCCTCCACCTCTATATCATTATGTATTTGAATTCCTTTTTTAGTTCTGTAAATGAACAATAACTATTCTTTGCATCGCATAGTTAACAGAATGCATATTTTACTGCACTTCATAAGTGCATATAAATTTTATTCTGTTTAAAAGCGTGCGTAAAATCATAAAAAATCATTTGAAACGACTTTTTCCCATAGGCCGTAATGTAACGGCAAACTTTTGGTTGTCCCTGTAAATGAACAAAGCATGCTACAAACTTCATTACAAATAGGTACCGTGAGATGGTAAACGTCAATACCATCCAAAAATTTCAGGGCAATCCGAGTATATTTTCGAGAGTTAGAGTGCACACAGACTGCTAGACGGACAGACGGAGAGACAAACCGAAGTCATAAGCACTTTTCAACTTGTGTCCTACATTATGTATCCTGTATTATATGAACTTTTAAAAAATATATACTAAAGCAGTTTAATCTATAACTTCCTATCAGGCATGAAAAATACTTTATTTCAATGCTTAAATATCATATTTTACTTTTTAGTGCCAATAATTACCCGAATCATACACGTAGAAAATTAATTTACAATAGAAGAAAATTTAATAACCGATTCAGAATGTCTATAATTAAATGTTTGATTAAAATCACAAACAAAAAAAATGCTTACATACAATTAAAAAAAAAATACACCAATTTGAAAAACACTAAAAATAATAATTAGTATTTATAATTGTACTGTTGTACACCAGCAAACTACAATAGATAAATTAAATGCATTATTAGATTTAACAATATCTCAAAAATATTTCCATATGGTATAAGGAATTCCTATTATTTTATAATTTTGGCAAATGTTAAATCTGAAAACATTGGTTTGAAGATTTAGGATTTTTAAAGATAATTTAAAATATTATTAGCACTAAAAGAAAATTCTTTCAAATGTTTCACTACTGTAATATATTAAAAATACATTTTCCCAGTATAATGTTAATTTCTAATCTGAAACAGTTTCGTAATCTCATGATAATCGAACATCATATTTAACCCCAAAATAATAATAACTATAAATGTTATTAATCAAAAAATAGTAAGAAGCCGATAAAATAATTCCAAATCATTGTCGTTCCATACATTTTCAATCTCAAGTAAGAGTAAATTAATGTTTATATTAATTCCAGTATGAATGTAGGCATGAATGTCTCTGCGCAGTTTTTTTTTTGTTTTTTTTTTTTTTTTTCAAGCGATGGCAGATTAAAATATTTTTCTTTACAGTTATCAAATTGGAAAATATCGCTTCTGATAGTTAAAAATCAGTCTCTTACAAATATAACTATTTAACTCATAATATACAACCAGGAATAAAATATTTAAATTAAATAAAACTTACATGCACGTTCCATTAATATCCGTGTATCCTAAAATGGTCATTTCCTTATCTTAAAGTGTTGTAGACGTGTTGTTCTAAAACAAGTGAACTATTTCCCGCGTATTCTCATATTTATTTTTCTGTGGGCAGACGATTTTCGAGCAGATGGTTTGTTACAGGTTGTTTGTTTTTGTATGCAAGAAATATGGAATTTGAACGCGCAGAATTTTTCTGAAAGTATCATTCATTAAAATTTTGTATTTGAAGAAATGTACAATGTATTTAATCTTTTCTTTTTATCCGTACCAAGTAATTCAAGTTAAAATGTATTGTAAAGTTCCTTTTTTCTAAATAATTATAATAATAATATTCATAATTAGTGTTTATTAGATAAAACATTGTTTAAATTTTTAAAAGGTGTAAAAATAAATTTAATGTAATAACGACAACCCCCCCCCTTTTTTTTTCTATTTTTTTAAAGTAAAGTTTGTTTTGCACAAATTTTGTATATTTCCTTTTTTTTTCGGAAAATGCTAATTTTATTTTAAAAGTCTGAAAGAAGTAGAATTTATGACTTGAATACAAATTATAAAAATATTCTAAAGCAAGAAATGCATAGATGACTAAACACTGAAGGCTCTTTCTACATGCTCATTAAAAGGTGCAGATTTAACTGTAATAGAAAATTTTTAGTTTGAAACCACAGAAGTGTTTCGAATAATTCTGGTCGGTAAAAAAAGAAAGAAAGAGAGAAATTTCCTCCCAGCAAACTAAATATGTAAAGTGTATAAATTTAATATTCGTAATTGTAAATATATTATCCAAATGCTATATAAAATTGAAATCATGAAAAAATATACATTCACTGTCTTAGATATCAAATTGATAAAATATAGCCTAAAATTTAGCTTATTAATGCTTGTATCGTGCACTTTATTTATTATGCCCCCCCCCCCCCACTCGCCTTTAGTGACGGAATTTACCATTTGCTATCCACTAATATATTTTCATTCCTTATGCTGCTGTAACTCGTGGCTGTTTAAAATATTTCTCTTCATTTTCAAAGATTTTTGAAGTTCATATTTTTTGTCACACTGTGACTTACAATATACTGGTTTTTTTGTCACATTTGTGACGTGACGAGTGACATAACAGTGACGTCACAATTTTTTTTAATTGCCAGAAAAATATAATTTTACAAAAAGTAACATGTTTTGAAGAATTTTCGTAAGTTTTTAAAGTTTTCTAAGAAGTTCACATTTCAGTCACCATGTGACATCACTGAGTGGTGGCATTTCGGTCACAGATGTGACGTGACCACAGTAACTTGCAGTGACGTCACAGCAACGTCACCGTGACCATGCATGCTATGAGGGACGTGGGGTTGGTGAGCGTAGCGAGCAGGTGGGCGGAGCCCCCTTAGTAACGATAAATAAATAAAAAAATTTAGTTATTAACTTTAGAACAAAACAATTTATATAATTTTAGAAAATAAAATAAAAGTATATAAACAATTTATTAATAAATAAACAACAACATCCGGGTTACCATATCAAGCAAAATAATGACACTTTGGCGCCACTTAAGTATGCCGGCGCGTATACGACATTGGTGTCGTAAAAGTCTCACTTTCTTAAACTCGAATTGCGTCAAGCTATTTTAAAACAGCAAAGTCCATATAACAATGAAATTCCGTGAAGTGTATTAAATACATTGTAATAAAGCATTTAGGTGAGCGCAGGTGATAAATCGTCGAATAATATTCTTATCGCAATCTTTCGTAATTCGTTTTTTTTTAATTTCAAATACACACATTAAATACATTTAAAAACACGATTTGACTCATTTATTAAAAATACTAATAAATAAATAAATAAAAGTAATAATAAAAGATAATCCTTCTATATATAAAAAAAGTAACGCTTTGGAAATGGACCAATGAAAATCTGCGTAGATACAGAGAATCGCATCTGATTGGTAAGAACTTTCTGACGCTATAAGAGCGGTTACCAAGCGTGGACCCTGCTCTGTCGCCAAACGCCGCCAAGTTTGTCGCCAACTTGGAGATATGTCGCCTAATTTGGCGTCCAAAATTAGTCACCAAAAGTGACGCCAACTTGGCTCTATTTCCAGTATTTCGCCAAATTTCCATAGAGTCCCATTGAAATCCAATAGGGTTTACTTGCTTGCAGAAAAGCAACAAATTTAGAATTTTCAATGCAACAAAAACTGATATTAGCTTATGAATAGAGCTTAATTGAATTATTTATATTATTTTTAAGCACAAACACTAACTATTTACAATATTCGTAACCCTATATATATAATTTTATATTTAATAATTCTTATAATTATGAAACTCTGTAAAGCTCTAATGATTATGTGCTTGGCGATAAGGAAATAAAATTATCAGGAGTTGGGGAGAAGTGCGTTTTTACCAAGCGGAATCTAAAAATTGAATGCATAGAAAATAAAGGATCGCGAAGTGATCCAGAATGGAAACGCGAAACAATTACGTCTGGGGTTGGCTTGAAAATAGGGATTGCTTCGCGATACCAAATGGAATCGCGAAGCGATTACGCGGGGAGTTGGTGAGCGTAGCGAGCAGGGGGGCGGACCCCTCCTAGTAGCATAAAACAAAACTTCTATTTCAACATCAACACAAGTTACACGTGCGGAAAATAAGGCAGCTTTTGAAAAAAAAAATTCTCTTGGCTAAATTTGAACCGGACTAAAAAAATGTACCGTGATTAATTCAAATATTATAGGAATATTCCGTAATCTGGTTTTCAACTAATGTGGTATTTTAAAAAGCTTTCCTTAACTCGAATTAAATTTCATTGCTGTAACACTTTTTTTTGGGGGGGGGGGGATGCGAAAGTGCATCTAATTGCATTTAAATTTTAAACTTTCGTTTATATAACGGTTGCTTATATGAATAATTAGCACCTTGATGATCGAGCTAATTCGAAACATATGTAAAAAAACTGCTTTTGTGTTTGTGTGCTTAAAGACATTATTACTTAGCTTTTATTTAACTCCCATACATTTATAACAATGTTGCTGGTTGTATTACTCTTGTTTGAAGTCAACCTTGTCTGTGTATCTGAATAAGAATTATTGGCCATTTTTCATTTTTAGTTAATAACTATAGAACAAAACAATGTACATAATTTTAAAAAGGAAAATAAAAGTAAATAAACAATTTATTAATAAATAAACAACAACATCTATGTTACCATATCAAGCAAAATAACGACACTTTGGCGCTAGTTAAGTACACCGGTGCGTATATAACATTGGCGTCAGAAAATAAAAATAGCACCAACGTTGTGTGTATATGACATCTGTGCGTAAATGTCTTGCATACAATAAAAAAAACTGTTTAAATCTTTAAAAACTTTCTTGGGTACATGAAACATTGAGTATTTGCCAGAAAATATGCATGAAAAGTTTTCTTCTCTCGCCAAACCCATTTTCTTTTCCTAGACCCCTATTCTTGAAAAGTACAAATTTTGGCACTTGTTAGTTATCCCGTCGACCAAATTACTGTCGCGTAATTGTAAGATTAAATGCCAATAATGGTTGATCGTAAATGTCACATTCACGTGACAACACGTGTTTACGTCATCAAGGGATTTTTATTTCGACGTTTTATTTGTATTTTTATTAATGTTATACTAATTCACGTGTTCTTTCGTTATTTAAAATTAAAAAAAAAAAATGTCAATTTGTATAATTTGGCGAAATTGGTTGACGGATAACTAACAAGTACCCAAATTTCATTTAAAATACTAAAAAGAAAAAAATTAATTAATTAAGAATAAATGGTGCCACAAATCAAAATTGCTTATCTAAACATCAAATAATTGTTTCAAATTTTCACACGCAAATTATAAATGTTGCTTTTGGCGATTAAAAAATCTAAAATCATAAGTTATTGTGGCTTTTTTCTTCGAAATAGAAAAAAAGAACCAGATTTCTTTTCCTGTTTGATTAAATTTAAATATTTTTTATTGCACTTTAATATAAGTGCGTGCATATTTTCTTTGCTCCATGTACTGTAATTCGGTTTTCTACGACAACATCCAGCCCGTGAAAATGACATACACTAAATTTTCGTATTGTATGTAGATAAATTGAGCTTTTTTATCAGTTTTTAATATAATTTTTATACGATTTGCAACTTATTTTTCATAGTATATTATTCACTGTAGTTTACCCTCACAGCTACCTTCTGGTGTAATCAGAACCGAAATTCGACAAATATTTTTTGAGTTATGCTTGACGAAAGGTTTTACGATTTAATATCCATCGTAGCTGTTTTCCCGGAAAGTAATATTGCGCAGTGTATTAGCCTTCGCTTCGCTCAGACAATTATCAACAGGTTTGTTTTAATATGAAATAAAGAGCTAGAAATAAAAGAAGCCATAGTATCATTTTAAAGTGAAAATACAACGATTTTTTATAGTGTGTTCCAGAATAAAGAAACAGTACATTTCCTAAATCCAAAACTCCAGAAAACTTAGTTAAAAAAAATTTTTAAGAGATTTATTCTTTTAAAACTAAAGTTTTACTTTATCCTTAAATAATTTTTTTTAGAAAGGTACTCAATGATTTATTAAATCCTGTTAAATGTGAAAATTAACAGAATGTTTAATGAATAAATGGATTTCGTTAGTTGTATCGCACAGATACATATCGACTGTATGACATTCATCTAAGAAACCTTCCGAGTGTTATCTATTTAGATTTGAATGCACAAATATAGTTTGATACAAACAAATTGCGAATTAGTAGCATTAATAGTAATATGCTGAAAACACATAAGATTATTATAAAAGTAACAAACGAGCTAACATTTGACCTCTTGCTTTCTAATATCAACATTCTAATTCTGATGAAAACTGTCTTTTTCGAGACAGAATTACATTTAATTTTTTATTTAAATAGGATAGCTCTTATTTTTTAACTTTATTTTGACTGATAAATTCGCAAATCTAATAATTCTTTTAAAGCCTTACATATCAGAAAAACCCATTGGTATGGTAAGAAACATTTTTTGTGTTCATTCCAAATGTGAAGCCCAGTAACTTAGTGGTAAGCACGACTGACTGCCAAGCTGCAGGAGTGATTTACTACCGGCAGGCAAGGTTCCTTCATCCCTTCATCTCGGTGGGTAGATAAAATGAGTACCAAGCTTACTTGTGAAGTAAACACCGAGGAAACCACGTTAGGCTGAAAACCGGGACATATGCTGCACATCACCACGGAATGGATCCCAGGGCCAGGACAATAGGAATGGGCACTGTTGTTCCTTATCCTTCATGGATGGTTATAGCCACAGGTATAGTTTAGCTTTAGTTAGTTCCATATAAAACTGACAAAAATATATTACATACGTTGAATATCAGAACAACTATTAATTTACAATCAATTTACTTTTTCAAAAATATTACCTGTTTATCAAAGACTGAACTCATCCGCATTATTATAAACCTGCATTCAAGGCAAGATTCAGAATGCCAGTGAGAGTTAATGTAGGGTATGAATGTCCCAAAGAAATTTTTGTTTACTAATCCAGAACTGCTGCATTCGCGATTCGCATTCTGCGAATTTAATAAAGATGTGATATGGAATATGTCACATATTAAAAAATACTCGAGTATTTATCCAGGATTTAACACATTTTGACTGTCAATCACATTATAAATGAGAAAAAGTAGATTTGCATTCGGAAGAAATAAAATGAAATTTAAGCATATCAAATGAATGTTGTGGTTAAAAAGTGGTGTGATATAAAATTTCCAAGCTTATATTATGGTACTTATTTAACATTTTCCATTTAAAATATACCATATATTTAAGTCGAGTACCTACGTATGCGTTGATAGAAAGCTTTTTCTCCTTTACTAAATACATCATAACGTGTTTGCCGGTTTAACGCGTTTAACGTGTAACGCAGGTTGCTGATTGGTTTCGCTAACAGCAAAAAATCTATCTGAATACCAGTCTAGATTTCTGCAGACATTGCACTTCCTCCATGGGATTAAGAAAATGACACAAAACTTTCATAGCATAGGCCGGAATCCAGAAACAGCAAAAAATTCTCAAACTTGCAGTCTTCTGATTGGTCAAACTCATTTCACTAACAGCGAAAAATCTATCTACATCCCGGTCATAGTTTTCTTCGATGGAATCAATGCAAAAGGATAATATAAAAGGATAATATAAGATTTCTAAAATGTTTTGGCGGGTTTATCGCTCTTTGGCATAATTTGTATATTTTAGAATTAATTAACAGTTTTTCGCTAATTAAGAATAGAAATTTTATGTTTTTGAAACTAAAATTTATAAAAGAACGTAGATTGAGTAAATAGCTGTCCAAAAATGCAATCTTTACTTTTTTATGTCCATTATTTAAGTCTCTTTCTCAATTGAAATTAAGTTGCGACGAAGAAAAAAAATCGATTATTTTCAGTATCTCGACGTTATTTTAAAAATTCTATATCTCAGTTGATAATTAATTTTCGAAGATGACTTTGTCTCAAACGGAAGATCTTTTTCCTTAAGTTCTTCTAGTTTTGGTTTTATTTTTCTGCGATGATTAGTTCTTTTGATATGGGAAATTTTATGCTGGCAGGTTTGATCGATTTAACATGGAGAAGTTGTCTTCAGTATAATAAGCAGTTACGGTATCTTGCCGTTTTGTTTTTGGCGTTTGTTAGTTTGGCGGGATTAGCATTTTTTTATTTTTTATGGTTTGGCTTGGCAGAATGACCGTCCTGCTTGATATATAGTTTGCTTCTCTGCATGTGCAAAGTTAATTTTATGTCCATTTGATATTGTTTTATTTTCAATCAAAAGCAATTAATATTATTGGCATAAGTTAAATATACACAAACAATAAGTCTAACATGTGTCATAAAAAAATAACATTTCGTAGTACTTTGCTTTCTATTTCAATCGAATCTTTAAGAAAAAAACTACACATTCCTAGAAGTTAAAATTTTTCTTTGTACTCAGTTAAAAAGATACAATTAAGAGTAAAATAAGAATATGTACCCTCCTTAACATTTATTACAGTTGTTTAAGGGCAATGAAATATACAAGAAAAACATGACCAAAACAAAAGCAAATTTAGCAAATGTATGAGCAAATAAAATCGCTAAACACATTTAACTATGTTCGTGTTTTCTGATTTTTCATGTTTTTAAAATGCTAAGGATTTCCCAAGTATGAAAGAAACTGCATGATTGATTTTCTTGTGGAGCATCATACCATATTTAAGATAGTTAGAGATCGGATGGTTAATATTTTGAGAAATAAAAAAAAATAATTCATAAGTACAAAAACTAGGCAGGTCCTCTGCATTTTACGTTTGTATTTAATTTTTCTTCTAAAGCTATTGCTTAAAAAAAATATTAAATCTATTAAAAATATAATTACTCACCTGCAATAAAGAAATGATGTAAAGAATTTTAAATAGTTAGTTTTAAATAATTAATCATGATTATTTTATACAAAATTATAATTTCAAATTTTTTCGCTTATATTTAGTTTTATTTTTCTAAACCTATTGCTAGTTTAAAATAAACGTGATCCTTAAATCTGTTTAAAATATAATTACTGACCTTCAAAAAAAAAAAAAAAAAAAAAAAAAAAGGGGGGTAAAAAGTTTTGAAAACAGTTAGTTTAAAATAATTTATATTAAACTAATGATTATTTTATACTAAATTATAATTTCTGAGTAGGATAAAAAATTCTTTTTAAACTTTAACTGCTTTACATTCTTAATAATTCACATAACCTGTCTCTTTATTCACTTGGTTGTTAAAACTTGACAGATAAACTGAACAAAGCAGTCTAAGTAATTTCTTGATTTATGCCTATGCAGCAATTTAGACATATGTGGTTTCAAAGGACAGAATACTCATAAGTCAAGAGGTTGAAAAGACCAAACAATTCACACTAATGAGCACCTAAGGGGAATGGCCTGAAATAATAACGACATTGAGGAACTATATTTTCAACTACCTAATAATGTCTCAAGATTATTTTACGCGATATTTTAATTCAAAATCTCTCAAACGTATGCTGAGACATTTTTCAAAAAAGAAAATGAAAAAGAAGCAGTTAAAATACACGAAGGTGTTTGAAAGGAAATCAAAGGTAAAAGCACATGTTTCTGAAATATAAATAAAGAATTTTATTCTGTATTGTACAACGTTATTCTGTATTTGCTGAACTTCTATACTAAACTACAATATCCTGCAATAAAATGTCTACATTAAAAACATTACGATATGTACCGTGATACATTTGAATCGTTCTATTTTAATGCAATACATTTTATACGATGCCTACGTCTACATTAAATTATACCTGAAAATATATTTATGGATATATTTTGCTAAAGATTTCTTTTATGACTTTTTAAAACAATGTTACTTTTTTTATCATAACCTACACCCATATTAAAATTTTATATTGTGTAAAACTCACGGTATGTCTATTTATGCTTTCAACATCAAAGTTAAAATTAATCTTCAACGCAAGGTTGCTAGTTTGGCCTCCATATTTATTCATGAAATACAAATGCACACCAGAAATTAAAAATAGTTTTTTTTACCATTATTCCGTGGCGCTTAACTGTGTGAACAGTTTGAGGGGCTTCCGAGTTGTGATTAAATTTACGTCCCTTCTACAGATGATTGCTATATAATAAATGAGCGATTGGGAGAAAAAAGTCTATCTGTAGTGTACATACTACGTAATACTATTTTATTATTTAATAAAAGTTAAATAATAATTAATTAATTAATTAAAAAAGGTAGTATTAAAAAGAAATGTAAGTGTAACAAAAATTTACAAGTTTAAAAAATGAAGAAATTGGTAATGGTATGTTAAAAAGATTAATGTAAAAAAGTTAAACCTTTTGAAATATATAAGCACGGTTAAAAAAAAGAAAAGTCGGGCAAAGCTGGTAAGGGAAGGCCGGTCAAGGAGTTACAGATGTTAGTTCACAGGTTTAAAAAAAAGGCACTTTTCAGAGACTTTTTTCTTCTCAACAGATTAACACTAACTGTCGTAAGTATATATCAGTAATTTTTTTTTTTTACATATAAAAAATGAAAAGAGAATTAAATAAAGAAAATATGAAGATATATATATATATATAGTTAAAAAATTCCAATAGTTATTTCAAGCATTACCACAAACTGTAAACTTTAATTGAAGCACAAAATTAACTTAACCAAACCAAATAAGAACTATAATTTAACTTAATAAACAAACTTAAAGAAACACAACATAACCAACATTAACTTAAACAAAACAACCATAAGAAACAAGGCAAATAACTAATTAAACATGGAGACAGGTCTGCGTGGCTTATGACACGCTAATGCAGGGTTAAAACTGTTTTTAAGCATGCAACATTCCCCAGATTTACCTGTCGAGACCATATTGAAAAAACAAATGAAACAAGATTAAAGTAAATGAAACCGACCGACCGAAATCAATCCATATCAAAAGCGATCTGTTTCCACTACAATCCGTAAACAACACGCTTCGAGTAAAGGCATCAATTCACTTCTTTGCAAGTTCTAACATAATTATACGTCATATTTTTGACCAGACTCACAGGATAACCCTGTTTCACAGCAGTGACGTACCATTTCAGCATATCCTCATTCAAAATGTCACTATCCGATGTCAATCGGTTTAATCTGTTTATACCGTTAATATAAATGTTTCTGAATACCGATATATGGACATTTGAATTGAAATTCAATATTGCAATTGTTTTAAAGTTAAATTCATCTCTTTTATCATAAACCGATGTAATTAAATTTCTGTTTTCTAATTTTAGATTTACATCTAAGTAATTTGTATTGCAACTATTATGACTACCGGAAAGTTTCAATTCTAAATTTTTAGGATAATATTTAAATTCATGGTTAATCTTTATTCCATTCAGCTCGACAATCAAAACGTCGTCGATATATCTGAAACTCATTGTGTCTTTATGTAATTCACTTATATTTTCATATATATCTAGATACATGTCGGCCAAAATTGAACTGCAACTCCCCCCCATGGGGATACCCTTAATCTGCTTATATACCTTATTGCCCTCATATAAAAAATTCTCTTGAACCACCAATTGAAACAAATTTTGAAATTCACTTAAATCTATGTATGAATCACCATACCTATTATACACCTCCAATATCTTCTCCCTCAAATCCTCAATCTCTATGTTGTTAAACAAATCTGCAAAATCATATGCATACAATCCTGTAATCTTATTTTTATACATTTTTACGTTTTCCAACAGTTCATAACTATTACTTATTATAAAAGTTGAATTCTCACTTTTAATCTTCAAAAATATTCTCTTCAATACCTTTAATAATTTTTTATTCGCACATTCAATATAGGAATTATAATCACATGTAACGGTTCTAAATTTCATAAGGCATTTATGGAACTTGGGTATTAAAACCAAATAAGGAAAATTCAAATTATCTTATTTTGTTTTAATTTTTTTATACATTGCCCTAATTCTGTTCTCCACCTCATTAATTTTTGCCCTAATTAACTCATAATTATTTGTGTTTTCATAACTTTCTCTTAATATTTTTCCATATAATTTTTTACAGATAATTGCATAGTTAGTACTTGCCTTATCTACATATGTTATTATAAAATGATCTTGGATGTTTTTTATAGCTTTTCTTAAATCAATATATTTCTCTTCGGACAAACCCTCAAAGTTTTTAACGTATGTCTCCTCTAGTTCCTTTAAAATATGATATTTCCATCCTTCAAATAATTCTCCACGTAGTCTGTATTTATAAGTTAACTTTTGTATAAAGATTTCTATATTATATTTAAACCGTTTAACTGCATTACTTTTCGTGAAATTCCGTTTTATTCTGTATTTTGCTCCATAACTCATTTGATTTTTCAGTTCGACATTTTGTACGATATCTAGATTCCCAGTTATTACATGTAAGTAATGTTTGTCTACATATTTGTTGTACACATCCTCATTACATTTACAAATGTCTGCATTTTCGTTCCTATTAATATTTTTAGCATAACAATTATAATTAAAGATCATTCTATCTAAAGGCTTGTCATACTTAAATGCGTTAACAATATTTAAATTTTTTATTGGTAACATGTCCTTATATTTATTAAAAATCCTTTTGTAATTTACATTACTGTAGCACCCTCCTATTTAGTCTATAACGAAATATACTTTATCTGCATCTTCCTGATTTTCACACTTTGACTTACAGTAACTTTGCCAATTATTTAATTTTATTCTATATTTTAATAGATCAATACCCAGATCTATGTTATGTATTCCTATTTTTTGTGATAACAAAATCAAAACCTTAGGTATCAACATCTTTTTGACATTGAATATGATATATTTGATATTCTTGAACTTGTCATTACCGTTACAATTCATTAAAGCTGTTACAATGCTTTCACCGTCCTTCAATCCAACCAATTTTTGTCTAGTAATCCCTAAATCACGATTACTCTTTCCATCTTTATAAACGTTATAACCATTAATATCACACTTTATCTTTGCATAGATGGAGTCAGTCATGTCTCGATTTTTAAATGTTTGTATAATGTTGCACCCACCAAACATATATGTATATATATATATATATATATGTAATATAAGGATGATATAAAGATAAGATCGTATTTAATGAAAAAAGGAGTTTAATTATTCTAGGTTATAGTTTTACATATTAAATAGAAATTATATTTACAAGTACGGGAGGGTAGGGGTTTTTCTGCGGCATACGCACTCACAGAATCGTCGAATCCATACCGGCCTCTGCTCTCGTCTAGAGCGAGGTAGATACGTTTAACATCGGCCGTGTCAGAATGAAATCTGCTCTCGGTTGTTACTTGTTTCCAGGCGAAGAGAATGCAAACTGCATATCAGCAAATTCAATACATCTGCTATTCTGCGGTTACAAGTTCTCATGGAAAAGCGCTGATCATATCCTGTTGCTATGAGTAGGGTTTTATGGGAATCTAAAACCACAACTCATATATATATAGAGAGAGAGACAATAGTGAGGAACTCAGCGTCCCGCGACGTCCATAATCATGGAAATTTTGGGCTGTTTTCGATGTTTAGACTCGAAGGCATCGTAATCGGGTAGCTCAGCAATAATTTCATTGGGGAGGTCATAAAGATTTTTTAGAATTTTTTGGAAACGTTCTCCACTCTTTTCGTAAAAGTGGGAACATTAAGATCTCTACGGATACTAGTATTGCGTAAATAACGGGAAACATTATGAAATATGCAAAGATATTTGTTATGTAATTTACTAATATTGCCCATAGAGGGATTAGATGTATACTCACAAATGGGACAGGCTTATGTCACAATATACAAACTACAGGAATTAGATAACATATATTTATTATAAATATCAAGCGAAGAACTCTTTAAAAGTGGTTTAAGTGCCTGAGATACTCCATCGACATTCCTCCTGATAGATTGGAAATATTTGTTCCAGCTAAGTCTTGGGTCGAGAATGACTTCCAGGTACTTAGCTGAGTTAGACCAGGGAATGAGTCTATTAGAATAAGTAAATTTCCTGGAGAAGTAGGCTGCAGCGGTTTTGCTTCTATTAATACGAACACGTTATAGTTTACACAAGTTTGTGAATAAGTGTATTTGAGTCTGCATGTACCTGCATAGTGTATATGGGTGGTTCATAGATGCATAGATTGCAGTATCGGCCGAAGAGAGAACTAAGTACCTTTGCAAAGAGTGTGGAATGTCGTTAATGAATAGGTTGGAATGGAGGGGACAAAGGGCACCGCCCTAAAAAACTTCACTGAGAATTAAGAAGATGGCAGAAATAATATTGTTAATGAGGACGCGAAAAGAGCGATCGCAAATGTAAGAAAAGATTAAAAGACATAGTAGAACGGGGTAAAACGCACAGTGCAGCTAACACGGCCGCTCTTACTAATTATTAAATGAAGCTATAAAGGGCTTCGTTGTTCAGATTACGAATTAGTAGAAAGATATATTTTATGCTGCGTTGTGGTTTCACGCGAACACCCGTTATTTCACGCGAAACCTGCCTATGTTTATTTTCAAGCAGTTAAAAAAATTGACGTGAATTCAACCTATTATTGTGTAGACATATGTAAGTATTTTTTTATCAGTTGTTTTTTTTTAATGAAATTAAAAAATCAAATGAGAATTCTCATTTTTATTTTCTACATTCGTGAATATTATTAGAGAAGAACATTATGATTGAAGAAAATTTGAATCTAAAGTAAATAATGCAGAAAATAAATCGTTAAAAATAAATTAGCGCAAAATATTTAAAACATAGCGTAGTTTCAAATCATTAGCGATTTTAAGTGTAAAGAATTAGTGCCAATATATACAGGATATTTAAATTACTCAATTAAAATGCATAGTAAATCATTATTTGTTATTAATTATTCACCTTAGATAAATTATAAAAGAAACAGGGGTAGTAAAATAAGGGAAATTTCTTGTCACGTTAACAAATAAGCAAATTACGATCATATACGGATTTAAACGATTGCATTCTGGATGAATCTTAATTTTTTTATGAGTGTACAAAGTATAAAACATGGAGTCAAATATGAGATTTATAACACACACTGTACTTTTTTTCCAAGACAAGTAATGAGTAGCCATATGAGATACCTGTACACATGCATTGTCATGAAATATAGACCAATCATACTTATACAACTTAGACACATCCTTTGGACACGTTACACTTGTCGAATCGAAATCCACGAAAATCCGCATTTAGTCTGCCCGGTAACGGATACATACTCAGGCACTGACAGATACTTAAAGACAGATACTCAGACACTTTAAGACAATTTCCATTCGTAAAAGAATTAATTAACAATTATTTTTCTTGCAGATATTATAATTTTGGTGTTTTTCCTTAAATTTTAGAAATTGGAGCATGAGAGTGTAAAAAACTCTTATCACCAGACATTTTATGTTAACAATAAGTATGTTTTACCATTTTTAGCTATAAGATTCTGTATTAAGTCATGTACACTTACTTTTTTTCAACTCAGAAGAAGGAACATTAGAAGATAAATAGCAGATATATAACATAAATGCATTTGAACAATGCAAAACAGCGAATGTGCTTCAACGGAGAAATACGTAAATCTCCTGCCGATGCGTTCATTTTTACTCCATGATCTTTTTGAATAATGACATCGCTTACTGAGCTAGAACAACACATGAGCCACTTTGCTTTGAAAACAAAACGTGTATTTCCTTAAATGTTCACTTAAACTGAAAATTGTATGCATATGTGCGAATCTTTTCAAACGAACCAGAATTTTAAGTCTACACTTTCTTCAATGATCATGTCAATGCAAACAGTCTCAATTCTCTGTAGGAGAGAAACAACGTGACTTATTGTTTGCTTTGTTTCAGCTAAATTCAAAAACAGTTTTATTTCAATTTTTTTTTTCAAAAGTAGATTACAAAATCAACAATTTAAACGACGTATGTCAATCCATTGTGTTTTTCCATTGTGCAAATGCAGTCTTTGCAGTATAGTATCATGGAATATGAGGCAAAAATGTGCTAGTCATTACACAGTCCATATAATTAAATAGAATTTTTAATTAAACAAATATTATGAATTTATAAACTTTACGTATGTTTAAGATATGCGAAAGCTCTAGCAATGCAACTATTCTCTTGAATAATGACTAAATCCATGTTAACATGACATTGTTTACTGAGCTAGCAGGAACAGTTGAACCACTGTTTTGTGAAAAAAATGTATTTCTTTAATTGTTTTAAACACAAAACAAATCGTTTTGCTGCGAATTTTTACAAAATAATATCAATTTATTGGTTCCATGTGTTCATCTCGAAATAAATAGATTCCATTTCCCGTAGGAGAGAATTAATATGAAGGGGTTTTTTTTATTTTTTTTCATCAAAATTCAGTGACAGATTTATTTCAAAACTTTCCTCCCAAGAATAGTAGGTAGGGTCAGGTGAGGTAATTATGACCAGGGGGTAATTATGACCGCCGTCATATTGGAGAGAACTGTGTATGGTAAAATTTTGTTTCAAGCTTAGATATTAACCCATAATGTATATTTCATCTTAGATATTCTTTATTACTATTCTGAAGCCTTTTTGAGATCCGAATAGCAATTTTAAACTAAGTCTATAAATTTTTTTATAAACGGATTTGACACTTTGGAGTTCAAAATGGTTACAATTACCCCAAGTAAATGTGTATTGGCAAGAATAAAGAGGAGATATAGTGGTCATAATTTCCCCTCTAATGGTCTTAATTACCCCAAACTTATGTGATTGTGAGTTTTTGGTGGGGTAATTATAACCATCCTTTTAACTTAAAAAAAAAACAGCTCTGAGAATTAAAACTTTTAAAAGGTGTTCTTAAAGGATCAAAGTTACTTTCTATGTACTAAAAACAACTACTTTTCCAAATAGAAATAAGCAAAAAAAAAAAAAATAATAACAATTTTGAAAATGTAAAAAGTGATCATAATTACTCCTCCTGACTGTATAAAATAAATAGTTTAAACGCACCAACAATTTTAAAGCTGTGTTTCCAAATATTTAAACATATTTATGATGTTGTAGATTTATTATCTTGTAAAAGTTTCGTTACAAGCCGTCAAATCTAATTGATTTAGAATTGAAGAGCTGAGTGGATGAACATGTTAATGCATTTTCTAATATATATATATATATATATATGTATTTTATCTTTTGGATGAAAGCGTTATGAGGTATGCTATCACATGGTGAAGCTAAAGTA
This sequence comes from Maratus speciosus, assembly GCA_963932465.1. Classification (NCBI taxonomy): domain Eukaryota; kingdom Metazoa; phylum Arthropoda; class Arachnida; order Araneae; family Salticidae; genus Maratus; species Maratus speciosus. The sequence goes on from OZ010800.1 coordinate 315,011,978, forward strand.
CTAAGATTCTATTTAGTCTTGAAGATTTAAGAGATTATTCACTAATATTTAATATTTTAATATTTCGTAATGTCAATAATATTAATAATTTTTAATATTGGAAAATTAATTATGAATAAATTTTTCTGAGAGAGTTTAGTACCAGACCTGTTAATATTTTAAACACATGGTATCAAACGGAAAATAAATCATTAAAATTTACAGCAAAAACTTTCACCTCAAATTTCTTGAAATGTAATTTTTGTTACTTAACATTTTCTTCCACTTGGCTCTTCAATTGTAAGTTGCGTTTTTCAGCAAGTCTGCAATTGGGTTCTCATCCTGAAAGAAAAATACTGGAAATCAATTACTGAATAATTAGATTTCCGTTCCATGAAAATGTAATTTTTAATCTCTAAAAATCTATATATGAGAAACATGAGGTCCTCCCTCCCCCCACCAGCGTCGATAGTGTAAAACTTTACAGGCAGAAGAATTGTGCAGAAGTGACGTTTTCAAAGTCAATACTATTTTTCCCAAACCGGGTCATGGTGCTCCAAGAAACATTTGCGGTACGAAGAAATGCATTTATAAATTTAAAGCAAAAGCTGCCAAGCTTCAACCAGAATTGGCGCCGTTCCTTTTAACCAACATAGTTGGCAGTGACAGGCATCCGTGAGTTAAAGCAGTTGAAAAATTGCTTTAATTCTTGCTTTTGTTGCTATGATAACCGCAGTGTGTTATAAAGGCATTATAACACAAACATAAGGCAAGGCAGAATGTAATATTCTTTTACGATTGAAAAACCAGTAAACCTATCAAACTGATTTTCAAAAAAAGAGTTATAACATCTGCCTGAAAGAATGAGCCTTTTAACTGGGATAAAGTAGAATTTTGAATAACCAAAATATTGTTTTCGTTTAAAATAAAAATCCTGAAGGAATTAACATTCAAAGAGGGTGGAATAAATTAAATTTTAACACATTTAAATTAATAAATCATGCATAATAAAAGATTATATTATATATATTTTTTCGAGTTTAATACGACGGTTCTTCAATAGTTATTGTCCCGAGTGTTTATAATATATTTTTACTACCATGGTTGATATGGAATAGTGAAGGATACCTATATTATCAATTTCCGAAATCGTAGCTGCTATATTAACATATTTGTTTTCGTTTTGTGTGTGGGAGTTGGCACCTAGCTTGAAAGAGGGGTTGGGGTGAGGGGGAAAGGCCGGTTTGGAGCTTATGGTGCTGTGGTAGATTTGAAAGAGTGAATGAGACATGACTACTGTCGTTTGAACTCGGGAAAATAGTGATGTAGCCATGTCTCATCCACTGTCACAAATCTATCACAGGTCTGGCCCCATAAGCTTCAAACCAGTCTTTCCCCCTCATCCCCTCTTTAAAACTAGGTGCCAACTCTCACACCTAAACCAAAATAAATATGTTACTGTAGCAGCTAAGGTTCTGAAATTGAGCATATACACATCTAAGACATTAGGATTCAATATTCCACATAAACCATAGCAATACAAATATTTTATACCCCCCGGGACAATAATTATTGAACCACCATCGTACTATGAAAAATGGCATAATAAATAATGCATAAGTAATTATGCAATTCTGTTAATAAAGTTCGAATCTTTAACGTTAAGACCCTGCAGAAGAAGAAAATAAACCAGATTTGCCATTATTTCTGTATAACGCACACATTGATCTTTGGTAACTGCATGCGATTTCTGGATAAAAATTAAGTATACAATCAATGAAATTAAAACTTTATATTTCTGGCCATATTAACAATAAACTAGAAAACGTAATGGAAACACGTGTACGCTTCTAAAGAATTTGTTTTTATTTTTTTAATTAATTTAATTTAATTTAATTAACCTAAACTAGTCTTTAGAAAATACGAAAATACCAGTTATTAAAAGAAAAAAAAAGGTTCTTCATACTAAAAAATTATATATGCAATACGTAAATCTTCATATAAATGAAAATGTGCGTATAGATTAATTCTGTGAAGAGAGCAAATGTAAATATTTGCTTATCCTTCTATATATAAAAAAAAATTTTGATTTGGAAATGGACCAAAGAAAATCTGCGTAGATATTCCGGTTAGAACTCATCCAATTTAAATGCTTAAGCCAAGGCGTCCTTATCGAAATAACAGGCCTCGCAATCGCTAAGTTTCCTTTGTCCGCTGTACACGTGGTTAGAAACCACATAGTTTTCCGTGACTAGCGCCATCTAACGTGAGAAATATTTTATTTAAAAAATGAACTTATTTTACTGTTAAACAAAAAATGTTTACTGCTGTATTCCGTTATGAAAATAAATGATGTTAATAATAGTAATAATAATCAGGAAAGAAAATTATTTTACCATGAATTTCTCAGTGATATTAGTTATTGAAATAAATGGATAGCATCTAGATCCGGAAAATGTAAAATATTTCATTTTCTATTTTCTATTTTCAAATATGTGATTTATTTCATTTCTGCTATTTCTTTTCTTTTCACAATTAATTTCACCTTACAGTATTAATTTAACATCGCTCCTTCAATTTGTTTCAATGCAAAGTCTCATTTATTTATTTATTGGCCTATTATTTGTTTTATTTTTGAAGGTATGGGGGATCATTTCAGTTTAACATACTTTAGATGAAAGCTTTGTTGTTTTTTCATATAAAGTTTGTATGTATTAATCTATGGAAAGTTTCATAATTGGCTCCACAGCCAATTGGCATATCTTGGCGGGCATAGTTTGGTGCGTAATTAATTTCCTTGTTTTAACTCACATATGTTATGTAAGTTTTCCTAAAATGTATCAAAGTATTTTAGGAAAGTTAAAACACGCATAGATACACATAAAAACAGACTGAAGTCATAAACACTTAAAAAATTGGAAAAATAAAGTTTAATAATCACTTAAATTTATACATGTCCCTCAACTTTCCGCAAATACCGTATTCTTGTCATGCTACGATTTTTGTGTTTGTAAATCTTAATTTGAGTATTCTTCCTTAATCATACTTGAGCCAATTGGCGTAAGTGTAGTTTGGCGCAAAATTAATTTTATTTTTAAACCGTATACTTGATACCACATTATTCCAGCATCGCGTTTTTGCAGTCAACTTTGACTGTGGAACAGATTACAGAACATTAGCTAATACTACATTATATAATAATAAATCGGTATTTTTCAAATATAGGAGCCTTGGCGAGAGAAGAAAATTTGGCAACGTAATTTCTGGAAGCATATTCACTGTTTCACATAAAGAAGCAATATTTTCCAATATTTGTACAATTTATTTAATATAAAAAAGGCATTTATCTATTTTATATACAAATATAAACAAATCGTATATAAAAAACAATAATAATATCTAGAAACTAAATTTATACAAGTAAATTCGGCACAGATGTCATATTGGCGCGATTTTTTTTCTGGCGCCAATGTCATATACGCACCGGATACTTAACTGGCACCAAAGTGTCGTTATTTTGCTTGATATGGTTATCCGGATATAGATGATATGGTAACGAGGTTTTCGCAAAATTGGCATCGGAAAAAAATCGCGCCAATATGGGGCCGTATATGACATCTGTGCCGTAAATTCTTATAAAACAAGCTGACAGTTCATAAGTTTTGTTTTCATAACTGTTTATATCAATCGGCAACAAATCGCTCTTTCCGAAGCCCAAATTGTGCCAAGATTTAAAAAAAAAATAACCCGCAAAGTCCTATATACTGAAAATGGTACTTGTTAGTTATCCAGTCGACCAAATTACTGTCGCCAATTTGTAAGATTAAATGCCAATAATGGTTTGCCATAAATTAATTAATCTTAAGATTAAATGCCAATAATGGCCAATAAAACCAATATTTCGACGATTTATTTGTATTTTTATTAATGTTATACTAATTTATTTGTTTTTTCGTTATTTAAAATAAAAATTTGTGTCAATTTGTAGAACTTGGTGAGTAGTTTGGCGATTTATATAATTTGGCGAATTTGGTCGACGGGATAATTAACAAGTACCCTGAAAAAATATCAATAAATCTTATATTTAAATCTTCATTTTTGATATGTTTCATTTTTTAAAGCCAGAATATAATTGTGCGAAATATTTTTTTAAGCCTTTATTTTACTGGAATTCGAAAAATATTTTATACAATTTTGCCAATAACACAACATTTTCAATTTTGTACTATGTTTTTGTTTATGGAGTATTACCAGGAGTATACACAAGGTGGCGTAACTTAAGGGACAAAGTCAGCTAATAAGTTGGCAATTATCGGGGACATTTTCACCCATAGACTTTTTCCGGATCGTCAAGTCTGTTTTATGATAAGGGAGCCTTGGCTTAAGCATGGCCATAGCCTACTGTGATATATAACGGCCCGCGCATTTCGCCGAAAAAGTGAAGTCGGATCCAACTTCAAATCCTGAACCAAAACTTCACAACGTGCTCTTTATTTACATTTATACCCTGCCCAGATAGAAGCTTGTTTCTCATCGTCGAGGTTTCAGAATCATTGATCGTATTTTCATGTAATAAATTAAATATTTATATTCTTCAATTTCCTTCGATTTAAAAGGCTATTTTACACAAATTGTAGCATTTTAGTGTTATACCAACTTTTAAGATTAGCAAAATTATTTATTGTTTATCTTGATCGTTTGGTTCATTCATGAAAACCGCCGGTTCTGTTATTTTTTTTTTTTTTATGTCCCGTATTTATATAAAAATAGCTTGGTTTCATATACACGTTTTAAAATTAAAATTTGATTTTTATCAAACTACAGTTCTTATAACAGACTTGAAGCAGCTATTTTTGATTAATTTACTGTTACCGGTAAAATATTTGTTTTTAATATCGCCCGAACCAAGAAGAAGAAGAAGAAAAAAAAAAAAAAAAAAAAAAAAAAAAAAAGGTCGATCTTCCTTAAACATTAAATATTCTTATTTTTAATCAGAGAAAGAAATGGTGATCACGGATTTAAATATCGTTGCAATATTCTATGTTATCCAAGTAATTTTCATTAAATCATGTAAGGGTATGTGTTACTTAATAAATTACCTTTATTAATTATTACAAGGAATTTTATGAGTATTTTAATATATTTAAAAAAATTCCATCAGTTTTATTGTTTCAGCAGTTAAAATAGTAAATAAATGGTACTTAGTTGTCCCGTCGACCAAAAATCTATCGCCAAACTATAAGATTAAATGCCAATAATGCTTGATCGTAAATGTCACATTCACTTGACTGTAAGCAAGTTACACGTATTTATGTCATCCAGTGACTTTTATTTCGACGTTTTATTTGTATATTTATTAATGTTATACTAATTTATTTGTTCTTTCGTTATTTAAAATAAAAATTACGTCAATTTGTAAAATTTGGCGAGTGTTTTAGCGATTTATATAATTTGGCGAAATTGGTCGGGGGGATAACTAAGTTGTACCAAATAAATTTGTGATATTCATGTTTTAGACTAAGCATGTGTTTTTTCATTTATATATTTTTATGTGTGTTGGTTTAACAGTTTTAAAGAGAAGCACATCGTATTAGTCACTTAAATAAATAGAACTTTATATTTACATTGATATGGACAGTTTATAATAACCCTTAACAGCTGTATTCGAATTAGCTGTCATTTCTAAGCTTGATTGGAATGTCAGCAGAATTGTAAACGTAACCATGGCGACATGACGTAATTTTGGTGTTTGTTTACATATCTACACTTCCCAGGTTCTTTCAGTTACGGTCAGAGTCAAATTTCAATCTTGGGCAGGGTATCAGAGTCCTCTGGCGAGCGACTTCATACATTAAACGCAAGTCAGTCTGCCTGTAGCAGTATCTAAGTATGCGTTGAGCATGGCCTTTCTTCGTTAATATTGAAAAAACTGTCGTATACAAAAATATGGAAATCGGCGGTATTATAAAGAAATATTTGATAAACACGCTGATGCAGACAGTTTTCAAATCGAAGAATTACTTTCAGAGATATTTAATGCTAAAATTGGACAAAATCGTTTCATTAAAAAAGTTTTATTGGGGCAAAAACTATACATGAGAATTTAATCATTTTTAGATCATTTTATAGGTTATAAGTTCCCGATGTGCAGATTGCATTTTTTTTTTTTATTTGACTATTTTTTGAGGTTTTATTTCTATTTTAAATTCAAATTTTCAGTATTTCGAGACACATATTTTACAAATTAAAAAAATGTTATTAATTTAAACTATTGCCAACAGTATAAACAGCGCAAACAATAATGTTTACTTCAAATTAAAAACTTATTTACACGGGACTATTGTAAACAGAAAAAAAAATTAAAATTAGAATTAAATGATTACATGTTAAAAGCAGGGAAATTGCGTCATAAGAACCATATTTACACTGGAATTTTAAAAGAGAAACAAAATGTTAAAATACAAAAATCATTACTATGCGTTAAAATCTGTAAATGGAGGAAATTACGCCATATTTAAAATGGCCACCGCCCCCTGAATACTAGGCCTGAGCGCTCACACAAAAATGACACAAAAATGGCGGCTGCCGAAGGCGGATTTTTTTTAGCGTAGATACGGTCCCTTAAATGTAGATACCAGTATTTTATTAAAGGTTTCTCTGCCTTGTTTATTCTCAGAAAATTGAAGCGGAAAAAACTTCAAAAAATTATTGGTAGGAATATTTAAGGGACCGTACACACTCTGAAAAAAATCCGCCTTCGGCAGCCGCCATTTTTGGTCCAGCGCTCAGGCCTATTATTCAGGGGGCGGTGAAATGGCAAAAAAATATGGCAAAACAATTTAAATTAAAAATATATCTGCGCGAGACATTTACTTGATATTTTGAGATAATATTTTCAACTATTATCGTGAATTCGAAGACAGCGCAAATAATATTTCCTTCTAACAACAAAAGTATTTTCACGTGAATATTAATAAGAGAAATAAAACTTTGGTGTAAATTACGTCAGATTTAAAACGATACATTTAAAATGAATTATTTAAAAAAAACTATCTTATAGCGCTGTTAAAAAATACCCGGAGACAATGACACTGTTTACTTAATTCATTTTACATTAGCTTATTTTCGAATGTTTAACTAATTTTTTAAATTAAATACGAAAACAGCCATTGTATCTTTTAACAGCAGCAGATATGGTCTTTAAATCCCCAATCCAAGAAAAACGAATGGAAACCCGTTTACAGAGAGATCGCTACTGCTTCTTTTTTTTTTTTCTTAATTCAATATTTTTAAAGCCAATCAAATTAGCGTGCTTTTTGGATTTTGGTGTCCCTGAACGGGGGTTGGAGAGCGTAGCTCGTAGGGGGGCAGAGCCCCCTAGTAATACTAAAATTATATTGTCTCAATTTAGGTTTTATTCAAAGGTTTTTAATTACAATCTTTCCGTCTTTTCGGTTCAAGATTTTAACTTTTTAATGCTAGATATCTGTTTTTACTTATTATACATATATATATATATATATATATAATGCCCCCTGCAAGCTACGCTCGCCAACCCCTGTTCAGACACCGCAGAATCTAAAAACACGCTAATCTGATGGGTTTTAAAGATATTAGAGAAGATTGATTTATACTGGGAAAAACGGGACAGATCTCCCTGTAAACGGGTTTCCATTCAATTCCCTTTGATTGCAAAAATTGAAGGGCGAATCAGTTGCTGTTATGACTTCCAATGGTTGTTTTCGCTTTTGATTAAAGAGGATCATTTAAACATTTGAAAAGAAGCTAAAATATAATGAAATAAGTATACAGAGGCTTTTTCTCCCGGTATTTTAAAACAATCTCTATAATAATAGCCTAAGTCATGTGACTAATATCAACAGTTCCGGGCGGACCACTTCGCTTTTTATACTCTAGGTGCCATTTTAGTACTTTAATGTTAGACAGGCACAGGTGATAAGTTGCCAAGTATTATTCTATCGCCATCATTTCATCTATATTATAATAGTTCAAGTCTTCAACTGCCACAGACAAATACGATCTGATCCCTTCGCCTTTCATATGAAAGTTTGGCACAGATGTTATATACGCCCCATATTGCCGCGATTTTTTTTTCCGACGCCAATTTAGCGAACGCATCAACAGCATAAACAACAACATCCGGCTTACCATATCAAGTAAAATAACGATACTTTGGCGCCAGTTATGTGCCCGTTCCGTATATGACGTTGGCGACAGAAAAAAAATCGCGCCAATATGGGACCGTAAGTTTCCCATTTTGACTAATAAATCAAATTTTTTTTTCGAATAATACTAAAGAAAAGTTGCCATGGTCGCAAAGAATTATAGGTACTGTTACGCTAGCAGGGTGCAAATCTCGCCGTTGACCAAAGATCTGTGGCCAAACTATAAGCTTAAATGCCAATAATGGTTGATCGTAAATGTCACATTCACTTGACTTTAAGCAAGTTACACGCGTTTACGTCATCAAGTGATTTTTATTTCGACGTTTTATTTGTATATTTATTAATGTTATACTAATTTATTTGTTCTTTCTTTATTTAAAATAAAAATTATGTCAATTTGTATAATTTGGCGAGTGGTTTGGCGATTTATATAATTTGGCGTAATTGGTCGACGGAATAACTATGTTTTACCGTATTTTTTATTATTTTTTATTATTTTCTAAAGGAAATATAAAAAAATAATTAATACCTATAGAACAAAATAATTTATATAATTAAAAAATAAATAAATAAAAGTATATAAACCTTTTTTATTAAATTAACAACCAATAGCCGGTTTACCATGTCAATCACAATAATGCCATTTTGGCGGCAATTAGGTACCACGGTGCGTAGATAACATCTGTGCCTAATTTTTTTCTTTTCGTTTTGTTTTTTTGTTTTTCAAAGAAAGAAGTGAAAGCAATCAATTTTAAATGAAAGTTGTGTTTTTTAAATAAAATGAATTAAAGTTTTATATTTTAAATTAATTAAATGAAATATAAAAAAATACGACGGGAAAAATGTTTGGCGAATTATCACCTGCGTCTTGCTAACATAAAAATACCGTCAGAATTGATTTCTCTATCAGAATCTTTCGATTTGGCGAAGGATTGTTCATGTAAATTGAATTATGAATGAAAGTAGGGAGGCCAAACTGGTCGCCAAATTAGTTTAAAATAATAAACTTTTCTGAAATATGAAAAAAAATATTTGTTATGATTAAAATTTGAGTTGCCATTATTAGAAAAATGTATTTAAAATTAAAAAAAAAAAATTGAAAACTATTTCGAATTTAAGAATTCTAATACCCGTTTTGAGATCTGCGGATCAATACTGATTTTTCGAGTTAATTTCATCGCAAAGTATTCCATATTTTAGGAGAAATCGCCGTGAAACATAATCAGTTGTTTAATCAGTCATTTCAAAGAATCGTTACATAAATTCGTTTCATTTCAGCCGTTTCATATATCCGTTTCATAAATTCGTTTCATTAGGATTTTATATATATAGGGTAGAGATTTATTTATTATTCGATTATATAACAGTGGCCCTTGGGGTGATACATATTGCCTTAAGCAATTAATGTTAATATCTTCATACTATAATATGCACTCAATAATCCTTAAGTAAGCATTGGACCGACATCTTCTTTGCATTAAAGGGAAAATTCTGAACATAAGAATAATTTCTGAAAATGTTAAGATTATTCTTTTTTTTTAGATTTATTTTATGCACTATAATTCTCCTGTATGCAAATATAAAAAATACATAAATTTTATTTTTAAATGCCTTGAAAAAGATAATATTTAAAATTCTTTTCATAATTTTAGATATAGTTATACCAATATAATGTAGTGTAATTTTCAAGAAATGTGAAATTGATTTTTATATTCATAAGTGCCATGCAACCAATCTCTTTTTAACCTTTTTCTTAAGTAAAGTGAAGTGAAGAGACTGACTCGCCGACGGTCAGGAATTGACGTGAAGAGGGGAGACCGGCAGTAGTGGTTAATTTCGTCGTATGTGTAGGATGCGGGAAGACATCTGAGTTAATATTGGTTTAGTTTTAAGAAATAATCTGTGTAGATTTGGTGGAGTATTGTTGTTGATAAATTGTAGTCAAAGTGTATATATTTTTAGGCAAGTGTAAATATTTTGTATATAGGATTTTGTATTTAATAAACTTTTCATGTTAAATATCTGGTGCCATCTTCGGTTGTCGTGACATCACAATAAGCATAATTTCACCTTTTGTAGCCACTATTGAAAAAAAAAAAAAAAAAAAATATTTATTGTGAGATATTCATATGAGTTATTCTATTATTTCTCATTATTGACAGAATTATCCAGTTTTTGACGATGGGTTGTAAAAAAAGTTTGACATTTCATTATACTTTAATAAGATTTTGTTTTACATAACACGGGATAACTCGCGTCTACCCAGGGTATGAATAGTTTTTACTCTGTCACCAATAAATACAAATAATAATCGTCACCTTATTTAGTCGTAGACATTTGTTACAAATTTCTGCGATAAAATAAGTTAAACATTAAGAAAAGTGGTGACAATCTTAAAAACCATACGCAGTCTGGGTCTATCAGACCCGACGCGAGTACTCCCGGGTTAACACTTATTTGATATCACAAATAATTAAAGTGTCAGGCGCATTTTAAACTGACAAATTATATGAAAAAAAAAATTACCGTAATATGGATTGCAATATCAAAACATCTAATTAACTTTTGGATTCATTTTATATACATACGTATTTCTAACAGTTAATTTCCTGAAAAAAGAATTTAAATGCACATAGAGTTTCTAAATCTAATTTGAAATTTTATGCTTTTTCTATAAATGAATTCCCCATTTGTGTGCCTTTAGCATGCATTTTAGGACAGATGCTTTCTGATCACTCCAAATAAATATCAAATGTTAAATAAAGATTAATTAATTGACTTTAAATTGGTATAACACAAATAGTTTGTAGTAAAATAAATACACAGTTGGCATACTGCATGTGCCAACGTCTTTTAATGCCTAAATATCAACTTTTTTAAGGTAACAAAGTTTACGTTAAAATCTATAATAGCAGTACCAATGTAATAGATAGCACACTTTTTAATTAAGAAAGAAAATAAATTAGATTACACGAATTCACGTGACGCCGCTTATTTAGTAAGCCAGTGATGATGACATAGAAACAAATAGTGAAAGAAGCCATAACGAATTCCAATCTTAACCAAGACCTTTGAGTTTGTCGAAAGAATAAAAAAATTGCCTTCTTCAAAGTACCAAAACACAAACAATATGCAATTAAGATCTTTAGTGGACTGCAAGTGGCTTTGAATTATCATAAACAGATATTAATATTTTAATTTTAATCATTATATTTCTATATCAGCTAAAAATATAAAATCGTAAAATGAAATGCAATATTCCACCTTGATTCAATGAGAAACTGCACAATAGGATCTGTAAAACGTTTTATGCTTACATAAACGGTGACGGATAATAATAATACAGATGTTACAACTCAAAACTATTATTTTGATATTGCTGCATAAAATTTACTTAAAAGATGGCGGATAATAATAATACTGATGTTCAAGTCTAAAATTTTTTAAAGATGTAAAATCTGTATTATTATTATCTGTCACATTTTAAGTAAACAAAAACATTTTAAAGCCCATATTGTGTAGTCACAAGACTGCAAGTAAGACCTTTCTGTCTAAAGTATATATCCTTAACTACATTATCTAGAAAAATACATGTTGTATGTACACAATTAATATTTAAATTTTAAATTAAAAAATGCGTTATTAAGTATTGCGCGTATGCTAAAACTCCAAGTTATGCATATAGAAAACAATTTTTGAGCAAAATAAATTCATAACACACCTACTTCTAACTTAAAGTTCAAAAATTAAAAAAAAAAAATTCCAGTTTTTGAAATGCAAAAAAAATAAATAACTAAAATATGTGCATTTTTTGGTTTTAGTATGTAGACTATGAAGAAACGCATAATTCGTTAAATTTTTTAAGCTGTAGCATACATATTTTAAAAATAACAGTGCGCGCAAACTTCAAATTTACGGATCTATGAAAGCGGTTTTTAAAGTTTCAATATCTACGGACATTCAATTATATTTACTGTCTATAAATGATTATAACTCAAGAAATAATGCAGATTTCTAAATGGAGTTTTTTGCATGTTGTAGAGAAATTTTAAAACATCCAGAATAACTCCAAAACCGAAAACAGATTTTTTGAAAGTTTAAAGGTGCCCCCTTAAATTATAACGATTAGTTAAACACCGAAGGGTCTTTGAAAGAGGGTAAATTATTCGAATATTTTTTTCGCCTGACAATTTAGGAATTCTCAAAGGTATTCACTGAGTGATGCACTTTGTACACCGTTCAGATCTACAAATGTTAAATATAACAAACGCAATATTTGCATAGAAACAGAATAAAAGCATATTACAAATTATAGAAGATAAACAAAACATGTTAGGCAATGGTAAATTTGTTTTATTAAATATATTACTTATTATACTTTCCAGAATACGATTATATTTAGTCCATTTGTACAGTCATTATTTGTGAATTCTATGAAAATGAGATTTACTTTTATGCTGCACACAACTCATAATTAGATAGAAAAGAATATGTTGTAAATGACTGATAGACGAATACGAGACATTAATCCATTCTTTTCAGAATTCCCTATTATCTTTTGAACAGAAGAAAGGAAATCACCATTACTAAATTCTTTTTGGATGGCGTAATGATGATAAACGATTTTTCATGTAATACTTCGGTCTAATTAGAAGTTTTTTTCTTTTATCTTTGAAGAATTTTGCTGTCATATTTCAGAAGGAAATGTGTCCCTTATATCATTTAATAACTCAAAATAATATGTAATAAGTCCCATGGTTTTTGCTAGATAATGTTTCTAAAATTTCTTTCTTATCAAAACAATGATCTATTCTTTGTGATAGCGTCCTTCACCAGTTAATCTTTCACTTTCTATTTTGATGTGGATATTGTAAACTTAGATGCATCGGTTGTTCATTGTTTAAACAAATATTTTTAAGAATGCTGACAAATCTAATTTCATTTAGATACGGATTACATACGAGAATTACAAATCATGTGCATTGTTATTAATTATGTAAATCCCACTAAATTACACTCTTTTTCAACATTAGGTGTATAACGGGACATGACTAAACGCAAAATCGTTTTATGTGATTGTAATCAGAGTAAGTACTTTAATGTTGGGATGTATATTCTAAAAAAATATGTACATTACCCATTAAACATCACCAATAACTTTGCTTTCTTATAATATATTAAAATTACTTATTGATTCAAATTATTAAGCTATTTTTTTTTACAAAATTTACATAGACCAAAGTCGTTATTATTTTTTTTCTACCGTTGTCAGGTGATACTTTTCAAAATTTTGATTTATATTTCTTTTATTTATGTATTTTAAGGCTAAAAATTGAAAACAATCACCCTTCAGTATTTTAATTTATTATTTATTAAATTCAATATTTACCAAAAAAAAATGAAATTCAAATATTTTAAAGTGTCATTTCACACAGGTAATAATAGTGCTTACCTCAATCGTCAGAGACTATTCATATATTATAGTATAATTAAAAATATTATATGAGTAAATAAATGTATGAAGCGTACTAAATTTTATGTAATTTAACTTTTTCCGAAAAATCCATGTCATACCTAAAATTTTTACACGTTTTAAAGTGATTAAAATTACATGAAAAACGACTTTTAAAGGAAAAAAAAATTGAATCAAAAATAATTTATACAGAATTTAAGAAATATATTCTCACTACAAATTACTGACACTAAAATTTTTACTTCCTTTTAAATTTCATACAGCCTTAAATAAGAACGTTCGCCACTCTGAAAGGTCTGTAATAAAACACAAACGTTGAGCCAAAGTGTAAACATCTTTAAGAAAAACTACCCTAAGAAAGGCGTGTCCAACGATTTTTCCTGCGAGATGCTTGCATCTATTATTTCCTAATAATAACCCTTGCTTTATTTACTCGCATAGTTTCTGCCATTAAACAATGAGAATTTTTTCTGCTTATATTTGTGGATGCTCTGCGTCTCGGGATCCTCAGATTGTACACGCCAAACTTCTTCCAATCATGAAAATATTGATTTCTAATTAATAAAAAATAATCTGTTGACATGGAATGCCAAATTATAAGTTTCTAATTCCATGAATGATAGATAAAATCATGTGTAAAGAAATTATGATGGATTCAAATAATGAGATGTTAGATTTTTTCCAACAGATTATTCATCTAATGGCATCTGCGAAAAGAAAGGGTATGCTAAACAATGCGCCACTTTCAGCAGAAGAAACAACATAGTGTTCATGGAGGTATATGTAGTGGCGCGTTACTCTATATTTAATAATAACGCTTAATTAGTCACTAAGTTGCAAAATGTTTTAATCAGTTAATATCCTGGCAAAACAATATTCACTAATTTTATTTGCTATTGAAAATTAATATTTGCACAGTTAAAATTCTCTAGTATTATAGAAGAGAAAAATGTATTTTATCATGTACTATTTGCAATAACGTAACATGTCATTTCAGTAGAACTTTGCAAAAGGTTTGAATAGTCGTACATTTTTAGCTATTTCAAAATTTATAACACTAATACATGGCTTTGAATTATCATAAACAGATATTAATATTTTAATTTTAATCATTATATTTCTATATCAGCTAAAAATATAAAATCGTAAAATGAAATGCAATATTCCACCTTGATTCAATGAGAAACTGCACAATAGGATCTGTAAAACGTTTTATGCTTACATAAACGGTGACGGATAATAATAATACAGATGTTACAACTCAAAACTATTATTTTGATATTGCTGCATAAAATTTACTTAAAAGATGGCGGATAATAATAATACTGATGTTCAAGTCTAAAATTTTTTAAAGATGTAAAATCTGTATTATTATTATCTGTCACATTTTAAGTAAACAAAAACATTTTAAAGCCCATATTGTGTAGTCACAAACTACACAATATGAAGTTTGAAACATTTTCTGTTAACTTAAAGGGTGACAGATAATAATAATACTCATGTTTCAAGTTTAAATTAAAGACTGTTTCCTAAAAATCCGCACAAACTTTGCTGTTGTGCAAAAGAGCAAAGAACAAGAATCAGACGAAATCTGCGCATGTAAAATCTGTGTTACGTTATTGTATATAAGAGCACGTCCGTTAGCCGACAGTTCATTAAATATCTATGTTTTCCGTGAATGAAATCGAAAGAGGACTGTCTTCGTACGCGTATGTACAAGCTTTACATATGAAACATCTTCAACTTCTTATGTAACCTTTCAGTTTTACTCCATCACTGAGACAGGACTTGGATTCTCCCTTATTCAGTACCCAATGTCGGGTCGCAGCAACTTGTATAATATTGTCTAACTTTTTATAACGCTGCATTATTTAATGTCCTTATGTTTGTTTCACAAATTTTGCTAATGTAACAGTTACTTATATCTTATATATACCACTTCGCCTTCTGTCGCGCGTATTGGCTGGCTCAGCCTCGGCTGAAATTTGTAACTTTGTTTTTTTAAGACCTCAATAAAGGGGACCGGGAGGGACAATCTATGCTCTACAGACTCACTTCCTAGTCTGAGCAATCTCTCTCGGGCAGTAAAAGTAAAAAAGCTTTACGAAGGCAATATTAATCATGGGAAGAAGTTCATCGTAAACCATCGTTTTGACACAAATATCTTCAAATAACCTATGTACGATATTCTACAACATTACTAGAATAGACCAATGGGAAAAGACGTCCCGGGTCGGGTAGGAAGACCCAAAAACTCACAGTCAAAGTTACAAATTCGAAACGACTGTTTGACAAAAACAACCGAGTATTAATCCACTCCTCGGCTGCCAAATTCAGTTTTTCACCCGGCCACCTGCATAAGGCAATCACCAAGAAGCTTAACGTTAAATATCACAAGAAAGTGTCATACCACAACAAACAGAAAAGCAAATTGTTGCCGCGAATACGAACTGTGCTCGCTTGCTCAAAATATTCTCTGATCGAAGATTCATCTTGGATGACGAGTCATATTTTCCGCTCGCTCACTCTACTTTTAACAATAATGGTAGCTACTGCATATCTGGCGTCTCCATGACACAACCTATCATCCAATTCGCTACTAAAGCGAAATTTGAAGAGAAGATCCTCCTTTGAATTGCAATGAAATCGAAAAGTTTGAGTCGTCTATTCATCCGAATGTCTGGGTTCGCCGTCAAGGGGCAACAAAAGTGTATTCGCCGTCATTTCAACCTTTACATCTGTATCAATTACTCTGGAAGTGATTACGTGTTTTGGACAGATTTGACCAGCAGCTATTATTTCAACATCGTTCTCAATAGCTTCCATCTGCAAAACATCACTTTCATACAGAAGTACGACAACCTGGCTAACGATCCTAAAATTCAATCAACTGAGCGGTTCTGGGCATACCTTAAGTTCAAAATGTATACTAAAGGCTGAAAAGCAGATAACATCCAGAAATTCGTAACCGAATCATGTGCTGTCTCAAAATTATGGATCTAAATTATGTACAACGTCTAGCAAATACCACTAAAATCAAACTCGATAATGTCCGACGTAACTGTTTAATTGATACCCGATAACATTTCTTCAGAGTAATATGGCTATTAAAGTTACCTTACAGTTCCCATATGTTCTCTTTGTCTCGTATTTTCATAGCTTTCCAGACAAGGAAAGTTTGTGCGGATTTCTATGAAACAGTCCTTATTTTAAATTTATACATCTTATTATCTGTCACCTTTTACGTAAACAGAAAACCTTTTAAAGTTCATATTGTGTACTTACACAATACAAACATTAAAAGGTTTTCTGTTTACTTATAAGATGATAGATAATAATAATAATACAGATGTATCATGTTAAAAATATTTAAAACTTGAAACATCTGCATTACTTTCTGTCACCCTTTAAGTAGAGGAGACCGTGGCTAGTAGGCGCAGTTTTTAGTTATTGATTTTTATAATTATTTTGTTTAAGTTTTTTAACAAACTTTAACTACACTTTTAAAGAACAGACATTTGGCTATAAATTCCCGGAGTTTTGAGTTTGTAGCTCTTGTAGTTTATGTTTAGCGGAAGCCTAAAATAAAAGGATAATTGTGCGCCAACCTACCCCGTCACGGGGCAAGTTGTTTATACCTATGGGGTAAGTTGGCGCACGCTTTATATAAATTTAAATGAAACTCAAATAAGGTACGCAGTTAAGAGAAATGAATTTCATTATTACGAGCAAGTTTAAACAAAAGCGTTCTCGCCGTACAATGTAAATTCTAAATTATACAGATATAAAAATAATGAATAAAACATGGACACTGAGTAACTTCTATCGTACTCAATATCATCACCAGAGTTACAGTTGTCACAAATAAAAAATGTCTCTCCGTTTGGGCAAGCCCCATGTGATCAAAATCTTGCATTACAACCACTTTTCACCGTGTTTGTTGTATTTCAACCTACCAGCACACACCAGACACCGAGCCAACTTACCCCGTATTCAATGCGCCTACTAGCCCCATAATAAATTTCTTCACAAAAGGGAGGCGTAGCCTTCTAAACATAAATAATTTAAGTAAATCACATATGGGGTAGGTACAGTGAATCATACACTAAGAAAAACTATACAAGTTATATCGCAATTATTAAGGTAAAGGTTAGAAATTAGAAAAAGAATGAAGCAAAAAAAATTACTTATGAGTGCAAAAAACAGAAAAATCGTAATAAATGTCCACTGCACGTAGGTAACGCTGAAAAACTACAATGAAGATTGTAAAAAACAAGAAGAAAGGTATTCTGTGACTGGTTGCGAAATCCATCCAAAAACAGGCGATTTATGAGGCGCCTACTTACCCTTTTAGCCAACTAGTCCCGATCTCCCCTAAACAGAAAATGTTTTAAAGTTCATATTGTGTAGTTTGCGGTAGAAATGTGTTTAGACATAATCTTTAAAACAACATAATTAAAACAGAAAAATAAAAATATTTGAAAATATTTGAACAATGTGTGCTTCTAATTCTAGATTTCCTTTGTTTTTACCCTCAAAATATGGCTAATTATTGTCAATGTTTAGCGATGTATTTTTAAAATACCAAAATTTTCATATAAGAAAATACTTTCAAAATATTCTCCTGAAATTCAAGAAACAAGTCACGTAAATCTTGAATCTTCAAAAGAAAAATTGAGCTTACACCCGTCAAATGGAATATTCAAATTTTAAATTTAGCCGTAGAAAGGAAGAGTTTTCCAAGGCATGCTTTTTGAATAAATTGATCATGATAGGTATCTGCGGCTTAGAGGATTGACAGAAATCGGTATCTTTTTTTTTTCTTTTTTCATCGGAAATTGCGTACGTTTGAAATGATAAGCATTTAAATCTAAAAAAAAAAAAAAAAAAAAAAAAAAACATTTCTGACATTTTATTTTGGATTCTTTAATAATATTTCTTCTAAAAATTTTAATTTATGATTCTGGTATGTATTTCTAATAATTAAACAATATCTTGTAAAAGATATATTAAATTTGTATAAAAAAAAAGATTCAATCTTTAAATCTGCTAGTCATATTTTATATATTATTATTCATATATTATTATTATATCTTATTATTTTTAAATAAAAAATCAAAGTTTTTTCTAAAAAGCATTATGATCTGTACGCAAAAACGCACAGATTTTGGTTTTTATCATTAGAGTAATTCTGGAATTTATGCCGCATATTTTTTTTTTTTTTTTTAATTTGTGTATACAGTCCCATGGTGGACAAAAAATTAAAAAAAAAATCATGCTGTGCTATTGAATGTTAAATATACAAAGCGTGTACTGCGGCAAAAAATTTCAAAATAAATAATTAATATTTTTTTAACATTTTTTTTCTAAAACATTACATTGTAGCGAGTCACCCATACAATCAGGCTGAGACGCCGCACTTATGCTGTAGTTATGCCGTGCTTGTAATAAGAACAGAATGAAATTTTAAATAAAAATATTGATAAAAATATTCATATCTGGACTATAATTAACGACGTAATAACAAAAAGAAACTAAATGAGTACAATGAAACATATTAGTAGATTCAAATTAATAATTGTTTGCCTATTTTCACTACTAAAATTATAGATTTTTTTTTTACATTAAATTTTAATTGTTATTTCAGCAACATCCTAACATCAATGTATTAGAGAGAGAAAAGAAAAAAAGTAAAATTGTGTTTAAATAATTTATTTGTTAACTCTTTCGGGACCGGCGGCTTTTACACAAATTTTATTCAGTTAGCACCGCTTTTTTAAAAGAAGCTACCTTTACTTAAATAATCATGAAATTGCTCTAATTAAAGAAGGTAAATATTATTTTTCTTTTTTACTGGTGCCAAAAACAAATTTTGTATGCTGTTTATGAAGGTTCTTATATAAACCTGTGGCCCCGAATGGATTAATAGACCTATGTTTTCGACTACAGTCTACACAAAAAGTGTCGAAAAAGTACAGTCTTTATGTAACTACATTTGACACATTATGCAACGAAGCCAATTACAGTTCTTCTTTTTTGGAGTCGTTTTCTAAACATTCCTTGCAAAGAGCGTCTGCGCTACGCGGAATCCTATTTTCATTATTATCATCTTGACATGCATCATTCATGCTCTTCTTACTTTTTATTTTTCCCCTTTTCTCCTTTGGTTTTAGTAAATTTGATAACATGCCTAACATGGTTAGTCTGTGGAAAAAGAAAAGGAAAAGTTAATAACACTTAATCATCCCGTACAAAAGAAACTGCGGCATGTATACCGGAATTGCAGTGCGGCATGTATCTCATTTTGCATGGTGCAGACGTAGGCCATCATAGTTACTCTCCGTCGCTAAGGGGAATGGCATCACCATAAACACAGTACTCTATACAAAAGCTACACTTGGTTTTGACTTCGAAATCATTTATGCATTTAGTAATTAGTGTATGAAAAGTATTTAAGCATAACGTGTTTAAAAATTTGGACAGAGAAATTATGCACTTACGTCAAAATAAGGATTGTACTTCTAGAAGTTAACAATCAAATGGATTCACGCTATATACTGGTTAATATAATCTCATTTCGCACCTATACTGTGCGTTTGACGATCATCTATCGATATTTACAAGAAATACAAGGGGTGTTTATTCTCTCGGGTGCGGCGATTCTCTCGGAGTTACCCTATAATTACTTATTCAAATGAATATTATGTAACTTCTGATTGCATGAAGATATACGTGTATCTTCTTAGAAAAAGCATTTTATTATATTTTTTAGTAATTAATTATTAGCATGTGAGCTCTGTTCTTGTCGAATTTATCTTTTTTCGTCATCCTCTGAACATTCCATTTTTCATATTTACAGTAAAGCACTAAATCCTTCTATCATTTGTTTTATTTACTTCCTTTTAATCTATTATTCGGTTGTCGACTTAAAGTTTCATTTGTTGGGTTGGTTTTTGTTGCGTGCCACATCTGTCACGGAAATATTTAATGGCATTTAGATTTTAAATAACTTTTCGTCTAAGAACTGTGTTTTTATTTTTAACTCACAGCTCACCAACAGAAGACCGTTTAATCATTGTTGACCTTCTGAAGTATTTATCATATGCATGAAAATTATTTAAAGAAAAAATATTGTGAAAATTCTTACATTTAGTTACTTTAACATTTTATCATTACCTCATCTAATATAAATCGGAGACATAAGATGTATATAGCATTTCATTATATTCCATCAATATATTGATTATGAATTGACGTTATTATATTATGTTACAATGCATTGGGATTGTGCTTACAAAATACACAAATGATGGAAATTGGGAGACATTAAATTTTAATTTTTTTCTGGAGGCTATTCTGAAAAACGCAACGAAAGTAATAAATCTATCACTTTTTTTGATAAATTTACAGGAGGAGGTTTAATAAGTATGATTAAAGTTATCATTTTGTTTAGTTTTATAAATTACTAATTTGAAGCTCATGTCGTTGTTCATTAAATCAAAACTTATAGCTAAAGAATGGTGAGAAATCTTCTTGTAAAATATCGTATCCACATATGCATTCTTTTTTACTCTGAAATGAAGAGTCGGAAGTGAAAGATTGAGAAATTGCATTTAAATGTAAAGAATCAATTTGATATAAAAATTATGATAACCTAAATTTATTATTTTTTTCTCGTCATGAAACGAAAGTAAGTATGCAGTATTACAAGAATATAAAAAATAAAAAATTGTAATTAAATAGATTACAACGACCATTTTGAATTTATTTCGTCCACCAAATTTCGTCGCATCCTCTTCAACAACAGATCGCAAAGATCAAACTTCAGACGACCAAAACCTTCATCGATAAACTCTCCAAGTCCCGTTTCGAGAACAAAAACAGTTTACAAATCGAAAGCAGTTCCACCGAATCATCCACAGATTGCGACAAATTACCTACGTTGAGCTCAATTTTCCTCGGTTAGAATCGAACGATTGTAAAACGCCGAGGCTAGTGGATTGGAGCCCCACGAGACATGGCCTTTTACTGATTAAACATTAGATTGTTTCCTTTTTCGCGTTCGTCTTTTATTCTGTAATCAATTTTCATGGGCTACATAATCAGCTGAAGACCTGGATTTTCATGGGCTGCATAATCAGTTGAAGACCTCGATTTTCATGGCCTACATAATGAGTTGAAGACCTCGATTTTTGCTTTGCAAGACGATTTTCATTTCGGCGTCGCTCTTTAGCTTTGGATTTTTCGATATCTGATAATTTGCGCCTACCCATTTTGTAACTTTTTCAATTTTTAACGATTTTATGCCTTTCGATTACCTGTTCACACAATTTTTAACGATTTTATGCCTTTCTATTACCTATTCAAATAAAAATTCTTCTAAAAGTAAACAACATCGTCGAATTTCGTTAAAAAAAAATAAAATGCAAGCATCATTTGGCCCCATCCTCGACAGAAAACAACAATCATTTCCAAATGGAAAAATCTTTTATAAAACTCTGAAATAGCGTTAAATGATTCATGAACTAAAATGAGATTTTCTTGTATATCCAGTTATGACGCATTTTTACTTGTTTGCTTCTGCTACTTCATGTTTCATCTTTGATTGTTCGCTTTTACATAAACCAAAACATATGTGGAATGCTTACAGCAAATAATTTACAAGATCCTATCTTCTCCCGGCGAAAACACTTCTAACTTTTTTTACCAAGCCTGTGTGTACTGATGTTACACCAATATTACCATGTTATATATGTCTTCGCCTCTAATTTGCTGCACATATATAGCTAACGTGCGATAATTTATATTATAATCTTTTGTTGGTGTACAAATTGAAAGGTATTATACTTTTAACCACACTAGCTCTCAGCACAGCATCAGGAGGATCCTGGAATCCCTCTATCCCAAGAACTAATGCACGGATTTTGATCAAACTTCAGATTAATTTATTCCATGATATAAATTGACGTTTTTTTAATGTTTTGGTGTAGATCGTCCAACAGGTGGCGCTGCTATGCTGCATTTTGCAGGATTTACACGATTTCTGCACGAGCTATATCTCAAGAACTAATGGACAGATTTTCATAAAACTTCAAATTCAGTTAGTCGTTGGTGTGAGGTGGGGCTGATTACATTTTGGTGTAAATCGCTCAACAGGTGGCACTGCTCTGCTGCATTTTGCAGGATTTTCACGTTTTCCGTAATAGCTCTATCTCAAAAACTAATCCACGGATTTCCATCAAACTTCAGATTCAGTCAGTCCTCAATATGATTTGATGTTGATTACGTGTTGATGTAAATCACACAATAGGGGGCGCTGCTGTGCTGCATTTAGCACGATTTCCTCAATAGTTCCATCTCAAGAACTAAAGCATGAATTTTCATCAATCTTCAGATTCAAGTATACCTTGATTAATATTGTTGCTGATTATGTTTTGGTATAAATCACTCAACAGGTGGTGCTGTTGTACTGCATTTTACACGATTTCCGCAATAGCTCTATCTCAATAACTAATGCACGAATTTTCATCTAACTTCAGATTCAGTTAGACGTTGACATAAGTTGTTGCAGAGCGTATTCTGGTATAAATCACCCTATAGGTGGCGATGTTATGCTCAATTTTGCTGGCTTTATATGATTTCAGTGATAGTCGTATCTCAAAAACTAATACACGGAATTTCATCTTTTTAGAATCCTCATGATGAGCATAGATGATCATTATATTTTTACGCTGTGATAGTGAATTTTAAAGTATTGACGTGTATGACATGTAAGAAAGTTTGGGATTGATATATACGACTAGTTTTATTTATAATGCCACATCAAAAGTGCGCATTATGCATCGATACTTTCGTGTAATATGCTATGAAAATTTGAAATGACATAAATGTATATACCTAATCCCTACGAAAGCTATCACTGTTTTTAACAAAGTTTTTAACAAACAGCAATTTTTTTTAAAGATAGGATCCAGACTAACAAAGTAATGAGTGTGCATAACATATAGCTTGAACAAAGTCAGCAAGTACACTATAAAAAAATCTCACTGTAGATTTGCCAGCACAATGTGCTAGCAATTCGGACGCCAGCAGTCTGTGCTGTTAATTTTACGCAACTACTGTTATTTTTCATGTTTATATAGTCAGGAAATCAAAGAAAGCTACAGGTCATTCGACTGTGATCGAGTTTGAGCGCGAGATGAACAGTACTTTGTGCTGTAAAAATGTCGTTTTTTTTTTTTTTTTTTTTTTTTTTTTTTTTTTTTTTTTTTAATTTTACGGTGTATACATGAAGTTATGAGCTGACACATCCTACATGAAGAAAGATGTAAATTTTGTGACAACCAATTTCTGCGAGAACCAGCTTCAGACTAACTGCTATGAGAAGAAAAAGCCGTAGTTAGCCACATTAGAAATTTACAGGCGAAAGATAAATATAAAATGAAATGAATTAAATTAGGTATTACGGAGTAATTTATAAATATTTTGTCATAAATACTGAAACTTGTTTTAAGAACTTTGCCAATGTTTTTTGTCTTGTTAAGTTCGGATGAAACGTTTCTTGTAATATTACTTTAAAATAAGATAGAAAATACTAAAAAAGTATAATTAATACATTCTTTAAAGATAAATTTTGATTTAACGTTGTAGCAAGTACAGTCGTGGAAAAAAAAAAGTAAACACCCCCTACTAACTCCTCAACAATTCATCGCAGAAGAAAGCAGCTACTGGTACCGAACGATTGGAAATAAAGTCTACTTTTAAATGATGTATATAAAGTTTTCTTAGGGGTCATCTACATATTAAAACGAATCCAAACTTCATTTTTTTCAATGGCAATACCCAATTTTAACGAGATATTTCAAATCTTCGGTTCAAACTATGCCTAGACACGAAATTTCAAGTCATTTGAATGATAAGTTTTTGAATTAAAAACATTCAAAATTGAGTGCTTCTAATGTTAAATAACATTTTCATATTTGTATTTATATCGCACGAAATTATGCTCCTAATGTGCTAATTTTTTTGTAGTAATAATACTAATATACCCAAACATAAATAAGCTGAATTTGCAATTTTTATATTTTTATGATATGAATTATGAATTATGAAATTAATATTCGAAAAAATTATGAATTGCAACCTACAATTTTTTTGATGGATTTAGATTTATTAAGTCCTGCTTTATGGAAATTCAAAAATTTCACATTTTTCTTCCAAGTAGTTTTTAAATTATGCTTAAAAAACGGCAAAATGATGGTTTAAGGGGCCGTCTATGATGGAAGTGAGTAGACATTTTGAAATTTATTCTCTTGTACTGTAATCTAACACGCTTCATTGATTCCTTGAGTGGCGCTTAAGGTGCCTTGATCAAGGAAGCGGCTCTCTCGGTTAACAATCCAGTACGGAACTTCAATTTGGATACAGCCCTTAAAATACACTCATTTTAAAATAATTAATTTCTCGGAAACTTATGGTACGAATTGCATAAAAATTCGTTTTTAGGCTAATTGAAGGGTGTAGAGTTCATTTATTCTGTCAGAATTGGGTACTGCTATTGAAAAAAAACAAAGTTCTGGTTCGTTTTAATATGTAGAT
This sequence comes from Maratus speciosus, assembly GCA_963932465.1. Lineage (NCBI taxonomy): Eukaryota > Metazoa > Arthropoda > Arachnida > Araneae > Salticidae > Maratus > Maratus speciosus. The sequence goes on from OZ010800.1 coordinate 315,037,214, forward strand.
GCCCCCCTAAGCAAATTTTATATACATCATTTAAAAGTAGACTTTATTTCCAATCGTTCGGTAGGAGTAACGTTCTTCTACGATAATTTGTTGAGGAGTTAGTAGGGGGTGTTTACTTTTTTTTTTTCCACGACTGTACATTAGTCTGTTAGACATTAAATAACAAACTTTAATTAAATTTCGTATAAGTGAATTTTATTAAAACTTTATTTTAGTTACAGAATTCACACTCAATGGCTACGTTCGGAAATAAATAATCTGGGAACTTTTTTTTTTTTAATTGGATGAAAAAATGACATCCCTACTTTGTTATTGATCTTACTCGTAGCTTTATAATCATAAAACTAACTATTTTACTATACATTTTATTTCAATCTGATTTGCGTAACATTGATAAAATGGTCGTAAAAATATTTCTGAATCAATTACTGATACTATGTAATATTAGGGAACAAAATGCTGACAAAGGAGAATTAGCTCCAGGCAATAATTGAAGAACAGATAGGTAATGAGCATTGAAACGTTTGATACATTATTATATACAATAAGTAGCAAAACTATTTTGTTGGATAATATATTGAATTTTTATATAGGCGAAACCTTTTTTTAACATTTATAGAATTTTTTTTATCATAGTTATCTATACTGTTTTACTGAAAGCTAATGGATCTGTTTATTTGATTTAACATAATTTTTCAAAAGTGCGATAAAATAATTAATTCCCCGTGATGGCTAAAAATGTGGTTTTCAGAAATATTTATGTAACATACAAACTGAATAAGACGAAACTACACACGCAGCCTCACTAATTAATTGAAAGTCAAAAGTTTGGGGTATAGTTTGTTAAATTACATGAATGACTGACACAACAAGAACGAAAAACCATGCGCACAGCATAGGATTTGAAACACTTTCCAACACATTCAGAATACTAACAGAAAATTATATAGTTTACAAAGACGAAAGGTGATGTCTAAATGAACATGTTCAACTTCTGACCAGATAGGTAAGCCTATCAAATGGCTTGAACACAACAAGCTCTGCCTGGATAAGTATATTTACTAAGACAACTGTTTAATGAAAGATTTGAAAAAGGTTTACAATGTTATTACAGTAATCAGTCAAGTTGTCTGAGCGTGCTATTTAAACAATACATGGTGGGATAATATAAGAACTGAAATAAATTTAAATGAACCTCTAGCTATTACAGAATTACACATTCCACATATCGACATAATTTTTTACAACTCTAAATACAAAATTACCAATTTGATGACATCGAAAAATGCTGGTACATGTCTAAATGAACAATTTGGAAAACGCATAATGCATTTGAAAATACAATTTCTGTTATTATCATAAATACTCTTTAAAATACACAACTCTTTTGGGCTGCCCTGTATATGATCTACAGATATGTATGCATAGTAATTAGTATGCTAAAAGTTAGTGCTGTTGAACGCATAGCACAGTTGAAAATTTCCATTCTGAATTTTCCAACTATAAACGGATGTTGCTGAGAAGTTTTGTGCGACCCTGTATATAATCTATAGAATGTATACACATCAAGTAATGTTTAAAACTAATTAAAATTAAAAACGCATACCACTACTAAAAGCACACGTCTAGCAATTTTTGTTCGTATGCTTCAGTAGTTCAATTATTGCTCATCTTCTTGAATGGCTAAATTTTTTTGTGTGACACTGAAAATATACGATAAGTTCTATGCATATCATATTATATAGTAAGAACCTTCAGTGGTGTATATAAATTTCAATACGTTTAAAATACTCTAATATCATTAAAATACGCTGCAAACGATTTTCCCTGATGGACCGTAATGTAATGGAATTCTTTTGAGGGGCACTGTAAGTGAAACGAAAATGTTTCACACTTCATTTTTAATAGAGAACCTGCCATAGTAAACTTCAATAACATACATAAATTTCACGGTAATCGAGTTAGAGCAAGGACAGATGGGTAGACAAACTGAAACATAAACACTTTTCAACTATGTTGGAAAGTGTTAAAAATGTGTTGAGCAATACCACGTGTTGCTATGGCCTCGCAGTTTTCTTGAGCTACCCTGACATTTTAATCTCCCCCTGATCGCCGAGCAAAAGGGCAAAATTGTCATGTTGTTTTCTCTACAATTTTGTTTTTAATGATAAAAAAAAGATGTTTTTTCCAACATGATATAATTTTTTTTATTAAGTATAGGTATATAAGCCTTGACAGTATTAATAATAACCTTATTTTTTTAAAAAATAGATTTTATATGTATAATTATATGAATTTAAATAATGCTTTCATTGCAGTGAAACCTACAGCTTAGTGAACGGATATATCCGTTCACGGCAGTGAGAAGGTTAAGATGCATCAAACAAAGTGTGTATATTTAAAAAATGTCTCATAATCTTCCTCTAAATTAGTTGAGAAAGCGATGGTTTGTGTTTCAGTAAATTGGTACTGTTTAATTCAAGTGGCGAAAGAAATGAAGTGCCTTTTTGAGGTTTACCACGTACAACAGTTAAGCAAGAGTTTAAGTAAACTAACGAACATAGAACAAACTTCCGAACTACTTGCATAAAGGTCTATGTTCCTAACTTACAGGGATTACATTAAATAAACATTTCATACTTAGTTTTAAAAGTATCTTGAGATTTTCCTGAAAAGTGCTTTTAATCAAGAATTTGTTTGTACAAATAAGGCGTACAAGGTATAAACAGTGAATTTCAATGTGGTTGCCTGGGAGTGTAAGCCTAGGCTCCACCTTTTTTGTGTGTCGCGAAAGACATATGCAAGCATATGTCGTGTTATTTGTGCTGCTGCATCAGTTATTCATATGATTTTATGCGAAACTTCATGAAGTCGAAGGTGTACGCAGTGAAGATTCACACAATTGAACAAATAAAACAACGAATAACTGATGGAACAGCGCTCCAATAATACCCCATATGCTAGTAGATGTCTTTCGTACCAGGCAAGAAAGGTGGAGTCTATTCTTAGACTTAGAGGAAAATCACATTGAAATACATTGATTATAGGGTGTTCTTCTTATTTGTACTAACAAGTTCTTTATTAAAAGTACTTTTCAAGAAAATATCAAGAGAATTTTGAAACACCTTGTATATCAAAGAAATATTTTGTATTTCAAAAACTTAATGTTACGCTTGTAATCTGAGCTCACAGGTTTGTTGCTCTTTAAAAATTCCGAAGTTAGTTACCAAAACCATCATCTGAGATTCAGTAACTTGTTATTAGCTCAGCGGTGTGGGGCAATAAATTAAATATCGTTTAATTTTTTTCACGCGAAAATAGCTCAGATTGAGTTTCTGCAAACTAATGGTCTATAGGTAAATTTTTAAATAACTTGAATTTACTGATATGTTTAATGAAATACACAATTTGTGTGTAATAAGTATCGGAAATTTCTTTGGAAATACCTTGTTTATCAAAAAACAAATTTTGTGCTTGTAATCTATGCAAGATTCTACATACGTGTAAAAAGTGACTAACGGAAAAGTACGACAAATTATTAACTTATTTTTCTAATATCTGCTGCTAGCATGTGTAATCATCTGCAACACTAAATTGCGATATATTTTTTTTTTTCAATTTATATAAAAATATAAAGTATTATATTAAAAATTACAGTAATATAATATTATATGATATTATTGTAAAATTATTTTCTTTTATTACCATTTGCATTTATTGTTTCATAGATTGTTTTCACATTAAAATAAAATAAACAATATAAAATTGGTATATTGCATATTTTGTCATTTTGCATACACACACAAAAAAAAATCCGACCAGTTTTCCTGTAGGAATCGGAAAATAGTTGCCCTTATCGTACCGGAAAATTTCCGACTTAGCTACGAATAAAATCCGTAAAAAAGGGGAAATATTCAATAAAACGGTATTATTTTACGGATTTTATCCCAATTTTACGAATTTTATTCTGAGCTGGGTCGGAAATTCTTCCGGTACTATAAGGTCAACTATTCTTCCGATTCCTACAGGAAAACTGGTCGTATTTTTTTCAGTGTATTTTATAATACTAAAAATTTAAGTACTGAATGCAATAATAAATAAACGGAATAAATTAATGACTCCAACAATAGAATAAAAAAAAAGAAACTTATGTTCAAGCTGCATTTACCATTCTAGTTTAAGATTTCGTAAATATTAACTTTATAATAATCATTATAAATGTTTATGAAAAATGAAAAAGATCACACAATTTCAAATACATTGAACTTAAAGAACCGTAATTAATTGTGAAGCTTTTGTTTTGATTTATTGATTACCGAGTCACTATAAATTACAATATAATATGTCGTGTAAAAATTACTTAACCAATATTTAGTTCTAGCTTCAAAAATATTAACTATTATTTGACATCATTAAATACTAATTTTAAAAACTCATTATGAGGCCACGTTTCTTTGATGTGATTTATCAGATTACATTAAAGGAAAATATATATTTCCATTATTTTTTTCATACAAAAAACTAATTTTGAATTAAAATGTAATCGGGTTTCCATCCGTATGAGAAAATCCACAAAATTATCATTAAATAAGTGAAATTGACAAAGATAGAAATGCCGAATATTTCAATTTCACTTTAATCTGAATCATTTTTCGAAAAAATACTTATGTTATGATACTTGACGTTTAATGGTAAAAAATATACGAAAATCTATTTAAGTGATCTTGATTATTTAAATTCTACAGATAAAGAAAACAGTACGTGTTCTTTATCATAAATTTAAATTGAACGCACTACCAGTAAATAACTAACAAAGTTAAATGATTTAATACGAGCGCAACTTAAACGAGAACACAATTAAAATAAACAAATTGTGTTTTAACCCTTTATGTACTTAATTATGAATTCATGAAAATTTTACCTTCCAAAGCCGAGAAATTTGAAAACTACATTAGAAGACTTACATAAATATTTAATAAATATTAGAATGATTTTTGAAGGATTAATTAACCCCTTCGACCCTGATTTAATTTGGAGACAGATAAAAAATAAATTGCAGATTAAATAAGCTTGAATAGACATAAATAACTATAATATAAAGTATTATATCATTTCGATAATTAGTAAACTAATTAAAAAGTGTTCTAATAATAGAACATAGGGCTTAAATTACGTAAAGTGAGCAATTTTATTTTCTGTGCACATTTACAATTATGTAAGATATAAAGGACATAATAATGAATAAAATGAGTTTATTTCATATGAAATCCTTTAAATCAATTTCTCTGTGCGTGAAAATGCAAAAATACTTCATTTTTTCTCAAAAACATGTACTTTTATATGTACAACCTTCCATTTTGCATCTCTGTTGCTTTTCACACCTTTCAATCATATGGTTCATTCCATCAAATCTAATATCTTTAGAAGGCTTAACAGCAGTATTTATTTTGTTCTTTGGCAAAACAGAGCTTCTTGATGACGCCCTTCCACGTTTGATACGTATTAGCGACTTGTCTTTGAGTGATACAGCTTCTGCTATTTCAAATGTAAAATCCAATAAATCCATTTCATCTTGCAAAGGAACTTCCAAGCACTTTGCATCATTTTTATACTCTAACCAAGAATTAATAATGGGCATACTAAAATAATGAGATATTACGCGAAGTGTCATTTTTTACACTTTATATCAGTTTGATACAATGATGGTAAGACGTCATGTTTGTCGGCTCCCCACCCCTCCATTCTTTTGTTGTAGAACTTCACAACTTCTGGCCTATATACATCAATATAAGTGGAATCTTTTTCGCTCCATCTTTTAACAATATCCTTCGCATTATCTGACAGAAATGTAGATGCTAGTGTCACAACTTTATTGTCATACCACTGTACAACAACGATTTTACCATATCTGCTGGCTCAAGTGCCACAAGTACCACGCCCATATTTTTTTAGTTCGGCGTCACTTTTTAATGGAGAGTTTGTCAGCCTATTTCTGCGCACAAAGCTGGCAGAAATAAAATCAAGACGCTGCACTGTAAAAAAAAAAAAAACTGACTAAAATACGGACATTGTACTGGCAATCGAGACGCCAGTACTATTTCCACATTTTAACGGAAAATGTCCCCCGCAAATTCCAGAAAAACAGAAATTTTTCTGTAATTTACGGGGAAAATTTTCCGTTAAAATACGGAAATTGTACTGGCGTCTCCATTGCCAGTACAATGTCCGTATTTTAATCCGTTTTTGTTTACAGTGTGGTGCTTGAAAAGTATTGTATGTGTCTTAAAGAGAGTTGGCACAAGATATCTCACCTATCTTTTAAGTCCATTCATAAAGATATGACCAATTATTTGCACTTGAAACACATCACCACACGACTGATTTCGAAAGAGCTCAATTTCTCTTATTGTCTGCAAGAGTTTTTGGCCAAAAACGCAACTAATGTCATTAACCAAGGACCGAACACGCCTGATATGGCCTCGTGTGACATTTTTCTGTTCACGAAGCTAAAATCCTCACTTCCAGGAAAATGTTTTGAGTCAATTGAAGCCGTAAGAGAAAATTCGTAGAAGGAGCTAAAGGCCATACCCCAATTTACCTATCTAAAAAGTATGGAAGATTGGGACCTTTGCTGACATAGCTGTATTAAACCCAGTAGGGTCTACTTTGAAGATGGCAAAATAAATTTTGATGAAAAAAATATTTTTTTGTGTATTTTATTTAGCAATTCGGGATACTTTTTACACACACTTTGTTAGCCCTAAGACATCATGTCCTAATACTAGAACAAATGTTTTATTCGTAGTTATAGTGTGATTTATCATTATTTTCTAAGTTAGATGACCAATTTAGGTAGAAAAGGCCTTAATTTATAAAATATAATTAACAAAATGTCACTAAATTATTATTAGTATTTTTATTGAGAAGGTTAAAAATGTGTGCTTACGTTTTGCCCGTAAACAGGTAGAATCCTCCATTTTACTGCTTACTCAGGCATGTGCTGCCATGTGTGCTCACAAATGAGATTAAATTGTTAATCTGCAATATATTATTAGTAGGACACTGGGTTTTAAACTTGAAATTCTTAAAAATGAATAATTTACAACAATGTAAAGATGTGTTCTAATAGTAGCACGCAAGGGCCGAATGGGTTAAATTTGAATTTATAGAGATTCTGCGCAATATTTATAACCCCACTCAAATGTTTTACTTTAAATTTTGTAGAATTAGGAAATGTACAAATACAATGTTCTGACAACAGAAATACAGAAATAATTTCGAATAGAAAAATTCCTCACGCCCAACGCCAAGAAAGCTGAAAAGATGCAAAAGAAAAGGAAATCAACCATTTAAAAATATTTTTGTTTTGTGTAACCAATAATGCTTTTGGAACAAGATAAAGTAATGCATCTATAACCCATTCTAAACTGTATTAATACTGATCTATGTATTAAATGAATTTTATAACACGTTATTTTAATGGTACTTATAAGTACCATCAGAAGATAAAGGATTAATTTGACATCGATTAAATATAAAGGAAAATCGTGGCTAATACATTGAAAACCTCTATACATTTCAATGTTATTCTCTTCGAAAAGTTGAGCAGAATTAGTAAAGATAGTATTTTAATATTGAATATAATTCTCTATCATATATCTATACAAATGAAAGAAAGTTTCGTTCTGTATGTGTGTCTGTCTGTCGAAGATAGGCTAAAAATACATTTATTTTGAAGGTAATTTAACCTTTATAACGAAGCAATTCGTTTTCAAAAATAAAAATATTACTTAACCATTTTTAGGGTTCCGTACTTAAAATGTAAAACGGAACCATTATAAGATCACTCCTGTGTCTGTCCGTCCGTCTGTCTGTCTGTCTATCTGTATGTCTGTCACAGACATTTTAATCGTAAACTATGGAACGTGGAAAGTTCAAATTCGGGGAAGTAATAAAGACCATTGACCCACATATTTTCAGATTAATAAACATTCGTAAATATATTTAGTAAAAAAGTAGAGGGGCTAATTATGCTACTTGAAAAAAAAAATCTTTTCTTTGTATATCATGTGGGTTATCCTGTGAAAGATTTTGTAACGCTGAACTCAAAAATACATTCCTTTTAATTTTAGATATTATATTTTCAACGATATTGTTGAAAATGTAGCGTAAAAATATGTCCCCCCCTCCATCTAATTCCGAATCTACTGAAACTAAAATTATGAAAAAATTAGAGGTAGTAGACGTTAATATAAACCTTGCCGGAAAATTATAGCGATTACCCTAGGTCACATAGTTTTTGAGTAATTAGCATTTTTCTGTTATACACAAATTTCGATTTACGGGCATTCAAAAAAATTGTTGAGCATCGCTGAATATACCTATCGTTGCAGAAGAATAAAAGCATTGTTGATAATGATTTTCGAAAAAAAATCATCGGTAATTAGCTGAGATATAAACCCTTAAAGGTACGGTCAGTTTGGACATACACAAGGACAGGGCGGCGCACTCTATGCCTAGTTAACGACTTTTAATAATATATATGTGTAATGTAATGTCCAGTAACAGTATAAAAGCAATAAACATCAAATTGTTAAAAACATACTAATTTAAGGAGTCTTGGGACTCTAAAAAGTGGAAAAAATGAAAAAAAGAACATTTTCAACATTTAATGTCTTAAAATGTATATGATTTTAAAACACAATTTTAATTGGAATGAAAGATATAAGTAAGTTCTTTCGTTTCATGTATTTAAAGAATTGCAAGATACAGAATTAGTATTTATAGGGGTCTCGAAACTGTTAGACATTTGTCAAACAAAAAATTGGCATAACAGTTTACGCGCAGGATTACAAAATAAATATTGCAACTAGAATGAAAGTTTTGGTGCTTACTTATACTTCAGATTGCAATAATTTCCCTGAACTTAAATAAATTTGTATTTAAAGCATTTTTATATTTTTAATGCAATGCTGCATTTAGCTAGTACAAAATTTTGAAAAATTCAACAGTAAAATCACCTAAAAAAGTATTTTTTTAAACAATAAAAAGGAAATTTTAGGTTCAGTTTATACAGAATAACATGGAATGTATGTTTTGAAAATTTCATGAAAAAAAATTCAAAAGTTTTTGAGGTATCCTGTGCGTTATTTCCAAAAACGCCATTTGGAAAATAATGACTTTAAAGTTTCGGAAACGCCGCTTCAGCTATTGAGCGGGTATAATTCTAAAAGCCAAAACTTCTGTTCTAATGGGAATTTCAAGGAAACAATTATATCAAAATATTCAGAAAAGATAGGAGTTTAACATTTAAAAAAATTTAAATTTCTTAAATTCCTGCGACTACTTAATCCTTTCCGGCACGGAGTAATTCTATTTATAAACTTAAGAAATAATGAACTGACACCAGAATTTATAAACGAATTTATTAGAAAATACGAACTTGCTTATTTTCACGTACATGATAAAAGGAAAATTTTAATTAAATATTCTTGGTGGCATTTGTCTGTTTTAGAATTAAAATTAGGTGTCCGTTTTTAAAGGGCATCGCCTTCGAAATATTTAATTAGAATGAATCGCATAAATACTGTGAGATTCGGGATAGTTTGCATTGATTGTATCTCTCAATACGCCTCGAGTGTCTTTAATAGTTAATTAAACACCTATCTGGAAAAACACGGCACTGACCAAGGCGGCGTTGCTACTTTGAGACCACCTTTCGAAGCGCGCTTAGCACAATGCCAAATTTAAACTTTGAACAAAGGTTTTGTTTTAGATACACTGTAGAAATAAAGGTTATTACTACGCTGAATTTAGTTTCATGAAATGCCAAATGAAGTTTAACTATGCACTGCCTTTTTTGTCAGTACCGAATTAAGTTCATCCTAAACAGTTTAGGATAATATTAAAAAAAGAGTTATACGAATAGCTATATTTGATATTGTTCCATATATATCTTTGAACTTTCATGGTATACCCGATTACACTTTTCTAATATATAGAGTTATAACCAACCCTACGTTATATAGTTTTTTAAAAAATCTTAGTATTCTTTTAGCATTTTTTTTTTTTTAATAATACAATTAAAAATTCATATATTTATTCGGAACCCTATGTGCGCAAGTAATGCTCGCACTTGACCGTTTATTTTAAATCGATTTCATACTCTTTTTGAACATTATTTTTCAAATCTTGCGTCTACTAAACGGAGCATGATAGAAAAAAATATTTGCCAGCTAGCGTAATTACATGTTAATTGATATACCACTCTATCAGACATTGTTATTATTATGGTAAGCAACATCAGTACAGACCCTTCATTCTGTGTTATTTATGGTTATTAATAAAAAGACACACTATTTTTCTTAAAAGATTCTTTTATATTGTCTTTAATAATTTACATCATAAAAAATCGTGAAAAATATATTTAGTTGCTTTTAAAAAAACATATAGTCTGACGCTTAAAAGGTATATTACGTACCAATGCTATGTACCCTCATATAGCATGCATTGTCGCAACGCATATGACGTCGTTGTGACGTCACTGTAAGTCACTGTGGTCACGTCACATCTGTGACCAAAATGCCACCACTCAGTGCTATCACATTGTGACTGAGATGTGAACTTCTTAGAAAACTTTAAAAAATTACGAAAATTCTTTAAAACATGTTATTTACTGTAAAATTATATTTTTCTGGCAATAAAAAAAAATTGTGACGTCACTGTTATGTCACTGCTATGTAACGTACGTCACGTCACATATGTGACAAAAAAAAACCACCATATTGTAAGTCACAGTGTGACAAAAATATGAACTTCAAAAATCTTTGAAAATGAAGAGAAATATTTTAAACAGTCACGAGTTACAGCGGCATAAGGAATGAAAATATATTAGTGGATAGCAAATGGTAAATTCTGTCACTAAAGGGGAGGGGGGGGGAGCATAATAAATAAAGTGCACGGTACAAGCATTAATAAACTAAATTTTCAGGCTATATTTTATCAATTTGATATCTAAGTCAGTGAATGTATACTTTTCATGATTTCAATTTTATCTAGCATTTGGATAATATATTTTGAATTAAAAATATTAAATTTATACACTTTACATGTTTAGTTTGCTGGGAGGAAATTTCTTTCTTTCTTTCTTTTTTTACCGACCAGGATTATTCGAAACACTTCTGTGGTTTCAAACTAAAAATGTTCGATTACAGTTAAATCTGCACCTTTTAATGAGCACGTAGAAAGAGTCTTCAGAGTTTAGTCATCTATGCATTTCTTGCTTTAGAATATTTTTATAATTTGTATTCAAGTCATAAATTCTACTTATTTCAGACTTTTTAAATAAAATTAGCATTTTCCGAAAATAAAAGAAATATACAAAATTTGTGCAAAACAAACTTTACTTAAAAAAAAAAGAAAAGAAAAAAGAAAAAAAAGGGTGGCGGTCGTTATTACCATTAAATTTATTTTTACATCTTTTAAAAATGTAAACAATGTTTTATCTAAGAAACTCTAATTATGAATATTGTTATTATAATTATTTAGAAAAAAGGAACTTTACAATACATTTTAACTTGAATTATTTGGTATGGATAAAAAGAAAAGGTTAAATACATTGGACATTTCTTCAAATACAAAATTTTAATTAACGATACTTTCAGAAAATTACTGCGCATTCAAGTTCCATATTTCTTGTATACAAAAACAAATAATCTGTAACAGACCAAGGTTATTAGACATATAGGTGGGCTCGTCACTAAGGACTCTGCTCCGCCCACTCTCGTTGCTATGAGGGGACATACGTCACAAGAATCCTCGCAAGAATCCCAGAAGGGCATTTCCCTATCTGCCGTAAGAATAAAACAGGAATTTCGATTTATTAAAAATCGTACAAACTTTCATTTTTCAAATGCTAACAGCCACATTTGACAGTTTATTTTACTTGAGTAAAGTAACTAGGTAAAGCATGTAGTTTATACACTTTTTCTTAAATCTTCATGGAGTTAGGAGGGTTCAAAGTTTGAGGTTGCGAAAGTTAAACTTACGTGGCAAATTTTAATTTATAGCTTCTCAAAAAATCATCCGATTGATTTTTTTTTTCTTTTTTAATAAGATGCAGTGAGTGGGCCCAAACATAATCTAGGCATTCCTTTTATTCAAAACCACATTTATATTTATAAAAATTATTATTAATAAGTTCATATTTAAAAATACTAATGTATCCAACTCGGGCTTACCAAATTAGTCCATAGGTAAAAATCATTTTTTAAATTGAAAACTGTAAATAGATTTTTTACATAAATAGATTTTTTACATTTTATATATATATATATATATATATATATATATATATATTTAACAAATTACAACGACCATTTGGAAAATGATTTTTTCAAAGACTAAAATTTAAGACTTTAAAAATCGCACAGAGTTGATCATACATTACGTACGCCATGAATTAAACATTAATAGTGTTATTACACGTAAAAATTCCAAGCGACAAAAATCGCCTGCAACTCGTACGTATTATCCACCTGAAACTTACGGATTATCCAACCATTTCATTGGCTGTTCGGGAAAAGGCTTTTCCATCGTCAGGTTTCCAAGAAATCTGACGACCCATTTTAAATGAAATTTCATTCTTAAACTTCTAAACATCCCACAATATTACTTTTTACACCGTCGTATAGAGAAAAAAAATGTAGTTTTAAATGCAATTTGTTTGAAAGCTGTATCTCAATTTGTTTCTTAGTTATTAATTTTTTTTGTAGTTTTTATTACTTTTTGTCATAGTGGCAACAGAAGTATCCATCTTTGTTGAAAGTTAAAGGAAATACAGATCACTGCACTGCAAATAGAAGCGTCTTAAATTTAGACACATATGTGACTGAAAAAGAATTTTAGACACTTAAGTGTCTTAATCTGAAAATTAAGACACTATAGATGTCTTAATTTAAGATACATAAGCGTCTTACTATGACCATGGTGTAAACGAACTGAGAATAATGTCTAAAATATCCGCAAACGTCTTATTTTAAGACACTTCATTGCTTTAAACGTGTCTTAATTTAAGACGTTTTGATTCTTCCGATGCAATAACCACCAGGGGGCACTAGCACTCCCAGTTGCGCATGCGTTTTAGATGTCTTCGTTCGAAGTGGTATACGTTGTAATTCAAACAAAGTTTGTTTTTATGTACGCGTGTATTTTAATTCGTTTTTTGCGAAATGTGAAGTACTGTGATTTTAATTCGTATTAACTTGGATTATTTATTTATTGAATACATACATCTGACGTGTGTGCTCGACATCAAATGTCTCTTAGAAGCTGTCGTCGATACAAGGGCGGGATAGACACAGAACAGAAGTAGACGACGGTTGAAGATTACACCCGGAAATTCTACAAAGCGTGTGCAATGGGCTTAGTGTTAACTCGTATCAATTTATATCAATAATATTGTGTTATTCATCTTCGTCCTGTCGAAGCTGGCAAAAAAAAAAGAAACTTTTGTCTGGCGGGTCCTGTTTTTAGGATGAAACATCTCATTCTTTAAATATGGCTAGTCGGATGTATTATGGGATTACCTTTTAAACTGATGAAAGTCTTTCTCCCTCACTGTGGTTGTGGTAGTTTTTAAAATTTCAAACCGAGGAATATTTCTTACCTCTTGCAGCAACTCAAGTAAGTTTCTTTATAGTAGTAAAATTAGTGTATTTTATGATTTTATTTATTGTACTAAACAAAATCCTGCATGAAATTTAATTAGTTTTGAATCTGTTCGCAAAAAACCCCACTAATTCTAGAAGTATATATTTTTAAACTTATGGCGTTCTTTTTTATTTCGAATTATATATTCAATGTCAGTTCTTAGTTTCAATGGATAATTTTTATCACGCAGTAAATGACGGCCACAAGGAAGTAAAGAAAAAAAAAACTTTGAAAGATGACCTAATGCTTTCTTACTTCCTGGCATAAAACCGCAGATTAAAAAAAGATAAATAAAGTAAATGAGACTGGTCTATTATATGAAGCTGCCTGTAAAAATATACATATGTATTTGATTTGCAATCAACTCTAATACTGATTTTTTTATTATTTTTAATAAAAAAGTAATTTGAAATTTATAATGGGAAAAAGTAAAAACCTCTAACTAGATTTCGTATTTAAAATTGTGGTAACTTTATTTATATGCACTTATACGAAAAATACAAAAATGACAGATGTTACTGTATATATTTAAGACGAAAGAAGTTTGGAAATCATAAGTTATTTTTTCCTCATGTTTTTAATATAGAATATGTACTTATTTGTTTTTATTGATAGTTGAATAGCTTTTGTGAGTACCCTCTGATCTACATAAAAACTTGCCCATGTGGAAATATAAATTTTTTAAAAACATAATTTTTAAATAAGTATTTTCATTTTTTTTGGGGGGGGGGGGAGGGGGGGGATTTTGCATGAATTTTTGTAAAGCTGATATCTTAAATCTTGCACTGATTATAATGAAAGTTTTGAACTTTTAGAGTAGGACAAGTTTAAAAACGCAAATATATTTAACAAAATACCAAAGTCATTTTTTCCCCAATGTTATTAAAGTAGAATATTTATTTATTTATTTTCATTATTCATAGTTAAATGGCTGTTGTGATTATCAAGTGATGTATATGTAAAATTTCCTATGTGGCAATATATTTTTTTATATTTTCATTTTTTTTGTGGGGGGGGGGGGGATTTTTGCAATTTTCGTACATCTGATATTTTAAATCTTTTTCCACATTCAACCGAGTATAATAAATATTTTGAACTTTTAGAGTAGGACAAGATTATAAAAAAAATATATATATATTTATCTATGTACCTTAAAAGCCCTTAATAGCGAACACTTCGGGACCGCGGAATTTGTCCGATAATTGGAGATGTCTACTTTTTTGAGGTAAAAATATACAAATATGTATGTCTGCTGATTAAAAAAGTTTTCGTTAAATAGAGGTGTTCGCTATTCGAGAATGTCCATTAACCTCCACAACGGATACTCCCGAATACCGGACATCTCAATTTAGACAACTATAATGCAGGGTTGCGTTTTTTGCAAAAGTACTTCTTGATTAAAGGAAGGGCAAACTGGGAAGTGCCCCGTCCCCCTACGACTGTAGTGCCCCCAAATTTGATGTGCAATATTTGTAAAGCTTACATTTTAAATCTGTTTCGAAATTGTACTGATTATAATCAATATTTTGAACTTTTAAAGTAAAATAAGGTTAAAAACAAAATAAATTTAAAAAAATCTAATATTTAGATAAATATTTTTTGTTTTTTAATCTTGTTCTACTCCTGAAGTTCAAGATATTGATTATAATCAGTACAATGTCGTAAAAGATTTAAATTATCAACGTAACGAAAATTGTATACCAAAACTGAGAGCACCAAAAAAATCAGGCTTTATTGGGGGGGGAGGGGCAGGACCACAGCCAAATATTTTTCCAGGATTCAACGTGGTCAAACATGGCTACGTATGATGCTTACAAAAAAATGGATGCGATTCAGACGTTTGAAGTGTCTGAAATTCAGACGCAAAAAGTGTCTGAAAAAATTCAGACATTTTAAAATGTCTGAAAATTGAACACTCCATTTCAGACACTTAAGTGTCTGAATTTCAGACATTTTAATTTAGAGTGTGTATAGAGCAATCAGAAAACAAATAAAAAGCGGATTAAACCAATAAAAAGCTTCAGATATGCTTTTGATTTCCTACCATGACGAGGACAACAACCATTTTTCCAAATGGTTAATAAATTATATATATATATATATATAAACAATAAATTAGATTGCCCACTGACAACACCAAAAAGCATTTTTATATTAAAAATATCAGTAATGTATTTAAATAAGTTTTGAAATTTATTAAAAGCGATATTTTATTACATGCATGTTCGCAGTTAATAACCGAAGAAATCACCAAAAATTTCACTACTTACAGCAGCCTTTTTGATTTTGGTTATTTCAGTTGTTTAAGCGTGTAGTTCGATAACATGTCTGCTAAATTTGTGTTTTATTTATATTATTTTATTTATTGATGAAGTTTTAATTTCATTACGGAATATTAACTGGAAATAAATCCTGAACTATTTATAGTGTTTTAAGTGCAAACGGATTAAAGTTTCGTAATCGGGCTGCACGCGATGAACATAGATTTAAAAAAAAAATTATTTTTAAAAATTATTTTAAAAAACAAAATAAAAAATAAAAACAAATAAAAATAAACGAGGAAATTGAAATATAGTTTTCAAACAAATTCTGTTTCAAAAAACTTTTTTTTTCCGATTCGGCAGTGTAAAAATTGAAAATGCTGCGATGTTTATAAGTTACATATATATATATGTATATATATATATATATATATTAGTAAAAGTGAAACTTATTGATCAGGTGTTGCCACTTCCAATAGGATGTAAAGATTTAAAAAATGCCCGCATTTTTTGTTTTGCAATATAAAATTCTAAAATGATTTTAAGTAAACAGAAAATAAAAATTTTACAATAGAGATTATGTAGCAAATAAAATAAGAAAAGTGTAGTTGTCTTTATTATACAAAATAAAATGCTTTACGTTGTAAATAATATATGAATACTTGAAATATTGTAAATATGTTTTTTTTTTTAATTATTGTATATTATATTTTTACCCCCCCCCCAAAAAAAAAATAATCATGGTGTTATTAGTTATTGAGAGCGCTAATCCCCCCCCCCCCCCCCTAGTCGTTGGAAATAGCCAATTCTTAGTTTTAAAGAACCCTATAAAACTGTACTATGTATTTTTCATAAATATTTTTTTAAGAATAATAATTTCATATGTTATATTAATTTTTTTTATGTTTTTCACAATTTAAAAATATTTAAAATTTTATTAGGTTTTATAAACGTAATTCTGATAAGTTACTGTTGTATTCTTTTCTAATTTGTAGAAATTTTATATTAAAACATGCATTTTAATTAAATGAATTAAAATTACAACTCACTATTTTAATAATTTAATAAATAATCTAAAACAAAAATTTGGAAATGGGCAATTCATATATATATATATATATATATATATATTACCACTAATTAAACATAACCTACCACCGTCAATTATTATGAATTAAAGCTGTAAGTATTAAAAAAAAAAAAAAATATTATAAGAATTATAAGAATTATTATGGAAGAAAAAAGAAAAAAGTGGACACCGACAAAAATTGAAAATCTTATACATTGAATTACGTTATCAAGGGCACAGAATTCAATGATATAAGCGAAATCGTTGTTTTCTGTGGGAAAAATAAGCTAAAGCTAAAATTAATTTTCCCCTGTGCCCGAACAACCACTAAAATCAAGTGAATTGATTAAAAATGAAAGCAGAATAGAAACAAATAATATGAAATGGAAGAATCAATAAAACGTATTTAAATATTTATAGGATATAAAATAGAAATAATAAACACCATACCGATTAATATTTCAGTATTTTACAGAAATCCATGTGCACATGTCTACCAGTATATCAAAAAGATTAAGGTGATTAAAACAGTTAAGAAATCACAGTAAATGATACCAAAGGATGCAGTTAATACATTTTGAAATAAAATTTGAAATACCTTGTAAAACAAATTTAATCTAATATAAAATAACTAGATATTAATTACATTATTTAAAATGCACTATTAAATTAATAGATAACAGTTTAACAATATCGTCAAAATTTAGCTAAAAATACCCCCTGGTGTATAAATTATAACTGAAGTGGAGCTAGAAAAATTAAAAGTTAGAGCAATCTGAAAGAGACAAATTTGGTACTTGGTGCTGCCATCTATTATTATTTATATTAAACATCTATCGCAAGATAAAAATTTGTAAGCTTTTGAATGTAAATAACTGTTTAAACAGCAAAACCAAACAAATCCTTATATATAGAGAATTATAAACCTAATATAAATCACACAATGTATTTAAAACTATTGTTAATAAAATTAAAAAGCATACAATATATTCTATTAGCTAACTTATTTATAATGCTAGAACATTGATAATATATAGCATATAGCTATATGCTATAAAAAATAAATTCAGTAATAATTAATATAAATAATTATTAAAAATAATAAAAAATTATTTTTTAATGAATTATATATTAGGTATTTATAAAATGAACAGGAAATAAAAAACATGTGGAAGTATATAGAAGGTTAAATAATACTTAAAATCCCATTACTTAAAAAGCACAAATATAGAATGTGGATTATTTTCAGACATCCATAAAAATCCATAAAGTATGAATGTGGGACATTCAAAAACATTAAACCGATAATAAATATTAAAAAGAATAGAAGAATAATAATAAAAATAATTACCCAATTTTAATGCATACAGTATAACTATATTTATATTAAAACTATTTATATGTATATTATTCACTATAAGAGTGGCATACTATTAGTAATTAATATGATATTGTCCTTAGTAAATTAAAATTTAATAACAAATAATTGTAAATTAGATTAATGAATAATTAAGCTAATTATAATATTAATGAAAATCTCCAATTTACATATAAAATATCAAATCAACATCCACATAAAATACATAACAAAAATATAGTAATAATACAAGAGCCCCGCTTTTTTTTTTTTTTTTTTTTTTTTTTTTTTTATAAATAATTAACCATTGCGTATTATCCAGACAACACCACCCTTATATATATACTAATAAAATAATAAAATAAGTGTGAGAGAGAAAAGAATAAGAACTATAGTGCAGCTATAATTTTTTATTTCAAAATTGTTTTATTTATTTTTCCCTCCTGCGTCACTATAAAGTTTTTTAAATTTAATAATTTTTTCCATGTAGTTTTACAAACTAAGTCTCTTATTTCTGTACACGCGAAAAAAAAAGTATTTTTATTTTTCATTCAATTAGAATTGTGTAGCAATTAACTGCATAGAGCAATAGAGCAATGACAAATTTCGACTCTAGTTTCGTTTCTTGGATTCTTGTGACGTAGAAGGGGGAGATCTCTCCGATTGGAGGAAAACTTAAGAGCCAACCTGTATGTCTAATAACCTTGGTAACAGACCATGTGCTTGAAAATCGTCTGCCCACAGAAAAATAAATATGAGAAGACGCGGGAAATAGTTCACTGTTTTTAGAACATCACCACGTCTACAACACTTTAAGATAAGGAAATGACCATTTCAGGATACACGGATATTAATGGAACGTATATGTAAGTCTTATTTAATTTAAATATTTTATTACTGATTTGTATATTATGAGTTAAATAGTTCTATGTTTTATTTGTATTGAGACTGATCTTTAACTGTCAGAAGCGATATTTTCCAATTCGATAACTGTTATAGAGACTGATTCATGCCTATATTCATACTGGAATGCAATGCGAATGGTTCCGGTATCGGTACGCAATGCGAATGGTTCTGTCTGGAAAATTTTCCAAGTATTAATATAATTTCAATCGATGCTGGATTTAATTAAGTTTCGTGTTTGCATCATGTTGGTGGCTCACGCTAAATATTCCATCTTGTGTTGCATTTGTAGCCTTTCCAACATGTAATAGTGAGAAATTTTCCAGCCTGGGTATCGTTCCATGTGATTTAGTCGGTAGAATGTCAGTGCGCTGTTCTGATGGCCCGGGTTCGAGTCCCAGCATGGAATCTTTTTCACTATTTGCGTCTTTTAAGCAATTAATTTGAAATTGATTTTATCTGATATCACAGTGTTTATGACAAGTTCGTCACAAATGACACATATTTCACAAATTGGTCACAGTGTGACTTCAAAGCATTGTCACTTTCGTCACAGGTTCGTCACAAAGTTAATGACAAAATAGTCACAAATGACACACTTTTCACAAATTTGTCACACCGTGATTTCACAGAGTGGTCACAATGTGACGTCACAAACGACCTCTAAAACGGCCATAACGACCTCGCATTCTAGTCACTATCACGTCACATCGACGTCACGTGACGTCACATCGATGGTCACAAAATCACAGTGTGATTTCACAACGACGTCGCCGTGACGTCACCATGCCTTGCGGGTAAGTTCCTTAGAGGTTCTTATCTTGACATCCGTAATCTGCATTATATATCATTCTTGAAAATTCATATGCATTTTCCGTTCTAGATATTTTGATGTATCTGTACCAAGTGCTATTCTTTGAAAAGTTTTTTGGCCACTATACAGAGGCTTTTTCAATTCAAATGATGTTAACGTCGTTTTCTGTAGTCTTGGCACGAGGTCATTTTGCTTTTCCCTACTTTTCAAATTTTTTTCTTTAACTTTCCCTCTTGGAAGAAGAAAATATATATGTAACGACATAAATCATTCAATTATAGACAGCCGTTGTCGAAAAAGGTAGGAAGAAAGGGCAGGATTGGAGAGAAAATTGGAAAGAGCAGGTAAAAATTTGAATGATCGCGTCCAAGACTATAGAAAACGAAATTAATATCATTTGAACTGAAGAAGCCTCGGTATAGTGGCGAATAAGATTTCAAAGAGAGAAGCAGGTGGTACAGATACATAAAAATACCTAGAATGGAAAGTATATGGTTTTTAAAGATGATAAAGACTCAGAATGGAATGCAATGCACATTATGGATGATAGGATAAGAAGCGCTAAAGAAGTTATATAATATTGGTATATTCTTTTTTAAGTAACTAAATATATTTTTAATTATTTTTATAATCTAAATTACTGCAGACAACGTAGAAGAATTTTTATAGAAAAATAATCTTTTTAATATCTGAAAAAAAAAAAAAAAAAACATATAACAAAGTGCCTGTAATGATATTGCTCTACAGAATAATGATAATGCCTGATAACATGGTATATCAATTTTCATATAGTTCTTATACGGGAAGTACAAAAAAAAACAGATATTTCTGTTAGTAAACTATCTAAAATTAACTATCGTAATTCTTTCCTTTCGGACGTTTTAATTCGTTTTAAAAATACTAAATTTAACCATTTCAAAAACAATATTTTACGTCAGCCTTATCCCTGTTTTCAACGTTTTCGGCTAGCTTAAAAAAATTCCACCCAATTTATCGTTAGAAATACTTGAAAATGAAAAATATTAGGCATTTACTAACTTGTAGAGTAGTGAAATCTGTTTCGTAAAATGCGAATAATAATTCTTTAAATAAAATGTTTTTCGAAAGTATCTCTTGTCGATTTTCCTGTATTTCTTCATCCAAGAGCCTAATTTTTTTATATGCGTTTCTCACGAAAAGATGTAAAATAACCACTGGTTCAATTCGAGGTCCTTTCTCTTTGAATCAGTCCAATCCGTTCAAAAAAATATAAATATTGACTTCCATTTCAAATATTTTTTTCGAAACTAAATCTTGCTACTTTCGTTTTTTTTCTTCGTGTAATTTAGAATACTGCATTCAGCTCATACATCGGAACACACACATACACAAAAAAAACCCCCCACCAAACTCTCACATTAAGCTTACATTTACATTTCGAACAACGCTTCGGTTAAAAAAATATATAAATTTTTACCCTTTCCGAAACACAGATCGACGCTTAAAAATAAAAACATCACTTTACTCTGCGAAAAGATATGTATCATAATTTTTACACAGTTATTGGAAGCCTAAGGTATACCACGTGTAAAATCTTAAATCATTCGGACCATTGCAAGTGTTTTAAAATATATCAAATCTTGTCAGTCTTACGGATTTTTCTATTCCTATAATGATAACGTTTCTCATATGTTCATTATTTTTTTAATACGATCGCTATCAAAATTGAATACGGTATATTAATTAGCTAATAATCGTGTACAAATTTGTTTCTGAAAGTTTGAGATTTAGCGCAAAAATGATTGTTTTAGTAATATCTTATTTTTGCAATATTTTATTAGATTTAGGCGTAATTTCAACTTTCACCCTCAGAAAATATAAAAGGATGCCTTGGACTCTTGAAAGAATGAAATAAGAATGAGATAAAGAAAGGAAACATAAGGAATTTCAAAAACTACCCCTTTGTAAAATTTTCAGCTGATTATAATCAGTCTGAAAATAATGAAATTTTCGTTTACGGTTAATATTAAGCTCAGTTTCATAAAAAAAAACTCAGTTTAACACAATCGATCTGCAATTTTAATACAATAGACTACAATAACATTTGAGCTAATAATTGAGAATATATTTGGTTAGTAAATTATGAGATGTAGGGCGAAAGTAACCTGCTTGAAAATTAAGAACTCCCATGGAGTTCCATTATGCACACAAGGGGGAAAATAAATTTTTCCGACCGTTTTACATCTAGCTGAGTTGATTTTAATGTAAAATAATAAAATCATACAAATTCGGATTTATACGCTGCCGAAGTCAGTTTTGCCTAGAACATAACTTTCATTTTGAAATATTTTCGTTTAAAAATATAAAATTATTCTACACTGATTTTAGGTATATTTACTAATGTAATCGGGTACCGGGCAACGCCGAGTAGGTCATTTCAACTGTCTGTAAATACTTCTTAACCCTTTATGCACTCAAGGCATTTTTAAGTACCATTGAAGAAAATTTAATATAAAATTTGTCTAATCTGTCTATTAATAAAAGTATATTTTTCTTTCAAAACGAAATACTATGCCGGTCAAATTTACAAAGCGAATCGAAACAGTCGAAGTGAAATATTTTCAAAATTTAAAAAAAGTGATAATTTTCTTAATCATTGACATAAGTATACCTTTTCTTTTTCTAAAAAAATGTATGAAAAATTTTCAACTTCAACAGTGTAAAAAAATAATAATAATACCAGTTTTCCGGTAGGAATCGGAAAAATAGTTGCCCTTATCCTACCGGTATAATTTCCAACCCAGCTCGGAATAAAATCCGTAAAATACCGTTTTACTGACTATTTCCTTATTTTTGCGGATTTTATTCCGAGCTGGGTCGGAAATTATTCCGGTACGATAAGGGCAACTATTTTTCCGATTCCTACCGAAAAACTATCAGTATTTTTTTTACAGGGAACAGCCTTTCCATATACAAAGAGGATCATAATACATTTAAATGCATTTTTTAAAAAGAATTGTGATATTTCCATAAGAGTATTTTTGGTTAATTAATCTTTAACTGATGTAAATAAAATTTGTCACACATCTGATGAGATGCGGTTTCACTGATCACTTCGAAAGAAATTAATAAAAAAATAATTTGAATTTGCTTAAATTTTGTCCTAACATGATCGTTTTAATTCTCTTAAGAGCATGTGAATTAAATTGCACGAGAAAAATATTTTGTTCATATTATTTAACTTATATTTAACTTATAATATTTAACAGTATGGAAAAAAATACTTTTTTTTTTTCTCAAAATAAACGGTAGTTTGTTAATTTTGCTAAATTAATATAAAAATTAATAGTTTACAAAAGAGTTTAAAAATTATGGTTACAACAAAGTATGAAAATCGAAATGCAGTGTTTATTTTACAAAAATAATATTTACTCTATGAATATACAAGAATCAAAGTACATCACTACTTCACTCAACGCATATTTTTAGTGTACATTCAATGTATACTGGCTTTTAGCATGAAATCTTAAGATTTTTTCTCTAAACTGTGCTTTTCGAAATAAAACTTATGATGAACTCCATCAGAAATATTTACATTTTCAACGTCGGAAAGGCCAGAATTCGTATCGTGATCTCTTCCGTCAGTAAAATATGCATCGTCAGAACTTTCAATATCGGAAAATTCTTGGTCTGACCAGTTTTTCATACTATCTTTTATTTCCTTCTGGTTGAGGAAAGTAGAACGTTTCCGAAGTTGCGACGACATCATAACACAAAAAACCCCAATAAATAAAGGAAAAAATATATAATGTACAACTAATGACGAGAATTGTACTACATTCTCAAATAATGACACAAATGATGCGATGTGGTCTGACAGACCCCAGAGTAACAAATAATATGTTTAAAATCAATTGACAGATTTCTGGCTGTTTGTGTGACCACGACAAGCTGCTAGAAGAAGGTACTGGTACGAGAAAGTAATATTTGCACTTTTAATGGGTGGAAGTGTTTATAGCAGGGAGTCGCAGAATCTGTGAGACCGTGTCACACCAGTTAAAGATTAATGTGATTATTCTTGTAAAAATCTTACAAAAAAGAGTTAAAACTACCGATTTCTTTAATCAGTTTTAATGAAAAGATTTGTATAAGTTTTAAATTATTACTTTTTTGACATCCCATTAGGTCTTCAGATATTAATGAAGATAATTATTGAAGTGACGCAAGTTCTTGATAAATAATTCCGAAAGTAATGGGTTATCATTCTTACGATACACAATTTCAACTTTTAAGAAAACCCCACCCTAGAAAATTAAAAAGGATGCCCTGAGTTCTTGTAAGAATGAAAGAAAGAAAGAAGACATGAGGATTTTCAAATCCACCCCTTTGTAAGATTTTCATCTAAGTAATGGAATTTGAAAGAGTATAAAAGTAAACCTTTATTTGTTATTAACTTTAAATACGATTTTGAACCCTATTTAACAAGCTTTTTGATGCCCTCCATTGCACAGTTAAAATTAAAACACATTTTTTTTTTATTAAAATTTATTCATTTACTTATAAAATGAATGAATTATTATGCGTGCAAAATTTCTGTACAATTTATCAAAAAATGAAAAAAAAAATGAATTTGATCGTCCACTGCCGAGATAATAATGGTAATTATTTAAGATATATGTGTATTTAAAAATATATGTAATTATAAAAAATTTCGCCCTTTTTATCTTAGTTAAACTATTCAAAATTCTTATAATATCTACATTATTTACCACCTGCCTTCAATAATATTTTAAATATATTTTATCTTTTTATCGCGTGCCTTTAATCCAGTGCATTCTTTTGTTTATTATTCTAAAAACCTTAATATGTTCATAACTATACTTCTTTATAAAAGCCCACTAAATTACTTTATTTCTTTCATTTTATTCTGAGACATGAAATTCTTTCTTTTCTCGTTCGAAGGTTATCAATAACATTTTATTTTATTAAATCAATATAATATAATCAAAGAAATATCCAAGAGTGCTTTGCGAGAACTTCACGGGTCAGGCGTCTTAGGTTATAAAACTTCTGCCCGTAAGTATTAAATTCGGTCATCTAAGTCAACCCCCCCCCCCCCCCCCCCGCGCCAATTTTCTAGGTTTTATCGAATCGCTAGCGCGGCTTTCCGTCCCGTTCCTCCCCTCTCTGCATGGAGTTGGCTCATTGTTCGTGATCAGTTTTATCATTCTAAACCTATGTGACCTTAGTCGTAAATGAGCAACTATTAGACGAGTTGACGGAATTTACAAATTACCAACAAATGTTTTATTTTATTGTTCTCCGCTTCTCTCTTTATTCCTGGGAAAATTCCTACGATTTCAACACATCATTGCCTTACCTCCGACCCTGACGACTGCACTTCAATAAATTTGGTTGGTGATATTTTCGAATGCTGTTTATACTGCCTTTCGACATGCTACAATATCCATTTGGGATGTGTCGTAATTGGCCTGCAACTGTTAAAGTTACGATTGACACGACATGTTTTGAGAGAATGTTTCATATATATATATATATATATATATATATACTATCTTTACGGATATTACGAGGGACGGTTAACACGGGGACTTTTATAATCGCCTTTCTTCTCGCCTTAACCGAGTTCAACATTAAAAAAATACTTCAATCCAAATTATGTATTTGTTTATTTTTGAAATTCTATAATGTAACACATAAAATATATTATAAAATACATTAATTAACTTTCGAATTATGTCTAAAACTTCATACTTTATCTTTATCATTATATTTTTAATTTTACGAAAGCATTTTATCTCACTGTACAATCACTATAAATACGTGAAAAAATTCTATTTACACATACGTTATAATTCTTCTCTAATGATGATTAAAGTATAGCCATCTTTTCCGTTTGGGTACAGTTAACATTATTTTTTACTTTAGTGTTATATATTTTATGCATTTGCGTATGTTATAATTTATTAACATACATTAAATATCTATATGAACCTACAATGATTTTCAAATGAATTTGTAAGCAGATAGTATAATGATAACATGTTTAAAACCACTTTACATTGTGTTCTGCAAAGCAGCTTATAGAGGTAAACTATAAAAGTAAAATCCTTGCCACAATTTCTGACAACATACTCAGGTGAAATGTGATTGTAGGATACACTCAAACAAGTTTTAAACGAATTAAGCTGCAGCTCTGGTAAAAGCTGAAGCTATGATAAAATGACAATCATCTATTATTTGAGAATGATTCCAGAGATTGATATCGAAATTTTAACTTCACTATCTGAAAACTTTAGGAAACAACGAAAATAGAAAAATGGGTACAACTTTTTCGATTTAAAATGAAATTATGTGTTATATGTTAAAAAGAAATACACTCAAATAATTTCTAAATGAAGCTGCAGTTGTGGTAAAAGTTGAAGCTATGATAAAATTACAATCATCTATTACACAATAGCAAAAAATAAATAAATAAATAAATAAATAATTAAATAAATAAATAAATAAAATAAAAATAAATAAATAAATAAATAAATAAATAAATAAATGTAAGCAAAGTATAATTATTTTGACAAGACGCCAAAATTAAGTATTATCAGTGTGGAAATACACAATACACATGCAATAAGCATTTCATCCTCATACGACTGTTACTGATATAAATCTAGTATGTGACATAACATTGAAAACAGAAACACAATTGATGTTTTTCACGTGCAGTTTATTTTTATTATGACAGTATGTGTTAAAGTTAGTTCACAATCATTAATCAAGAATATTTTACCTTAAATTATAATTTCACAATTAGATTTTTAAAAAATAATCCTTTTAAATTTCAAATGGTTTATGTTATTAATATTTCGAAAAGTACCTCTCTTTATTTGCTTAGTTATTAAAACTTAACGGAGGCTGAACGTAAAAGCATGCTAAGTAATTTGCTAATTTATGTTTATGCAGCCGTTTCAACATAGATGGTCTCAAAGGAGAGAATTCTCATAAGTCAAGATGTTGAAAAGACCAAATAATTCACACTAATGAATACCTAAGGGGCGATGTCTTGAAATATAAAGCCTTTGAAGGACTATATGTTCAACAATCTGCTAATTATTAAGTATTCTTTTACGCAATTTTAAATTAAACTTTTCTAAAAATGGAGCATGAAAAAAAAATCAAAAATTTATTTCAAAAAGAATAAATATTGATGGACGTTTTGGTAATTTATAATTTATAGCTGGAACGAATATTTAATTAGAATAATTATAATTTAGTCGTAGTTTAAACAATTAATATACACGGAGTAACCAAAAATCAAATATAAAAGTATTTATTTATGAAGTAGAGATTTTTTTTTCTCCACTGTAAAACTTTATTCTGTATTTGCTGCACTAGTCAGGATTTTAATACAGGTTACCCTCAATGTCCTTTTCACTTCCATATATTTCAGAATAGTGATACCGGTAATCATGCATGTAGTGCTATATGCTGGGTGTCCCAAAAGCCCCTGACACGTTTTAAAATTCAATATAAATTCAAGTAATCGTCGTTCAAGAGTGCGGTTTGTGCTAAAATACTTCTCACGATGAAAAGTTTTCTTCAAGGGAATGAAAATAATTAGTTTCAAAGTTCGATCATAGATGGCGCCACTTGTCCGTGTGTTTGGTTTCAATCATGCTTTGTTTTGTATTTTCAGATTAGTCTTGACGTTGTGCCACAGATATAGTGACTCCCAGAGGAATATCTAATTGCGTAGGTTGGTACTTCAAAACCTAATCGAAACTGAACCGCACTGATGTACGACAATTACTTAATTTTACATTGCATTTTAAAACGTGTCAGGGACTTTAGCGACACCCTATATATTAAATGGCCATGCGTTATACTATTATGACCTTTTAAAGTTCAACCTAGAGGCAGCCTGCAACGTTAACTTTCGTATGTCAAAAACAACACCTGATAATATAAAAATGTAAATTACAATGTTTTAGATCCACTAGATTTAATTACCATATTATCTTTTATGTGAAAATAACTTTATTACAAGTCCTGAACCAGTTTTTTATAACCTATAAGAAACTTTACCAAATTATAAATTATAAGCAGAAGATTAGAACTATAAGGCAGACGCATATTTACTAATAAAAATAAAACGTGTAAGGAAGCTATATTTTGAATAAACAAATTAGTTAAGTATGTTTAATGTGTCTACCACCGGAACACATGCTAAATGGATGATGTATTGCTGGCAATGGTTGGAGTATTAAGCATACTTAAGTTGATTTTTTAATTAAAATAATCTGCTACTTACTTGCATGTGTTAATTTTATTAGTACATGTGTGTTTGGTTAAAATATCACACTTCTGTATATAAATAGTGGCTTATTTAAGCTGAAAATTTGATATTAAGTAAGAACTTCTATTAAAATATGTATTTCAAATTTAAAACATCATTTAATAATAAATTGAGGTCGTAATGCAACTTTTTAATTGGCTTTATTATTTTTATTTATTTTTTATTTTATTTTATTTATTTTTTTTTTTTTTGCGATAGGAACCCTAATTACATAGTATTCTTCAAGGTGGGGCTGTAAGCTGTCTCACTGCGTAACGCATAACGCATAACCAATTTAATATAACTATGCACAACGTTCATGACTGTAGCTGTCGCAGTTCTGAAATTAATAGCGGTGGACCAGACATTAGTGGGCACCCTTTTTGCATACCTCTTTAAGGCTATTGTAAGATCTGAAACAATACAACTATATTTTTGTTTAAAATAATATTAAAATAACAACATATATTAATTCTTTCATTACTTTTTTGTTAAGTTGAATAAAATATGTGGGTGTTTTTCATTAACCACTTGACCACCAGGGCATACGTCCTCTCATTTGACTAATCAATGACCATAATGTACACACCCTACATCGTTCACTACAGGGTAAGTGTTGCTTATTTCAACCGTATTAGTCTGTGTTATGCAACTGATATAACAGGGTTGAAGATGAGTTTTTTTTTTTTTTTTACACTAACATTTTACACCGCATAACCTGGTATTTAGCCTTCACCGGCAATACTAAGCCTGGAGGTCAAGGGATTAAAATTTTCGCTAAGTTAAACGTGTTCATAGGATTTCTACCTAAATTTTAAATTTTGTAAATAACCTGAGATTTTTTTCTTTCATTACAATCATTACTTTACTTATAAGCTTGTAATGATAAACTCAATCACATTTAGAACTTTTATATAACCAAATGCATACAACCTAATGTTGCAGATGCATGTTCTAATGTTTTTTGAGCGTCAAAATCCAAAAATTTACGTTTATTTTCATTTGTCCAATTCAAATAATTTAAGAGTATAAGTAAAACAAATTGTCTATTAGTGGAAAATGGTGTGAAAACATCAGAAAAATTTTCGACATTTCCTGCATAAAGCCAGGCATTCTTTTTTTAAAGGTAGACCATATTATTATTAATATTTTTAATTTATTGGAAAAGAAACAACACATAAATTATTTATCAAAAATTTAAAGAAGTTTTTCCTTTCATAATAATAGTTTT
Source organism: Maratus speciosus (assembly GCA_963932465.1). Classification (NCBI taxonomy): domain Eukaryota; kingdom Metazoa; phylum Arthropoda; class Arachnida; order Araneae; family Salticidae; genus Maratus; species Maratus speciosus. The sequence continues at coordinate 315,066,891 of OZ010800.1, forward strand.
CAATGTCAACAAAAGAGTAAATAAGTATAAAAGTAGTGGTTTTTGCGAAAAAAAAAAAAACATAAAAATATAAAGCTACTAATCTTCGGATTAATTTTGCTACAAACACGAATACATAACTTCCTCCTTCTTTGCATTGATTGCTCGAAGATAAAAGGTGATGAATACTTTGTAGCTCTGAGTCGATACATTGATCCTAAAAAGCAGAAAGATCAAAGAAAGTATGTTTAATACTTTGTAAGTCGGGAGGCACTGAATGGCTTAACATAATGATCATCAGAATGTTATGTTAAAGCAGGCGAGAGTCAGTGAATTACTTGCATAAGTAATACTTGCAGTTTTTTTTAAATAAATGACAGCACCTTGAATATTGACATACATTTAGACTCTTGCCTTAAAAAGAACGTACAACAGCAATAACAACATAAATTTACTTTTCTCTATACGTATGTACCCATTTTAAATATCAACTTCGACACACAGAAAATTTTTACATTGTCTTAGGTTTAATTCATTCTTTAAAAGTTAAAATCTTTTAAAGGGTTAAATTTAAAAAATGAAATTATACTGAATATATAACACGTGATTTATCACATTGCTAACGAAGCGCAGAACCAACAATGTCAAAAATGTCCAAGCCGGGAATCTAACCAGGAACTCTTGGAATAGCGCTCCAAGTGCTCTACCATTAAATCTACGAGGATGGTTCTCAGCTTAGTACTTCTCACATATGTTGGCAAGGCTGCAACTGCAGCATAAGACGGAATACTCTTCACATGCACACAATCCTGCGGCGAAACATGAGACGCAAACAAACCCAGCATCGAACACACACATAATTTTAATTAATTTTTCAATTAATTTTCAGCAGTGAAATTACGCTCGAAATTATTGAATATGTAATACGTGATTTATCACATTGCTAACGAGGCGTAGAACGAACGATGTGAAACATGTCCAAGCCGGGAATCGAACCCGGAGCCCTTGGAATAGCGCTCCAAGTGCTCTACCATTTATGCTACGAGGTAATTTCACTGCTGAAAATTAACTGAAAAATTAATTAAAATTATATATGTGTTCACCAATGCTGGGTTTGTTTGTGTCTCATGTTTCGCCGCAGGATTGTGTGCTCATAAAGACTGTTTCATCTTGTGCTGCAGTTGCAAACTTGCCAACATATGTGGGAAGTGCTAAGCTTGGCATCGTCCTCTTAGATTAAATGGTAGAGTACTTGAAGCGCTATTTCAAGGGTTCCGGGTTCGATTCCCCGTTTGGACATTTTTCGCATTGTTTGTTCTAAGCTTCGTTAGCAATGTGATAAATCACGTAATACATATTCAATAATTCCGAACGTAATTTCACTGCTGAAAAGGATTTGAAAAATTAATTAAAACTATATATGAAATTATATTTTTCCAAAGTTTAAAAATCATATAGGGGAAGAACGGCTAGATTGGCCGGTGGGGATAAAATGGCCATTTGAATGTTTTCTGCGGTATAGTGCCCCATACACTCAGATACTGGGGGAAACAATCGTCACAGACGCTAGTAGTATTGTCTGCGACTTTGAAGCGGGAGGCTATATTTTTCTAGTTCTGAACTCATTTTATTGTTGTTTTGCTTTTTTGATTTTAAGAAAGAGATAAAACATTTTCCTTCATTATATCTAAATAATATGCAGTGTTATAATTATTTGATTTTATGCTGTTTTATCAGTGTAGAATACCTTTTAGTGTTTGAAATCGCAAAACCATGTAAATGAGATGCTAGGCTATGCCTTATGTTAAAATAGCATGCAAAAATGAACGAATACAAACTATAATTTATATAAAACCTACTGCCAACCTAGCTATAATCCCAAGCAAAACAGATACACCCATAAACTATAAACTTGCAGCGTTAAATGCATACATTTATAGAGCTTTATATATATATTCAACGAAAAAAATTCTTATTGAAGAATTGCAAATTATGAAAAAAAAAAAAATTAGGACCTAATGCTGGCCACCCGCGAAAAACAATAGTTAAACTAATTAGAAAGCTAAAGAGATAATTGACTCAATCCATCCCAGATTGAGCAAAGAAGATTATCCCCCCCCCCTCTGCCATTTATGAATGGAATATAACTAAAAATAAAACGTGAAATAAATAAACTTGGAAAACAAGTTCCCATCACACCCGACCCCTCCCTATTAAAAATGATAAGAAACGAAGCCGAAAAGTACGAGGAATTACAAACATCGGGGGTCTATAAAATTAAAGCTTCGAATATCGAAAATAAAGAAATAACATACATAGGAATGACTAAAAGGAAAATTAATGAAAGATATAAATAACGTATTCGCGATCTAAAATAGAATAGCCAAGCAACAACCCTTTCAAGAGAAAATATTAAAAAAACCTTGAAACTATAGTCAATTAAAATAAAAAAAAGTAGCCAATTACGAAAATCTCCATAACACATTAAGGAGGGAAGCCATAGAATTCAGCTTAGAAAAATATAATAGATGCAACGACATTACACATTCAACTATCGACACTCTTTGGCGGAGAATGTTGACGGAATAATAAAAAAAGAAAGAGAGGAGATGGAAAATGAGAGGAAGCTATAAGATCTCATGCGAACTGCAAAACAACATCATTTCAAACTGAGGATGCCTCCGGAGAGGGATAAAACCGTTCTTTTTGAAAGGAGCTGTAAAGTATAGACGATGCATTGCACATAATATATTTATTATGTAGCATACTTAATACCTGTTAGAATTTATGTTTCGAGAAAAGTGACGAAATATGTCTTAGAGTTTTTATGAAAAATTAATGAAATAGGTCTTATAGAAATAGATTTTAGGTAAAAAAAAAAAAAAAAAAAAAAAAAAAAAAAAAGAAAAATTAATTATATCATGTTTTTTTTTTATATAACTGTAATAACAGATAATGGAAAAATATCTATATTTTGATAGCTACTATGATAATAATTCCTGGAGAGATGATATAGGATTAGTATAAGTATAATACGGCCATTACGAAAGGCAGAGACTTCTATCGATTGAAATCATTAAATAGTATAAATATATGGCTTGAATAAAAAAATAATCGATTTCTAGCATATTTAAATACTACAGCCCAAAATAAAAACTTATTCGCGAAGTCTCATATAAGTTATAAATTAATACTTAAAAGAAATCCCGCATTGCATTCTGCTTTGAAACGTTTAAAAATGAGTATAACATTAACACATTAAAATTTAAAGCCGGCATAACTCAAAAACTTCATGACACATTTAATTCTAGATTTGTATACTAAGGTAAAATTTACCTAAGAAACCAAATACAGTTAAATGGTTGTTACTATGGAGATTTTAAAATTTTCCTTAGGAAATAATTAAGTACAAAATTAATTAGTTGAAGTGTTTGTTACTTTGTCGATATCAATCTTTTTTCAAACCTTTTTTAACTCAAAAACTTCATGACACAATTAATTCTAGATTTGCATTCTAAGGTAAAATTTACCTAAGAAACCAAATACAGTTAAATGGTTGTTACTATGGAAATTTAAAAATTTTCCTTAGGAAATAATTAAGTACAAAATTAATTAGTTGAAGTGTTTGTTACTTTGTCGATATCAATCTTTTTTCAAACCTTTTTTAACTCAAAAACTTCATGACACAATTAATTCTAGATTTGCATACTAAGGTAAAATTTACCTAAGAAACCAAATACAGTTAAATGGTTGTTACTATGGAAATTTTAAAATTTTCCTTAGGAAATAATTAAGTACAAAATTAATTAGTTGAAGTGTTTGTTACTTTGTCGATATCAATCTTTTTTCAAACCTTTTTTAACTCAAAAACTTCATGACACAATTAATTCTAGATTTGCATTCTAAGGTAAAATTTACCTAAGAAACCAAATACAGTTAAATGGTTGTTACTATGGAAATTTTAAAATTTTCCTTAGGAAATAATTAAGTACAAAATTAATTAGTTGAAGTGTTTGTTACTTTGTCGATATCAATCTTTTTTCAAACCTTTTTTAACTCAAAAACTTCATGACACAATTAATTCTAGATTTGCATACTAAGGTAAAATTTACCTAAGAAACCAAATACAGTTAAATGGTTGTTACTATGGAAATTTTAAAATTTTCCTTAGGAAATAATTAAGTACAAAATTAATTAGTTGAAGTGTTTGTTACTTTGTCGATATCAATCTTTTTTTTATAGCATGCTTTAGTAAGAGGAGCATTAGTAAGAGGTATGGTTTTTTCCCGCATGATTGCCATTTTTATTTTATTGTAATTTTTCTTTTTTATTACCACTCACACTATTTTAAAGCAATTATTTCTTTTAATAGCATATGCACTTTATAATCATATAACACTCACACAAATCGTTAGAAAGTTTTTCGAATGTATCATGCTTGTTTTTTCCGCATTGTTATTATTTGCATTTGTTACTTTATCTGAAAGAGATATTGATATTTAGATTTGATGATTTTATAATTATTTTTTTATTTTATATTTCGTCTTTCAAAATGTGTTTTCGGACTAAATCTAATGAAAATATAGACACACACACACACACACACACACACACATATATATATATATATATATATATATATATATATATATATATATATATATATATATATATCTACATATATATATATATTTTGACGAATTGTAATTTGTTTTGTTGCGATTCAGTGACGATATAACACATGCTGTTCTTTCTTTTTCGTATAATATTTTTCTGGAATATAAATGATGTAGAATTGTAAAAAAGAAAGAAAATACCCAGTATGTAAAAAGCAAATTTTAATTTTTTAAATTATTGTTCACGAAAACTTCAAATAAGTAAATTGTTAATAATAAATTAACAAGTATTGTCAGTTTGATATTTGAAGTAAAAAATAAAAATGTGCAAAAAATACCATGGAATAAAAAAAAATATGTTGTTTTCGTAATGTAGGTTTACTTTTTATTTTTTACTTTAAGAGATTCATTATTTGTTTTGTGAAGTTGATTCATTGAATGAAAAAAAGAAAGAAAAAAGACCATTTTCAACATTTAATAACTTAAAATATATATTATTTAAACGCACAATTTTTATTGAGATGAAATATATATGTATGCTCTTTCATTTCATGTATTTAAAGATTTGAAAGATGCAGAATTAATATTTATAGGGCATTCCAAACTGTCAGTCATTTGCGGAGCAGAAAGCTGGTATAACAGCTTACACGCAGGATTTCAAAATCAATTTTGCAACTAGAATGAAATTTTCTATGCGTAATTATACTTCAGACTGTAGTAATTACCCTGAACCTAAATAAAATTGTATTTACAGCATTTTTGTATTTTTAATACAAAGTTGTATTTAGATAATGCAAAACTTTGCAATTTTCAACAGTATAATCACCTAAAAAATATTTAATTGAACCAAAAAAAAAAAAAAAATGAAATTTTAGGTTTAGTTTCAACTGGGTAACATTAAAAATATGTTTTGAAAATTTTATAAAAAAACATTTAGAAGTTTTTGAGATATCATGCGCGTTATGCCCAAAAACGCCATTTGGCGAAAAATGACTTCAAAGTTGTAAACGCCGCTTCAGCTATTGTGCGAGTATAATTCTAAAAGCCATATAAAGACTTTCTGGTCTTAAACTCCATATATCTGAAAACAAGTTGAGGTGATTTTACACGTAGCATCGGTAAATCATGAAGCAGGAATTATATTCACTTTTTAGTATGCGAAAAGTTATATATAGCAAATTTTTAATTAAACCACAGATAATTCAGTAAAAAGGAGTTTTATTTTCCAGGTCCGTACAAATCGAGGATTCGGCAGAACCGCCGGTGCTGGAGAGGACAAGCTACATTTTATTCTTATCGATGCACGATCAGGAGTCGAGTGATGTCATAACAAAAGTTTGAGAGCGTTAAGTTATTGACGAGCAGTAATTTATAAAAATAGCAAGCCAGTAGAAATCTGGCGAGAATTAAATTTAAATGAGACATGTGTTAAAAACCGTTGATGTATTGTCAATGAGGAAGGGAAAAGGGCAATGTATAAATTTTAACGCCAACGGATAAACAGCAAAATATGAAGCGCCAAAAACCACAAAGCCGGATTTAAATGAGGAGTGGCAACCCATGTTAATAGACGCCACAGAGTCGACTGAAAGCACGTGAAATTAAGAAATAAAAGATATTTCAGGCTAAATTTATGACAATAATTTATACGTTAGGGAAAAATTATGCAGCTGTAGTAATACACTCAATAAATAAAGAAATAAAAAAATGAGAAATATTCGCCTATCAACCGAATTAAGTGCGTACAAGGAACGGGTAAATTGTTTTAATGCAAGATAAAAATAGCATGACTCACAAAATCTATTACTGTTTTTGAGAAATAAAGTGCTCAACGAGAATGTATTTCTAAAGGAAATGAGCAATGAAAATAAATTTAATTTATGATTTAAGACAGATTTAAAATATAAGAATTTAGTAAAATAACCATATTTTTAAAAGGGGGGGGGGCGAAACGGGAAAAGTTATTAAAAGAATATGTGAAGGAAATGTCAGTCACATGCCATAACTTCTGTTCTAATAGAAATTTCAAGGAAACAATTATATCGAAATGTTCAGAAAAGATAGGAGTTTAAAATCTAAAAAAAATAATACAATTTCGAAATTTTTTAAGCTTTAAGAGTCCTGAGACTCCTTAAATGAATCATTAATTGAATAGGAATTTATCAGAAATCGGTTTCTTATTAAGACATAATTCAAATCAAAGGATTTCTCAATGTTACAGAATTTTTATCTTGTCACATGCGGATTATAATCTACTTAATATTCTTAAAATTAGCTGAAAATGAATGATTAGAAAATCCAATGAGACTGTCATTTGTATTTTGTGCATTCATTACACGAGGAAATGATGATTAAAGGAAATTTGCATCTGAAGTAAATAACGCAGAAAATAAACCATTAAAGATAAATTAGTCAAATAATATTCATAGAATAAATAACTTTGGAATCACTAGTAATTTTAAAAGTAAAGAATTAGTGAAAATATATATCGTCTCTGAAATTACTGCTTCCAAATATATGCAAATAATTCTTTGTTATTAATGATTCTACTCGTCTTAATTTGAAAAGAATAAATTATATTAAAATAAGACAAAATGGGCAGGTTAATAAATGCGCAATAAGACATATTTCCTTGCAAAAATTATTTTATAATTAATAATATTTTAGAGATTCTACACAAATAATTTAGATTCAACTAAATGAAATTTTAGTCTGTAATTAAAATGCATATTTCATATGTAATTTAAAACTGCGGTAATATTTAAAGTTTCCGGTTTGAGTATATTTTTATAATAAAATGTATTAGTTAATATTCATAATCTGAATATATTTATTTCATGAATAGCGCGTGAGATAGAAGACATATCGGGAGATAGAAAAATCTCGAAAATCAGTAATATACAGTAGTTTCAGAAACACAAAATCATATATAATTAGCAAAACACATATTGTCAAAATTTGTTATATAGAAAGTATTTAGCTTGATTATGAAGTTATAGACATTTCTCAAACTTTTTTAAAACGATTAATTACTGATAGATAAATACAAATTTCTACAAGTTAAATTTTCTCAGGTATTTAATCAAAGAATTTTAACATCAGTATTAACCCCTTAATTCTCGCTCCCGTGATATTCACGGGCTGTTTTTCTTTTACTCAGATTGTTTGATTAACACCAGTTTTATAAAATAGTGCAATTGGATTTATTATGGTATCACTTTACCTGTCATTAAATAAGGTGAATATATTTTTTTTTTCACAAAAGAGGTGTCAATAACCAATTTGAATTTTTAAACCGTATAATTTAATACGACCGTTAAGGGGTTAAACAGAAGCACTTGAAGAATTAATTCGAAGAATGATAAAATTTTAGCTTTTAGAATGAAAATCTACAAAAAATATAATTTATTTTCAATTTTCATAAATTTTACTGTTGATATAAACAGAAATAAATTTGTAGAAATTCACTTTATAATATAAATTATAATTCTTTTGTAAAATAATATTCGCAATTATAAATTTCTTCGTAGATTTATACAATATTTTTAAATTGTCGGTGTAGTGGAAATAAATTACATAATATGCCGTAAAATGCAAATTAATCCCAAACCGTTAACGAATCATTAAGTTAGTTGAAACCACTATAAACCGCACTCTAAAAAAACACACATGTACCTTAACGGGAGGTACTACTACTTTCTGTCAAATTATTCCATTTTTAATCTTCTCATTTTTTGAATTGCTTAAATGTGAGAGAGTCGCCAAAAAAAGTTTTTTGGTATTCCAATTCCTGTCATCTCCTGTATTGAACTTAATGGAGACCGGGACACAAAAATCTTGAAATTTTGTAAAAACATTTTATTTCATTAAAACTTCCCCTGTTTTTTCCTGCTTAAAATGAAATTTAAATGGTGTTTTTATCTGAATTAGAACAAAAGATTTTTTTTTTTTTCGTTTGGGTTTGTTTTTAAAATCTATCTTTCAAGCAAAGGCTCTGATGAAAACGACTTCTTGTAAAAATGCGTTTTCCTTCATGATAGGTTTTTTCACCATTTCTCGTATTTAAATTCTTATAACTCGAGAACCGTTAAAGATATAGGCTTCAAACTTGGAACATATCTTTTTGAATTGCTTTACTTCAATTTTGATTTAGCATATTTAAAAAAAAAAAAAAAAAAAAAAAAAAAAAAAAAAAAAAAATCTTTTGAAAATATGATTAAAAAAAAAGTTGCACCACTTTTTTTAAAATTTTTTCGTTAAATATTTTTAATTTTTTTATAAATTAATATTAAAAAGAAATGTTAAATAGAAGTTAAAAATTATATATTTCTGTTTATTTAACTGGAAATAAATTGAAATTCTATAAGTAACATTTCGAGTTATAACGATTTTAAATTACCCTACATTTTTAATAAATTTTAAATTTTAAATTTTTTTTTTTAATTATGAAAAGTTTTATCATGTGATTTTTGTTTACAAATGATAAGGTTAACCATCACAACAAAAATTCAAAATTTTAACTCAATAAATAAAAATTATTTTAAAATGTGTCCCGGACCCCCTTATTGCCGCTCGTTGAACGCAACTTTATTGCAATAATTTAACCTTGTTTTTCTCGAAACCATGAATTTCGAACGAAACCACCATTTTTTTCGAGAACTACTCACCCGATTTCCATTTTTCGTTTAAAAGAAAGGTAATCATGTTTGCAGGAGTTTATACCACAGAAAAGTATAATTATCACTTCTTAACCGTTTATGTACTGAATTAAGACTTCATGAAAATTTTATGTTCTAAATTATTTGTCGTGAACTTTTGAAACTACATTAGAACATTCACATAATCATTTAATAAATTTTTGAAAAATTTTAGAAGAATTGAAATATTTAGGAGGATTAATTAAATTTGAATTTATAGGGATTTTGTGCAATATATTTTTTTAATAATTTTCTGAGTATTTTGGGAAATTAGGGAATGTACAAGTATAATGTTCTTACTATAGAAATATAGAAATATTTCCCAATTTAAAATATCCCCCCCCCCCCCCCTAAGCCAAGAAAGCTGAAATTATGCAAAGGCAACAGATATCATTCTTTTAAAAATATTTTTGTTTTGTGTAACCTATAATTCTTTTGGAACAAGGTAAAGTAGTGCAGCTATAACTCATTTTAAACTGTATTACTACTAATCGATGTATTAAATGAATTTTATAACAAGTTATTTTAACGGTACTTATAATTACCATCAGTAGATAAAATGTTAATTATTTTTTCATGCTCATGAAAGCTAAAAAAAAAAAATCGAAATAAAGATTCCCATTTTGATAACAACATACTTTTTAAACTAAATTTTGGTATAAGCTACAGAAATTTAATGTACTTTCATATTTTGATTCAATATTTTTAAGACACATGTGATGGGATAAAAAAGCTCTACTAATTTCAACTATTCAACTGACAATATTTCAAGTGACAATAGTTTCAACATTTTAACTACTAATTTCAACTAATTTCAACTTTCTAAACTAAATGAAAATATCGTCATCGTAATTCTTGTATCAATAAGTTTCGATAAAATTTTATAATCATACAGCAGTTTTTCATTATTATTCATTGACTAATAATATTCTCTTGTGAAAAATGCAGATCAAGTGCATGCATTTTCTAAACTATATGCTTTTTGAATTCAGACATAACGTTCATTGTTTTCTCGAAATTCCTAATATTTTTTCTTCATTTTTTAATTTAATTTTTCGAAATATAGATTCTTTGGATCGCATTTTTGAAATTTAAGGGGGTCCGGGATACATTTTCAAATAATTTTCATTTATTGAGTTAAAATTTCGAAATTTTTCGTGAAGGTTAACCATATCATTTGTTAATAAATTCAGATGATAAAACTTCTCATAATTTTTAAAAAATAATTTAAAATTTAAATTTTATTTAAAAAGTGGGGTAGGTCAAAATCTTTATAATTCGAAATATTATTCATAGAATTTTAATTTTTTTACATTTAAATAAAGAGGAATATATGAGTTTTAATTTAAATTCAGAATTTTAAAAAATATTAATTTAAATAAAAATTAAAAATATTTAAATTAAAACTTTGAAAAAAATGACGTAACTTAAAAAAATCGTATTTTCAAAAGTAATTTTTTGTCAAATTTGCTGAATCAAAATTAAAGTAAAACAATTGAAAAATACATGTTCCAAGTTTGAACCATTTATCTTTAGCATTTCTTGACTTATATCAATTTAAATGCGGGAAATGGTGAAAAAACCCATCACAAAGAAAAGCGCATTTTCGCAAAAAGTCATTCTCATGACAACCATTCCTTGAAAGCTAGATTTTGAAAACAAACCTAAACTTAAAAATGAATATTTGCTGTTGCAATTAAGATAGAAATATGATTTAAACTTCATTTTAAGCAGAAAAATACAGAGAAATTTGTAATGTAATAAAAAATTTTATGAAAATTTTAAGATTTTTGTGTCCCGTACCCCCTTAAAGAAAAAAGAAACTGCTCATGTCTAACGAAAAGGTAGGGTGATCGGATAAACTCACTAAAAAGATCAGTTTGATAGTTTTATTAATATAACTGCATTTCATGATAACAGATACTGACTTTACATTCATTACTATCAATCATAAGTCTGTGACACAACACACTTATCAGTAACAATCACTTTACATAAATCCATTTTTTTAACGCATAATAAATACCTTAAATTAGACGTTTTATGAAAATAAGGCTAGAGTTATTCTTATAAATACACGGGTTGACTACCCTAGAATTTTCAAGAAAGAAGGACAGAAGTGAAACGAAAGAAGAGTAGCATGAAAATCTACGGTCTTGTAGGCTACAGAGAGAGTTTTATGTAAATAGGCACACGAATACTATGTAAAGTCTAAAAAACATTTATGAAGGTACAGACACAAAGGTACTTAACAGCCACGTACAGAGAAGATAAATGCCTTACAACAGTCCTGAAAAATGTGGACATTTTATTAACTTGTCCTGGAAAAATACAAATTTAGCCTTAAGAGAGATAATGAGTGTTCGAAATAGTAAGATTTTAAGACAGAAATGATAAAGTAAAGGCATGGAAAAAAGGAATTTTTTTATGGGAAATTGTAGAAAAAAATATTTTAAGATGATTATACGTATATGGAAATAAATAAAAAATACATATAAATTTAAAATTCCTTATATTATATATTTATTTATAAATATTGTGCAAAGATCTTTTTTTATATAAAAGGGTGTGTATAAAAAATTTTCATTAAAGAAATTGCTTCTTATTTCTACTTCAGAAATTAACCGCATTTTACTTATGATATCGCAATATTGTCCTTGTAAACGAGTTACGAATCATAAGCTCCATTTTTATTCATGATAGTTCTCCTTTTTTGCATTCATTTTGTGGTTTTTCTCATTTAATAGTATGTATTGTCAATTACGGTATCCTATCATTTCATACAACGGATTTATTGGTGTTGTCAATGATTTTATTTTCCGGGTATTTTTTCATTGGTTTATTTACAAATAGTTTCACAAAATATTTAAAATATTTCTGATTTATTTTTATTTATTTATTCTTTTTATGCATTCACCTTTTTGTTAATATAGACCTTTCACCAAATTTAAATGTTATAATATTTTAATATTTTATTTATTTGTGATTTGATCTAGTCTTATAATAATCATTAGTGATTAGTTAATTTAATAATTGCTGATCAAAATTTAATATGTATAATATTTGTATCATGTCTTGATACTCAATTTATAAATTTCATTAGAAATTGATGATGAATAGTAATATTCTATAGTGGTTTTATATATATATATATATATATATATAAAACCATTTGACGGAGTGATGGGGGGAGAGACGACTTTTATTATCAAAAATAGCTATACACTATTAGATAATCTGAAAAAATTAAAAAATATTACTGGTTTATTCGCTTACGATTTTGCAGACCTCTATAATACAATTGATTTGACAGATTTAAAAGATAAAATATTAGATTTTTATAATACAAATAGTACTTTGGATGTTCATTATGATTTTTTCATAAATTTATTTCAGTTAGTTGTACAAGAAAACTACCTTTACGAAGGTAATACAATATTTAAACAGATTCGGGGTATTCCAATGGGGGGGAGTTGCAGTTCCATTTTGGCAAACATTTACTTACATATATATGAAAGAAATAATAATTTAAACAGTAACACATTATCCTACAGATATATAGATGATGTTTTGATAGTTAAATTAAACAATGATATTGAAAATGTTGATTTTACATATTATCCTATGTCTCTGAGTCTGGAACCCTCATCCCAGAATTGTAAAAATATTAATTTTCTAGATGTGAACCTGAGCATAGAAAGTGAAAATTTGATATCTAAGATATTTGACAAGCGAAATGATTTCAACTTTAATACCTTAAAGCTGATATATTTTGATTCCAATGTGCATGTTTCGATTAAAAGAAATGTACTTAGAAATGGATTAATACGAATCGAAAGACTGAGTACTAGAGTTAAAGATACGTTTAGTGATATTTTAGAGTGGTGCCGCTTGGGATTCAAGCATGGTTATCCTCGCAATTTCATCAGGAGAATAACTTGTGATTTTATTAAGAGTAGCAGGTACGGAACTGAACTGAACTCCGTGATGGATGAGAATGGAGGTTTTGATGAGTTGATTGATCTAATGAGTTAGAGAGATATTTTGGTGGATGTTGCAGTTCTGTTTAGTTTTTCATAGTTTTTCATTTTTTCAATTTTGGTCTCGGCGAGTGAAAGGGGACGTAGCATGCGTAAAGTCTGACTTAACCCTGCAGTGTATGTCGTTAGCCATACCGCTCGCCTTCTGTTCTGTTCTGTTATGTCTTGCAATTATATATATTTTCTTTAGTTTGGTTATTCAGTTTGATTTTAAGAGTTAAGTTTATGTTGATTGTTATAATATTTTTGATGTGAGTTTCAATGCAGCTATGGTGAGTGATGGATTTTGATATTTTGTTTGTGGTTTTAAATATATATATATATACATATACTATTATTATTATTATTATTAAAGGTATCTTATCATTTCTATCACTGTAATTAAACTAAGTTTACTTAAAAGTAGAGTCTAATCGATAGGAAAATGTGTTCTTTTTTAGTTAATGAGGGGTAAATATAGGTATTAGTAAGAATAGATAAAATTGAATGTTTTTAAAAATTAATCTAAGCAATTATTTTAACTTTTTCTGATCTGCCATCGTAACAGTAAGAAATGTCCATTTACCACTATTTAGTCTTTTCAATTAATTTTGTTATTATCTGCATGTAATAATGGTAGTTAATTATTTCGTAACAATTATTATCATCAGTTCTCTTTTGAAACATATTTTTAAAATACACAATTTTTTTTTTATAATTAAAGTTTTATAATCCGTTACTAAGACTTCATTTTAAAGAGATGTTAATAAATTTTAAACAAGTTTTCGAAATTTAAAATTTGTGTTTTCTTTACAAATTTTACGATATAAAGGAAAAAAAATAATAGAAATTTTTATTCTCTATTTAATCCTATTAAAAACTTCAATTACTAAAATTCATTCATATTGTCGAATTGAAAGTACTCAAAAATATATTATTCGTTAGATTTCAAAAAATGACATATTTGTCTAATTTCCAGAAGGAGTAATTTTTGACAATTGAATATCTACTTCTTAGATGTAAAAGAATTATTTTTTTGGCAAATTAATAAGCAAATGCACTTGAGAGGTTTAACACACGATAAAAAAGAATATCTTGATTTGCATATTATTTTGAATCATTTGGTATATAAATGCATTTGATTAATTTAACCAGTTCATACTAAAATTACACCTATGATACCGTTTGCTTTAAGTATAGGATTTCGATGATTTATTTTCTCACATCAAGAAATATACCTGAAAATGAAAGAAAGAGTATTGATTTATGCCTCTAGCTCATAATTCGATTTTCACAGAGTAAATCTTACAGTACAAAACGCTGGAAGTAAAATAAGGTTTACTGAACCATGAAATTAGTGGTTAAACAAATTCTGTGATTAGTGAAACACGAGATTTGAAAGGGTGTGCACAAATCTTCAGGATATTACTTTTATTAAGCAATTAATGCAAAATTTATTGTAATTCATCTTGATTAACTTTAATTCTAAATATACATTTAAAAGATTCGCTTGCGAATTTTTTCTTGTTATTTTCTAAATGAATGTGTATATTTTAAAAATGCATTATAAAAGTAATAATTTTTCAAAGTATTAATAACGCAACGACATATAACGGATTTTACATGATTTTTTAATATCTCTTAACAATTTACTGTGAGAAAAAAATACATTTCAACTGCATTTGCCAATAGAATGTAGATTTTTGCTGTTATTAAAACTTTTCTTTTAATTTTTCCTAAATAAAACTTTCTACAATTGTACTAGAAAAGAATTTTTTAAATCTTCCTTACTACTTTCTTGACATTTCTTGGCCACTTGTTTTATTTATTTATTATGTTTTTTTTTTTTTTTTTTTTTTTTTTTTTTATGTTTCTATTTTCACAAAATAACTGTTATAAAAAACATATGATATTTTTTGCTGATTTATGTCGGTTACGTAATTTTAATTAGTAATCACAAAAGTAAAAGACATTCAAATGAAAGCTGCACTGTTACAAATCTGCAGCAAAAGGGCTAGTCATTCAATGGTTTATACTGAAACGGTTACGTACCCATAGTTTATCTCTATTCTGTTATATAAGTTATAAAACGTTTAATAATATTATCACGTAACTGCTGTCTGTAAAACCGGTTGAAAAACTGGACTGCTTGAAAAAGGTTTTTAACAGTGTAGTTAATTTGAATGAATCACATTTTTAAATACTTTAATGAGATACTTTAAAATGTAAAGCAGTTCAAGAAATATATTTTTAAGGAATTTCAAAAATAATCAGTATGGAGTTTTGCTTAGTGTTCAATGTAAACTTACATTTTTTGTCAGGATTACAGAAATTGAAGAAATATGCTTGATATTCTAAATTTTCGGTCTTTCAGGTGATAATAATGGCCTAACAAACTAGTAATGAATATAAGATAGAATTTGAATAAATTAAGCATAAATGTCACACCATACTACAAGATAGAAAATGAGAAATTGGGAAAAGAGCTTTGAACTTTGGCATCTCTAATAATAATATTTATAAAATTTATTATATCATTTTCATCTGTTTCCAAAGGATTTTGTAACACGTGGTCGGTCAAACAAAACAATCAAACAAACAAAAAAAGGCAACAAAATATGTTATTCTCGAGACTATCACATAAAAACACGAAAATAAACACTCGACTGGAAATTACGTCTTATTTTAAATTGTGTTTAAAAAAAAAAGCTTAGCCAGTCGCCTACATACTGAAATATTACAAAACTCTAAAAGTTTCAATATTGACAGCTAATTTTGACTTCATATTTGGAATCTTCAATAAATATTACATTCAGGTATCAAACATGAAGCCGTTCGTTCAGGTAATTTAACAAATATCAGTGTTTAAATTTTCAATAATTTTAATTTCATTTTTAACTGTTACAAAAAAATGTATTGCGTGTAGTTTAGTAGGGACAACTGAAGCACTACCAGTCAAAATAAGCTGTATTTTTATATTCCCGTATTTAAACGCTTAGAAAATCGATTAACGTCATAATCGTTATATTTTAAACATTTCATATTTTTCAAATATTAAAATCCAAATACATATTTTCAAGATAAATTATAAAGCTATACAAATACTTCATACATGCTACGAAAATAATTTCTTTAGTTCAAATTTCTAGTGGTTACTTAACAGGTGAATCTCAGGAAGCACGAATACAGACTTTAACCTTTTATGTACTGAATTATGAATTCTTGAAAATTTTATCTTCTAAACTATTTTTCGTGAATTTTTGAAACTACACTAGAAGATTTATATTATCTTTTAAGAATTTTAGAAGGTTTTAAGAAGGGTTGGAGGATTTAGAAGGATAAATTAAATTTTAATTAAGAGGATTTTTGTGCAAGATTTATAACTCCACTCAAACCTTTTATTTTGAATATTTTTCTTGGTATTTTGTATAATTAGGAAATGTACAAATATAATCTTCTTACAACACAAATATAGAAATATTTTCGAATGGAAAAATCCCTCCCCCCTCCCTCCAACGCCAAGAAAGCTGGAAAGATGCAAAGGCAAAATAATCATCCTTTAAAAAATATTTTAGTTTTATATAACCACTAATGCTTTTAGAACAGCATAAAGTAATGCATCTATAACTCATACTAAACTGTATTACTACTAATCGATGTATTAAATGAATTTTATAACAAGTTGTTTTAGTGATACTTATAAGTACTGTCAGTAAATAAAGAGTTAAATTATATGGGGAAAAAAAACTCGAGAAAATGGAAAATAGAGAAATAGACCTATTCTAAACACGCTTTTAGTTACTTCTGATCCATTAATCACAATAAAAAGGCAACTTTTTACAATGAAGATGCGATATTTACCGAACAGGGAATATGTCTATTCAAATCTCCTGCAGTTTATAGAGAAATGAAAACTGGTAACAACAACAGTAGTAGAAGAAATCATAATGGAAAAGGCAATATTGAAGCAAAAAAATGTTTCAGAAGATGATATAATTATTGGGTTATTGCAAAAGTTCGTGCTCTATTTCATAAATGGCCGAAATTTGCTATTTTGACTGTGCTTATGTTTCTATTTTAACCATATTACTAACTGAGAGTTATCTACATCTGTCGCGAATAAGAATAAGGTTAAAAACATTTAAATTAATTTGTGTGCAAGGTTAATATTCAAAATGGAGAATAAAAGATGCATTTTCGTCATGTTATGTTATATGAGTTTTTAAAAGGAGTGGGTGTTAGATGTGCTACAAAATTCATTCATGACGTTTATTTGGACTGTGCTTCCGCTGATAGGACAGTTAAATTGTGGTGTTGTCGATTTCGAAATGGTGATTTTAAACGAAACGATAAAATTCACTCGAGCTACCTTCTGACATTAATAATGACTTACACCGTGATTTAGCGAATAATAATCCACAGATTACTACTGAAGAGATTGTTGAGAGAATAAATATTTACAATTCGACAGCATTTCGCATTTAAAACAACTTGGGTGCACTTCAAAACTCGATACCTCGAAAGTCTGGTACAAACTTTTGCAATCCCTCAATATATCATCATTCTTACATGAATGATGCTCAATTATTTAAAAGCCGATAGCACATAGAGTAAGCAGCATGTGTATTTATGTATGTCCGAAACGTCCGTGCCTTTAAAGATTAATATCTCAGCTAATTACCAACGATTTTGTTTTAAAATATCAACAATCTTTTTGTACTTCCTCGACGGTAGGTACCTCCAGCGCTCCACAACACCTTTGCTGAACGCCCGCAAATAAAGATTTGTGTGCAATGGAAAAATGCAATTTTCACAAAAACTATGTGACCTAGAGTAATTGCTATAGTTTTCCTACAAGGTTTAAATTAACATCTACTACCTCTAATTTTTTTCATAATTTTAGTTTCAATAGATTTGGAAATAGATGAGAGGGGACATGTTTTTCCGTTATATTTTCAAGGATATCTCTGAAAATGTAATAGTACCTAAAATTAAAAGAAATATATTTTTGAGTTCTGCATTACGAAATGTTTCACACGATATACAAAGAAAATATTTTTTCCAAGTAACTGAATTAGCCCCTATACATTTTCCTAATAGTATTTGTGAATGGTTAATAATCTAAAAATATGTGGGTCAATAGTCTTTATTACTTTAGGCAATTTGAACTTTCTACCTTCCATAATTTACGAGTAAAATGGCTGTGATAAACAGACAGACAGACACAGGAGGAATCTTATGATGAGTTTTCACTTTTTAAGTACGGAAACATAAAAAACATCAATCATTTTTTATAAAAAAATATTTTACAATTTGCATAGTATATTATATGAGATTATATATTTTTAAAGAAAGGTATTTTTTGTATAATAACTAGATTATAATGTTTAAAAATAAAGATACTGAATTTCTTTACAGTATTTATTATTTTTTTTTTTGTCGGTGTGTGATATAAAATATATAATTTTAGTTAACAGTGCCTTTTTTAATTAAAACAAATCCGAAAATATACGACATTTTATTTCATTATATAGAAAGCCGCGAATGGATCTTAATCATGATGTATTTACGCGTTTGAAAAATATTCTCTTTCTTAAAGTAGGAAAATATTAAGTTTCATTTTTATTACAACAGATCTATTTTAAGAACCATAAATTTTTATATGAATAATTATTTAAATAATATTACTATTCTAAAGTATCAGAAATAGCTTCTTAATAACATCATACCCGCAGTCATCTCAAAAGTAATCATAGTGTTTGATGCAGAGAAGCATTTATTAAAAGTAAATTTAATTCAGTTTGAATAATTCTTATAAAGCAAAAATAAAATTATCCGAAGTGTTTAATAACACTCAAAATTGCATCAATTCTGCATATATATTTATTCAGAATATTCTCTCTACAGAAAAGTTTGTTATTATTTTAATGAATATAATAATATTGATTAAAACATGTCATATATTAAATTTACCATTTAACATTGAAGAATATAAATATTTGTTTAGCACAATTGCTAATTCTTTTAATTAAAAAAAATGACTTATAATACAATGTAAACAAGCGAATATTTGTACAGCAACATTTGTGTAAATAATTATTTTAATTATTGTTGTAGTTTGCATTATGTAGGATATGGAAACATAGATGTTTTATTTTCATAAAATAAATTGTTTGATTAAAAATTTCTTTTCCACAAAATTAAATAATTCTATAAAAATAAGTAAAAAATAACTGATCTTTATGCTTGTAAACATTAAAAGCCTCAAGTAACTATTAAGTAGATCTGAGTATTTTTTTAAAAGAACGAATTAGATAAACGCTAGCAACTACTCTTCATCTGTATAGTTCAATATCAGAACCTTATAAATAGCCTTTATATTATAAATAAAAAATTAAATAGATAATAATTACACATTTGAAATTGTTTGTATTTGTGTGAATGCGTTTTTATAAATAATAAGCAACTATACAGTGTGATTCTTATTTCCATTTTACACCAAACAAGCTTTAAACAGAATTATCTACAGCCATGAACGTAGCATGTGGGTATATTAAAACGAGTGTACGTTACCAATAAAACGAAAATATAAAACAGAAACAAAGGGTGTTCGTGAATTCGAAAGTAATATTAGAATATTTCTTAATTCAAGTGCCGTGTTGAAAGCTTTAAAATTAAAATCCTGATGCCTTTTCTTCATTTTATTAACAGTAAACTTAACAGAAAACACAACAATTAAAATATTTAACACTTAAATATACTTATAAGAAATTCCATGGGAGCATATCAAGCAAAGCTCCATTTTCGAGATCAATTTTATTCCATCTGAAAGAAAAACAATAGTTTTCTCACCAGTTCGGGATTATGACGTAGTCAAAACTCCGCTCTGAGTCACGAGATCCAATAAATTCTCAACATACGTTACAGAATGAGGAGTCTAGCAGCGCACTCTAATGGCAAATTCAAGATTTAGTGTTACTATCTTGAAAACGAAGCTACATAAATACAAAACACACAGTTACAAATTTGTAGAGCGTCATCAGTTCATTATGAAATGAACGTTATGATTACCTGTTAAATTAACTTTATTAGAATTCCTGAAATGTATCTTTCTAACAGATTTCAGAAAGAGGAGGCGCTTCTCAATTCGACGCTATGTACTTATATATATATATATATATATATATATATATACTCTCCGATTACTCCGAAACCACGCGAACGATTCATGTGATTTTTTTTTTATGAAAAAGATAATTTCGAATTGGTTGCTTTTAAGTTTTTAAGTAAATTTCGGTTTCAGTAATGTTTTAAAAATTCTACAAAAATGAAAAAAAATAAATAAAGAAACATCTGTAATATATTTCATTTTCAACAATTTTCACCGAGTGACATATTTTAAATCGTGTGGAGGTTTTCAGTTTGATGCGTATGAATCTTTTTTTTTTATGTGAATGCACAGTTTATTCCGAAACTACGCAACCGATTTATGTGATTTATTTATTTTTACTTGAAAGAGGATGCTCTAAAATTAGCCCCTTTTAAATCTTATTAAAAATGGCTCAGTATTTTTTTAGAATTTCTATAAAAAATATAAATATTTTTTAGATAAATATCTTTAAAATATTTCATTTTCAACTATTTTCACCGAGTAACATATTTTAAATTGGTTTTCAGTTTGACGCGTATGTATTTCTTTTATGTTTACAGTTTATTCCTGTGATTCTTTTTTTTTTTACTATCAAATTAACCCCATTTAAATTTTATGAAAAATAGTTTTTTATAAATTCTATAAAAAAATTAAAAATCTTTAAAACATTTCATTTTCAACTGTTTTCATCAAGTGACATATTTACTTTGTAGTAGTTTTTGTCGTCGTCTCTATTTTTTTTTCAAGTTTATATTATTATTCATTTCCAGTCAGCGGATTAAATACGCTATCCTGATGTGCTACATAATACGGCGGATGCACATTTACTGATAAAACGAAGATATTTAAGCAAATTACAATTTTAAACAAAATAAAGTAAAGTGTTCAATGTGTGTATTAACGGCAGCAATGCCTTTGTCATCCGGCATTTGAGCACATATGGACACATAGAGCAAACATTAATTTATTTTCTTATTAAAATAAATATACCTTGCTTACGTGTCTCAGTTTTATCATTAAATGTGCATCTGCGACATAATGCAAAACATCTGCACATCGGTAGTGACGTATCGCCAGTGATTACAGCTACGACGCCATTTCTTGATTCACATTTACTGATAAAACAAAGATATTTAAGCAAATTACAATTTTAAACAAAATAAAGTAAAGTATATTCAATGTGTCTATTACTGGCAGCAATGCCTTTGGCATCCGGCACTTGAGCACATAGGGGCACATAGAACAAACTTAAATTTATTTTCTTATTAAAATAAATATACCTTGCTTACGTGTCTCAGTTTTATCATTAAATGTGCATCTGCGACATAATGCAAAACATCTGCACATCGGTAGTGACGTATCGCCAGTGATTACAGCTACGACGCCATTTCTTGATTCACATTTACTGATAAAACAAAGATATTTAAGCAAATTACAATTTTAAACAAAATAAAGTAAAGTATATTCAATGTGTCTATTATTGGCAGCAATGCCTTTGGCATCCGGCACTTGAGCACATAGGGGCACATAGAGCAAACTTAAATTTATTTTCTTATTAAAATAAATATACCTTGCTTACGTGTCTCAGTTTTATCATTAAATGTGCATCTGCGACATAATGCAAAACATCTACACATCGGTAGTGACGTATTAAAGCCAGTGATTACAGCTACGGCGCAATTTCTTCTTAAATAGAGGACGCTCATCCCTTATCTTGTATATATTTTCGTATCACCCTAATTCTATAATTTACCGCTAAGCGGCGAAAGAGATATCTCATAGTTTTGTGCTTACCAGTTGTATTAAACATAGACATGATGCTCACGCAAAACAAAATAAGACGCTAAAAATATTCTATTTTTGGAATTCAGTTGTTTCAAATAGAAATTAAATAAAATGACAAATCAGTGGGCTGTAACAGGACATTATATATAGCATTCAATAATTCTAGATCAATGTTTGCTTAAAAAATAATATGAAGCAAAATAGCTAGCACCTATGTAATGAAATGGTTTTTGGTACATTTATTCTTAAGACAGCATGCGACATTGTAAATCTTATATTGAAGTCATATTTTTAAGTATTGTGTATCCCGAATCGGATACCTGAAATAAGTAATAATTTTTACAAAATATTATCCATCGTAAATATATATTTAGAAAATTGAATTTCTAAGAAGATATTATGTTTTGTGTCTGTACAGTAAGCTCTGAAGATTCCAAACCGATTTAAAAAATAAAGAAGGCAAAATGCAGGTGACAATCTTTGCTCCAACATAGGCTTTATTTTAGGTCCTCCCAAGGGAGTACAGGCGAAAAAAAGGACTAAAATGGCAATTTCTGTGATATTCTTGCGGCTATTCATTTGACATTTTGTGCCGCGGTTACTTTTAAGATGGCAAAATTGCTATAAACTGTTTCTAAAAGGTTCAAAATTTAAAGTTCAAAATTCAAAAGCTTTCTAAAAAAATTCTAAATTGCGATTTACTAGGAGCTGTTAGAGCCAGAAATTTTAAATTTATCAGATTTTTGTTTTTAGACGAAAGTTCTTTCACAGGAATATTTCTAAGAAATTGGAAATATAAAAAAGCGTAGGAACAAAAAAATTCTAAAATTGTGATTTCTGTGACATTGCCGTGGCTAAAAATTTTTAATTTGAATTGCAATTACGTTTATCATGTAATTGCACCAAAGGGACGGTTAAAAATATCTAAATTTAAAAGGGTGAAATGAGTAGAAAATGTTCAGAATACGTTCTAAATTGTGATTAGTTTGGAAAAGTTAGGAATAGAAACTGAATAGGAATGCATTATATAACAAAAATCGAAATTTAAAAAGGTAAAATGAGAAGAAAATGTTCACAATACGTTCTTAATTATGATTAGATTGGAAAACTTGGGAATAGAAACCCGAAAAGCATAATATAACAAAAATCCCCCCAACACTACCCCCCCCCCCCCCAATTGATTGGTTCAAAAATGAAGATGCATTATTTACGTTCATTTATCTTTGTATTCGTTGTTTGATTATTTTTTAGTTTTCATCTTAAGTATGCGACGGCACGAGGATAACAGGCAAAGTTAACATTGCAGCAAAATAGATTTTTTTTCTTTAAAGTAGATACCCATGAGATTGCATTAAGTATTTTGAAAGCCGGGAGAAAGTTAAAGTATTATCATAATAAATATTCGGAGATTATGCTACACTGAAAAAAAAATAAATTTATCTATTTTTGAGCGCATTATGAATTTACAAATCTCCCACTCATTCCCAAAGTTTTTAGCCCCCGATAGACTATCTCCTTCAACAAACAATTAAAGTGTCGCCCCTAAAAATAACGCTACCTTACATAAGCCAGCTGTAAAACGCAGCAGATGTATCATTGTACGGTTAAATACTTTTAATCTGTACTGCATTTTTTTTAACTTCTATGAATCGCACATTTTCAATTTTTACCCCTTCGTATAAGGCAAAAAGTATTTTTAACTGCATTTTTTTTTTTTTTTTAACTGCATCTAAATTTATTTTTGACATATAATTTTTTGGTAGTTTTTAATGGAATTTTTGTAATGGTGACAACTGAAGTACTCGATGTCTGTAGGAAGTAAAGAGAAAATAGTTGGAAAATAGCAGATTGCTACATCTTCCTCTTGCCATTTTCTCATAACAACTGAAAAAAGTGGTAAATAAAATACGTTGTATTTAAAAAATATAAATGAATGATTTGTGATAAAACAATATTTAATTTTAAATATTAATTTTACAAACAAATGAAAGCATACAAATCATCAGATAGCCGATTTTTTTTTTTGTTGAGTCTTTCAGGAAACAATTAAAGAGTCGTCCCTAAAAAATAACGTTATGTTACCTAAGCCAGCTGTAAAACGAAACAGATGTATCATTGTACGGTTAAACACTGATAATCTCTACTGCAACTATTTAAACTTTTAAGCAGCGTACATTTTCAATTTTTACCCCTTCGTATAGATACAAAATGTACATTTAACTACAATAAGTTTAAAAACTGCATCTAAATTTTGACATATAATTTTTTTTTTTTTAGATTTTAATGCCATTTTTGTAATGGTGGCAACTGAAGTACTCCATTTCCGTAGAAAGTAAAGGGAAAATACTTGGAAAATACCAGATTACTATATATTTTTCTCGAAATTTTCCCATAACAACTGAAAAAATA
Source organism: Maratus speciosus (assembly GCA_963932465.1). NCBI lineage: Eukaryota > Metazoa > Arthropoda > Arachnida > Araneae > Salticidae > Maratus > Maratus speciosus. The sequence goes on from OZ010800.1 coordinate 315,091,546, forward strand.
TGGTAAATAAAATACGAGCTATTTTGAAAAAATATAAATGAATGATATTTGATAAAACATTGAGCTAGTATAAACAATATTTAATTTTAAATATACATATTAATTTTACAAACCAATGAAGGCATACAAATCATTATATAGCCTTTTTTTTTTTTGGAATTTACGATATCCCGTTTTGCTATGTTTCTGTATTATTCCGCGATACTGACGTCATATGCATACTTTTCTGTAGATGTTGAAAACTGCTTCTTAAATGTGAAGTTCTTCAGCAGATGCAATGGACATCCTTTTATATAAAATGAAAGCTTTTATTTTAAGTCTTAAAACTGAAATAAGTTGTGTAGAAGAGCATCATTTTCACTCCATCTGCTTTGAAATTCTTCACAGGTGGAAATGCTTTATTTTTTAAAATAACGCAATTGAAACCACACACTGATAAAAAGCAAAATTTTACAAAAATGTAGAGTGTCTTTATAGAAGAGCAGTGACCTTTAGGTTGAATTTTTTTTTTTTCTAAGAGTTAGACTAAACCATATAACATGCATTTTTCATTGTAACAAATTTTATAAGTTTATTATAGATTAATGAATCAGCTCCTTCTTAAACGTTTTCTTTCGTCGAAATGCGACGGGTTCCACCTCATAATAACAGAAATATCCCCCCCCCCCCCTTATCGGGGATGATACTAAACACTGAAAAAGTAGAATTCCTGCATTCTGCTTGTTTTTTTTTTATTATTTAGACAGAGAAACAAATTATTTTGATGTAATTGAAACTGAGATGAAAATTACAAAAGTACATAAGTTCTCAGTACATATATTAAAAAGTACATATTGATAAGTTTTCATAAAAACCTCTCATATTTATATTTATATATTGTTTTATTCTTTTTGCATCTGCGATAGATCGTCAATTTCCCTTTAATTTTTATTATTTCATCATTAATTTTGAAATTAGAAAATAATAATATATAAACACATTTATTTGCCAAACATGACAAAATGCAAGAAACAACAGTAAGAAAAAACATTTTCCGATTTTAAGTACATATGTTTTATGGTTTCATATTCAAAAGCATTTTCAAAATGGATTCTGTCTCCCTCTCATTATTTATTGACTATTTTTCACAGAAGTCGGGAGTTGACTTGAAGATAAAAGGTGAAGAACGCTTTGTAGTTTCGTGTCGATGTATTGATCGCAAAAAAGAGAGAGATCAAAGAGAATATCTTTAAAGAGTCAGAAGATATTTGAAATGGCGAAAAATGTATTTATTATTATTATTATTATTATTATTATTATTATTATTATTAGGGTTAAGCTTAACTTCATATGCGGTGTTTTAAAAATTGTTTCTTTATATACGAAAATATGTATTATACATTTTTCTGGAAATCTATTTTTAACTTCAGAATCCTCAACATCCAATATATATTCAGAATTTACAAAATAACTTATTAAAATGAAGTTCGCATTCGTGCGGTGGATTTTTGGGAATGTTTCTAGTGTCGTTTTTATAATGTATCATAGCCCATTTGAGCTTGAATTTTTGTTTTCACAAATCTGTTAATAAAATCATTTTAAACAGTTGCAAAATAAGCTGGAAAATTATAAGAAAAATTACGCAATTTTGTTTTCTATTTATTTGTTAAAATGTAAACGTATTAATATGGGAATATGCATAATATTTGTAATAGTATAATATGCATAATTATATATTTTGTCTAAATTTACACAAAGCAATCTTTTAAATTGTATATTATATACTATAGGGTAACTCTAGGACAGATGGCCAGTCTAAATATTTCCAAATCTTGATCATAGATTGCAACATGAACTTTGTTCGTAGGAAATAGTTCAACGAGTTTATTCATTTCGACGTGCAGTTGTGTTTTTCGATTATAAAAAGTAAGTGTAATTTTAATGTTTATTTAATTTAGTGGTTGGATAATTTTTTTGACTTACGTATCTGAATATTTCGCAGTACATACGTTATATATTTTTTTACTGCATGGACTTTTAAGGCACGTATATAATCTAGTCTTTACTTCTAAGCCTAAAACAAAGACGTAAAATGGCTATTGATGCTTTAAACTGGGCGACCATTAGTCCTCCAATTTCAGGAGAGATGGCCACCTTTAATCAACAATATTTCAAAAGTATACGGAGTGAAGAATTTAACTAAATATAATTAAATTTAAAGTAAATATATAACGTTTATGTTTATAATTATATTAATTGATATAATTGTTTGAATATTAAATAATAAAAATATTTCAATAATAATAATAATTAGACCTAATGATGTATTTGTTTCAGAAAATACTGAAAAACGTCGGAAAATTTCACCTCAGAAATTGATTAAGTTGATAAATAAAATAACGCAATAAACCTAAAAACAACGCTTGGGGGAAAAAAAACGAGACTTCTAGCAGCGAAGAAAATGAAATACATTTAAAATTTTCAGATTCTACAGGTTCCGAGTGAATACAATTGGATTAAGGTCGCTGTGTTGGTTGTGCAGAACAATGTAAATCACAACGAAAAAGGATGTATGGATACAATGCATGAGGTACCTGAAGTGGTTCACTTAAACGTGCACAAACTATCAAGACTTTTGCCAAAAATGTGGTAAGATTTAACGAAAAGTGAAGTATTGAAATTAACTTCAAATTTTGTTTATTCAAGTTTTATTCATTCATTTTCCATCATATAACTACAACTTTACGAATCTCTATATGTTTTCATGATTAACTATAATAAATGTGTTATGTGTTTGCTGTTTAACTTCATTTTTTCTTTCTTGTTATTGGATGACCATCTCTCATAGGCTTGAAGGAGAGATGGCCATCTGCCATTTTAATTTCAATTTTATTTCCGGCTTTTTGTTATCAACATTTAATTATTTTTTGCCCAAAATGTGATGAGTATATGTATAAGAATTTCAAATATGCATAAAGGCTTTTTGTATTTGCATTCTAAGAATTTTTATTTCAATCTTTAAAAACTATGGCCATCTATCCTAGAGTTACTTTAATTAGTAATTCTATGAACTGCTGAAAAGAAAATATTTATTTCTTTACAGAGACTACTAACATTATAAGTATTTTTAATAATAAACTAAGAATAATCATATTTGAGACTTAAAAATAATTTATTTCATAATCGTTTTAATTCACAGCATCGAAAAAAACCACGATTGACTTCAGATTGAAAATCCATGTTGAGAAAATTTATTAATAGCCCTAGATTAAGAAATATTTGTCTCTGTTCAAGTGTAATTCATACTATAGAAGATCCTGAAAATTACGATCGAACTAAATGGTAGATAAGATACATGCAATTGAATAATAAAGTTGAATAATAACTTTTAAATAAAACATCTCGAATGATTGTTATTCAGCTGTTTTGCAAAAATAACTTTTGAAAGTTGACGAATTTACACATTTCCTTTACTTTCAAAAAAAAAAAAAAAAAAAAAAAAAAAAAAAAAAAAGGAAATAATCTTCAAATCTACAAAAAAACCTGAAAAACAAAGTATTTTTTCTATAAGTTATAATAATATATATAGTAAATTTTATAGATTATGAATTTTGTATTATATATATATTTTTAATTTTTACGATTTTTTAATTGTTTCAGGTATAATCAAGAGGCAACATGAATATAAGCAGTATAGAAAAGCAAAAACTAGAACAAACCGCATACAATCTGCTACCTGGAAATCAAAATCTTGGTGAAATTAGTTTTTTACGATTAATGATTAGTTTTCTCGTATAATATTGAAACTTTTTGCTGTTGATTTTAAAATTTAACAACAGAAAAAAAAAACTGTTAAAGATAAATATGCATGGTGTTTCATAAAGTTGGAACCAATAGCCTATTTACTTAAATATTGCCCTAGAGACATACTTCCAGTTGCAAAGTTTCATAAAAAGGTGCAAAATATGATGTCGTAAGTTGAAACGCCCTTGGGTGTCTGTTGGAGAAAATGCACTAAATGAATTTTTATGCGTCTCCCAGGAAGTAAAATATCCAATTTTCCTTGTCCATTCCTGATTGAAACACAAAAAATTACATCATGATATCTCTAAACTCACAGAGATATACACGTTCAAATAACGTATAATTTTGTAGATGATCCATATTTTGCATTCAAAAGGCATGAATATCACGTTGATTATAGGTATGCTTAAATGGTGTAAATCACGAATTTTTGTTTTTAATATGTCTGTGAGTTTTGCTGATATCAAGATGGATTTTTTTGTGTTTCATTCAGGAATGGATAGGGCAAATTTTCCTAATTTGAAATTTTACCCTACAGGCGTCGAGATATGTTATATGACGCGTATGACTAGAGGTAATATTTAATGCATTAAACTATTGACGCTATCTTCATGAATCAATCTGTATAAATGCACAAATAAATAATAGATTAAATTAATTGCAGGATTACTCCTAATCCGTCATCATACATCTTTGAATTTTTGTCTATTCAAATCTTAAAATTTCCTATTTGTCCGGGACCGAGCGATATTTTTTTAGATAACAAGTTTATGCAAACTGGTGTATTTGTAATTGATCTGATTTATTTAATCGATATAAAAGCATTCAACTGACGCCAATGCTTTGGATGCAGTCACAAGGCTCTTAACATCTCCCAGTCAAAGGGAAGTGCATGTCAAGTATGTTACGGAAAATATATTTTATAACAACGACGGCCTTTTGTTAATAGATTTTATATCAAAGTCAGTAACAAATCATTTATTGTCATGAATAAATACTCCAACGTTCACATGAACGCTGAATTCAATACACAGATGTTTATAAGGAAACATTTAATTCATTTTTTAGAAATGAAATAATGATTTATTACATTCATTAATTGTAACATCCTTTAATGATATTAACTTTTTCTAAATTCTCATTTTTATTAAAAACAATTTGTTCATAGTTATTTGTCCAAATAGGTTGTAAAATTAAGTTCAAAATTATTTTTTGTAGAAAAATATCTCTGTTTATAAAATGTAAACAAAAAATAATTTAAAAAATCAAAAATCCCGACTGCGTAAAAAGCGAACTAATTAAATATTTCTCATCGGTGTGAAACTATTTTTTTTATATTACAAACTTTTTTTTTTAAATTTTACTTGTATTGATGACTTTTAAATTGAATTTAATTGTTAGTTCCTATCTATAAACACTGTTTTGATGAGGTCTATGATGGTTAGAGTTGCAGCAAAGCTAGAGATCATACCTACACAACTTCCAGGTTGTGTAATATTTAAACTGAGCTTTTGACTGTGAAATAGTCAATGTAACATTTAACAATGTCTCCATTTTCAAAAACCTATCCAATGATATGCCACTCAATATGGTGAGTAATATTTTTTTTTCCGTCTCAACCGCCATTTTGTATTTTACGGCAACCATTTTGAATTTATAAAAAACATAAACCTATCCCATAACCATCGGATGATTAAGACGAATCGATAGAGACCTCATTCATTAAAATCCATCCAGCCGTTGGGATGTTTCGAGGTATAAAGAAATACACATACCCAGATACGCGTGAAACACATAACCCTTCCTTTCAGTCGGGTAAAAAGAAAAAAATAATTAAAGGGTCTTGCACGTGAACTAATTCTTACCACTCCTGTGTTCGTTAATTTCTACCCTGATATCCAAAATAATTGCATATTTCAATAAATTATTGTTTTCTCAAAGCGTTTTATTTGAAAAATTTAATAACAACATAAAAATAACAAAGCGGGTTACAAAATACGGATAATTATGTTCTTTTAAAAAATTAATTCAGCCGTTATAGATGATTATAGAGCAAAAGTGAATTGCAAAGTAATTGGATTGTAAGAATGGTTGCCCTTTTTCATTTGTTGTTGTTTCTGGTGCTAATTTCGATCATGTATGTTTATGATAAGTTAATTACGTACCTTATGGATGATTTTATGAGTGGTCGTGTTATCGGTATAATGGAGTATGGTCAATGTCAGACCGATGTTGTCGAAGCTGTTGGTGTCTACCAATCTACGGTTTCGTCACTATCCTAACACTACATCTAAACGGAGAATGCTAGTAAAGTCAAGTATAACATCGTCCGCGTGCAACAACACATTCATATTACCTATTTCTGGCATTAATGGCCTGGTACAACAGAACAATGCTAGCAAGAGCGATGGCATCAGATTTAGATACAACTTTTGAGCCACTGGTTTCACAACAAATTGTATACAGGCGACTTAGTCAGCATAGTCCCTATGCCAGACGTCCGATAATATCTGTCCAACTTACCTCCCCCCACTGACGTGATCGGTATCAAAGGTGGAGAGGGGTAAAGTCTCTTGATCATAATGCCATCTCCCCTGTGTTGCTGAAATTCACGAAAAAAGTTTGGGTTTGTTTTTCATCTCAAGTCAGTATCTATTCATATGAAAACATGTCGACTGTCACTCTGTAAACTAAACCTGGATTGGTAAGGGAACATTACATTGTTCCACTGGTTTGCAGTTATACTATGTGCTCCTGCGACTTCGTCATTTCTATTTACCGTACCTACACACAACCGTAAATTAAGCGTTTCAACTGCAGATACTACAGTTTACAGTTTCTGCAGCGCGGGTTAACCCACCATCGGCATAGGCTTTCAGATCCCGCGCTGCTAGTTTATTTAAAACAAATACATTATTATTAATTAATTAATATATACGAGGGTGAGTCGGAAAATAAGTTTCCCCTGGCGACTGTGGACAGAGGTGTGTATGAAAGACAAAAAATATAATGAAACATTAAAGATAAGACGCAACTTTATTTTTCTACTTAAGTGCCAAATAAGTTGAGACATTTGTCATACCCCTTTATAAGCTTTAAGATGCGCCCCTTGAAAAAATCAGGGCTCAGCATCATTCTGCTCCCAGTTGGAGAGAAAGTGCGTTTTGAATTCGTGGTCAAAGGAGGATTTGAGAGCGATTGTCCGCTATGAATGGGCACGTGGAGTATCGGGAGCAGAAATCCATAACCGCCACGTGGTGGTCTGTGGGCCAGATGAGATGTCGAAACAAACGGTGCGGAGATGGTGCAGCCAATTCTGTGAGGGGTATCAGCAAGTGCTAGACAGACCGAGACCTGGACAGACGTGCACGGTCACTAAAGACGAGAGCAATACTTGACTATTGCTTTGGAAGCAATGAAGAAGTCACACAAGCCGTTCAACACTTCTTTCGTATGCAAAGCCCTGATTTTTTCCTGGAGGGCTTTTTGAAGCTTATAAAGCGGTATGACAAATGTCTCAATGTACTTGGTACTTATGTGGTAAGATAAAGTTATGTTTTATCTTTAATGTCTCATTACATTTTTTGTCTTTCATACACACCTCTGTTCACAGTCGCCAGGGGAAACGTATTTTCCGAATCACCCTCGTAGTTGTTGATTATATTAGTAAAGCTGATTACAACACACTTGAAACATATTATTCACAGAATTCAAGCACTTAAAAATGTCTTCACATTAGTTCTATTTACACATTTGTTAAAGGTTCTGTTAGGTTTTTACTGAATTGTATGATATATGTTTTTTGATGTAACTAGTCAGTATTAATCTTGTTTTTCTATTGGCATTTGTGGATTTTGAAAAATTAGCTGATTATTTTCTAGTATGCGCACGCATTCTAGTATTTTGGTATATAGAACTGGTGATTTCAGAACAAATTTGAACCAGTGGTGAAGTTCTATTATGGCTGATTTACTGATATGGAGAGTTGATGTTAATGGACAGCTGAGCACATAGTGAAGGGAATTACCAATTTCACCACAAGTACACAGTGGCGACGGAGCTTTGTTTATTTTGAATAGGTAGGATGGGAAGGGTCCATGATTAGTTGAGAAGATATATAGGATTCTATGTATTAACATGAAGTCTGTTGATACTTTTGGACATAGATTGTAAGTAAATCTGCCAGTGGTACCATAATCCCACTGCTGCTGCCATTTGTCAATGGCTTCTTTTTACAATTTCTTTTTAAGGTGTGAAGCTGGGTATGGATGAAATATTTCTCGTACCTTAATATTTGTTATAGCATCTTTGGCTAGTTATCAGCATGTTTATTTCCTTTAACACTTGTGTGTCCCCGTACCCATTGAAATTTTATTGATTTAGATGTTTTCTGTAAGGCTATTATAATTTTTGATGTGATAAAGTCTGTACTAAAAACGTCCTCCAATAATGCAACACTTGACTGGTTATCTGTGTAAATGACGAAGTCCCCGTCCCCTGAGGAGTCTGCCCATAATATTGCATCTAATATGGCAAGTTGTTCTGTTTAAAAAATTGAATTTGATATTTGTAACTTTATTTGATGAGTATGGATGCATTTTCCTTATTTTTTTCCTTTTAGAAAACATACGCTGTGCCAGCATCTGATTTTTAGCCGTCAGTGTATATATTTATTGCTGAAGTGGATGGAACTATTTCTTGTAGTAAAAGATAATCTTGATGTGGGAGAGATATGGATGAGGATATTTTCGAAAGCACAGCCGTACAACCGCCGCGAAATCGTGCAGAAAATGTCAGGTGTAAATGTGCTGAGAGATTCCCGCGATTTCGCGGAGCGTGACCGTCCGAGGTCCTTTTAAACATTCACCACTTACTTCAAACAATGACCGGTACCGCTAAAATTTTGAAAGTCAGTATCATTAAATATAAGACATCGGAAAGCGGGAACGTCTGAGCCAGGATCTTTAAACATGTCGGACCATCGTTACGAATTCGAGCTTAACACATTTGTGCCTAGCGACCCATTTTTGGGACGTTTCAGATTTTCATAAATAAGTATATTTTTCTTCTCCTTTATAACATGAAAATTGTATGACATATTTTTTTTTTTATAAATGTCTTTATCTATTACCGAGAGATGACAGCATAAGGTGGATATTTATTTGTTTAAATGAAGACTTTTTTCGGTGTTTATAAATTTTTAATTTTTCAAGATGTCGAAATGTAAAAAGTAAGTTTATTTGTATTTTTTCTATGAAGGATCCAAAATCTCAAGTCATAATCTTAGCTTGTAGACTTTTTTTAAATACGAATTTTTTTAAATTGCGAAATTAAGTCTATTTTTTATGCATTTTTGTAACATCCAAAATATAGGGTTCTAGGCACACAAATGGGCGCATATTTTTGTAGGACATTTAGGAGACAGTTATTTATGTAATCTCTTTTTGAAGATATTTATGAAATAAATTGTTTTTAAGTGAGCAATACGATTATTCTTATTTTATTAATAATAATAGTTATAACGGTATTAGATCTGTAAAGAAATAAATATATATATTTTGTAGTTCATAAAAATACTAATTATAGTACATAATTTACAATTTAAAAACTTTTTAAATATAAATATAGACAACATGTAATTATGCATATTATTCTACTAGAAATACTTATATGTAGTTTTTTTTATTTTGTTAAATAAATACAAAAAAATTTAAGTGTAATTTTTTTTTAGTATTTTTCCAGTTCATTTTCAAATATTTTAAAGTGATTTCACCAAAATCTTTGAAAAAACCAAATTTCAGGCACAAATGGGTTAATGTTTGTCACGGAGGTGTGTGGGCTGAGAGAAAATTTCCACTTTCAGACAATCAAATAAGAAAAAAAAATGTTTCTTTATCAAGTGCAATTTGTTCGAAAACTGTATTTCGATTTACTGATTTGTTAAGGATTTTAAAATAATTTTCAAGAAGGAATTAAAAAAAACTCTAATGAGTGCCACCTGATTATGGAAGATTAACTCGTTTGCACTTTAAATAATAAGAATAGATCAACATTTGATTAAGATCAACATTTGACATAACATTATTCCGTACCGAAACTCCAATTTCATTAATAAATACATAAAATAATATATCTAAAACACAAATATAACACACATGTAATCGGACAACCCGCTTAAACCACTACAATTATCAGAATTAAAAAGGACGTTGTATGTAGGAAATGATAGGCGATTTCTTTGGTTACTGTCTCCTGGTATGCGACTACTACGAAAATATCGCTTTTAATAAATTTTAAAACTTTATTTCCATATACATAATTGATATTTAATATATAAAAATAATTTTAAAACTTTTTAATTTGCATTGTAATATATATATATATATACATATATATATATATAACACGTAAAAAATCTGTTCGAATTTTCATTAAATATATATATATATATATATATATATATTCAACTGTTTTCTGTAACCTTGAAAACATTTTAATCGCTTTTAATAAATGTAAAACTTTATTTACATGTATTATTCGTATTTTTCTTGTAAAAATACACTTTGATTTTAATAGTAAAAAATCTATTGATTTTTATCTGTATTCTCTAACCCGAAAATTTCCGGCTGGATACCCAAGATGTAATAAAATTATAATTTATAGGGGAGATTAAATTTCTGTTAATTATTACATTTGCGGAAATACGTTTTTCTACAGACACTGTTCACACATTTTTTAACTATATTTCATTCTGCGTAATTCAAATTTTACCGAAAAGAAATATGAAATCTGTATGCCATCAATTTGTAATTGGGTTTGTTTATCATCTGCATGATTAAAACGTGTCTTTGATTAAAATATCGCTGGAAACTAAACAATGGACCGGAGGCAATGTAATTGCACTTCCCCTAGAGTTGGATTATTATTAGAGTTCCCCAATTGTTCGATTATGAAAAAAGCTTTGGTTATAATATTTCTACAGGTAAAATAAACGAAATAATTAATAAAAATAGTAAAGAAACAACGAAGTTTACATTACACTGTAAAAAGAATAAAAATGTCTACCTATCAAAAGTATGTACTGAGGAGGAAAATGACGTAAAGAACTATAATATTTGTTCAGAGAAAATCAGGAAAGTTTTGCTAAAAGTTTTGTGGTTATTGCTAGATACTTTTATAACGGAAATTTTAAAATAAGGAAAGTAGAAAAATATGTAAAAATTAACTGGTATTACTATCAGAAATAAGTTTTAACGACTGTTTTCAAAGAAGACGTTCCATCACGTTTCCAAAACAATCTTTATTTTACTATGTTCCATCAGGATGAGACTACCAGCTATTCTTTTAGATCTACTGCTATATTTATACAAAAAATGAGAACTGAAACAGAAATTCCGTTATTTAAAAAAAAAACTGTGAAGAAAAACATGGTTATAATCATGGAAGACGATAGTATTCCACAGTGATGCAGCCTGAAGCCTAAAGTCGTAAGAATGGTTGAACTCATATATATGTCGTAGGCTAATTGAGAAATCCGGCTGCAAAGAGCCGGGTTAATTGGAGAATCCATCTCCCTTTTTCCAATTAGCCTGATTTTGTTCAGGCTTATTGCAAAGAGTCTAGAAAGCGTTAGGCTAATTGAAAAATGACCACTTATTATCCGATCAGGGTGATATTTTTAGCTCACAGGCTATCAAAGCCTGAGAGCTTATGTTCCCGCCGATTCTGTATGTACGTGTGTACGTACGTACGTACGTATGTACGTAACGCGATAATTCTTGATAGAAATATCCGATTTGCTTCAATTTTTTTTCCAGGTTCAGTTTGATGAGGTGCTTCTCTCATTAGTTTTTGAGGTTCATTGGTTAAGGATAAAGGGGGAAAACGGGGCTAGTCCCCACCCCTTAAGTCCCCACCCCATGAGTTTTTCATGCAGAAATATTCGATTTGCTCCAAATTTGGTATACCGATTTATTGTGTTAAGGAGCTTCCCTGATTAGATTTGGACGCTCATTATTTAAGTATAAAGGGGGTAAAGGGGGGCTAACCCCTTAATTTAGATAAATCGGTTTTTCATGCAGAGTTATTCAATCTGCTCCAAATTTCGTGTACCGTTTTATTATGTTAAGGATCTTCCGTGATTAGATTTGGAGGTTCATTAGTTAAGTATAAAGTGAGGAAATGGGGATAGACTCCCCCCCCCCCCTTAATTTAAATAAACGGGTTTTTCATGCAGAGTTATTCGATCTGCTCCAAATTTCGTATATCGGTTTATTATGTTAAGGAGCTTCCCTGATTAGATTTGGAGGTTCATTAGTTAAGTATAAACGGAGTAAAAGGGGGCTAGACCCCCCCCCTTAATTTAGATAAATGGGTTTTTCATGCAGAGTTATTCGATTTGCTCCAAATTTCGTATACCGGTTTATTATGTTAAGGAGCTGCCTTCATTTGATTTGGATGTTCATTGGTTAAGTATAAAAGGGGGGAAAGGGGGGCAATTTCACCTCCCCTTCATTTAGATAAATTTGTTTTCATGCAGAATTATCTAATTTAGTTTAATTTTTTTTCAACCGGATCAGAACTTGAAGGTTCCATTTGAAGTCGCCCCACCAGTGGCCGAGAGGTTCTGCTCTCGAAGCTGGTAGACGGGAGGTGCTGGGTTCGATCCCAATCGCGCCCGTCGGCCTAATCGTTCGGAGTTTTCGTGGTTTTCTTCGAGCCGTGGATCTTCCATGCGTTAATACGGATTAGGTTCCCTTAGAAAGACCCCCACGGAGGGCACTCCCCCCGGGCCTATATCCCTCGTGTAGATAATTGGCCGTCAAAAATCAACCCAACCCAACCCATTTGAAGTGAACCCGAAAACCGACCACAACCAGGTTTCGGATTGAGTTCAATTGGAACTTTCAGGTTCGGATCGGGTTGCCGGTGGACGGAAATTATTTTGTCTGGCTTGCATCGGGTTATAGTTCTTTGGAATAATTTTGTCGGTTAAGATTTGGTTCGGGACGGGTTTCAGGTTGACTTCGAATGGAATTTTTAGGTTCTGGTAGCGTTGCGTGTCCACGGAATCTAATTTGTCTTGTTCGGATACGTTTATGGATCTTTGGAATATTTTTGTTGGTTATCAGATTTTGTTCGGGATTTCGGGTTTTTTCAAATGGAACTCTCAGCTTCGGGTCAGGTTACATGTAGACTGAAATTATTTTGTCTTGCTCGGATCGGGGTACGGTCTGTTGTAATTTATTTTTAGGGTTTGGGTAGGGTTATGCGTTAATAAACCTAATAAAAAGAAAATTGCCCAGTTAAACTGATGGCATTGAGCTCACAGACTATTCACACTAATTGTATATTATACTCTTATTTCAACGAATAATGTCCCTCGAAAAATAAATGAAGGGATTAGTCCCCGTTACACCCCTTTCTACTTAACCAAAGAAACTCCAAATCTAATCAGGGAAGCTACTTAACATAATAAACTGGTATACAAAATTTGAAGCAAATCAGATAATTCTGCATGAAAAAAAACATTTCATTAAATTTAGGGGGAGTATTAACTCCCCATTTCTCACTTTATGCTGAACCAATGAACTTTCAAATCTAATCAGAAAAGCTCCTTATTAGAATAAACCTAGAAAACAAATTAAACTAAATTAGATAATTCTGCATGAAAACCCATTTATCTAAATTAAGGGGAGGTGCAATTGCCCCCCTTTCCCCTCTTTTATACTTAACCAATGTACCTCCAAATCAAATGAAGGAAGCCATATCGTAATAAAATGGTATATCAAATTTGAAGCAAATTGAATAATTCTGTATGAAAACCCATTTATCTAAATTAAGGGGACACTAGACCCTGTCCCTCCTTTATACTTCGCCAATAACTCTCCAAATCTAATCAAGGCAGCTCCTTAACATAATAAACCGGTATACGAAATTTGGAGCAAATCGAATAACTCTGCAAGAAAAAACCATTTATCTAAATTAAGGGGGTCTACCCACTTTCCTCCCTTTATACTTAACTAATGAACCTCCAAATCTAATGAGGGAAGCTCCTTAACATAATAAACCGGTATACAAAATTTGGAGCACATCGAATAACTCTGCATGAAAAACACATTCATCTAAATTAAGGGGGGTCTAGCCCCCCTTTTCTCCATTTATACTTAACTAATGAACCTCCAAATCTAATCAGTTAAGCTCCTTAACATAATAAACCGGTATACCAAATTTGAAGCAAATCGAATAATTTTGCAATAAAAACGCATTTACCTAAATTAAGGGGTGTAGCCGCCCTTCCTCCCTTTATACTTAACTAATGAACCTCGAAATCTAATCAAGCCATCTTCTTAATATAATAAACCAGTATACCAAATTTGAGCTAATCGAATAATTTCACATGAAAAACGCATTTATCTAAATTAAGGGGAGAGGCAATTGCCCCCCTTTCCCCTCTTTATACATAATAATGATCTTCCAAATGTAATCAGGGAAGCTGCTTAACATAATTAACCGGTATACCAAATTTATAGCAAATCGCATGTTTCTGCATGAAAAACCCATTTATCTAAATTACGGGGGGGATAGCCCCCCTTTTCCTCCCTTTATATGTAACTAATGAACCTGCAAATCTAATCAAGGCAGCTCCTTAACTTAATAAACCGGTATACCAAATTTGGAGCAAATCGAATAATTCATCATGAAAAACCGATTTATCTAAATTAAGGGGGTAGCCCCCCTTTCCCCCCTTTATACTTAAATAATGAACTTCCAAATCTAATCAGGGAAGCTCCTTAACACAATAAACCGGTATACCAAATTTGGAGCAAATCGAATATTTCTGCATGAAAAACCCATTTATATAATTTAAGGGGGGACTAGCCCCCTTTTCCCCCTTTATCCATAACCAATGAACCCCAAAAACTAATCAGGGAAGCACCTTATCAGAATGAACCTAGAAAAAAAAATTGAAGCATATCGGATTTTTCTATCAAGAGTTATTGCGTGACTTTGTTCCGAAAATTTGAAAAATTTGTTCCACTCCGAAAATTTGGACTTAAAAAATATCGCGATTTTTGACATGGTCGCCGAAAAAAATCAATTTCATCAATCGTTCGCAGAGAAAAATCTCCATTTTTTTTAAAGTATCCGAAAAGGAAAAAAACCGAAATTTTGTCATAGGGCCACGGATAAAATGCGAAGTTTGTCAAAGGATTGCTAAAAAAAAAGTCAAATTTCGTCAAATACTCGCAGAGGAAACGCTAATTTCGTTAAATGAGTACAGAAAAAACCCGAATTTCGTCATAAGGCCGCAGATAAAACGCGAATTACGAAAAAAGATCGCTAAAAACACGCATTCCGTCGAAAGGCTGCGAAAAAAAGAGCTAATTTCGTAAAGGATCGCAAAAAAGCTAATTTCGTCAAAGGGAGATGGAAAAACGTGAATTCCATCAAAAGTTCGCAGAAAAGCGCAGATTTCATCAAAAAGACCAGAAAAAACGCTAATTTTTTCAAAAAGCCGCGGAAAAACGCAAATTTCGTCAAAGGTTTGCAGAAAAAACGCAAATTTCGACAAAAGATCGCTAAAAAACACGCATTCCGTCAAAGGGAAGCAGAAAAACGCGAATTTCGTCAAAGGGTCACAGAAAAAACGTGAATTTCGTCAAAAGGCCGCAGAAAGACGGAAATTTCATCAAAAAGACGAGAAAAAAGCAAATTTCATCAAAAAGCCGCAGAAAAAACGCAAATTTCGACGAAGGATTGCCTTAAAAAATGCGAATTTCGGCAAATGACCACTGAAAAAACGCGAATTTCGTCAAAGGGTAGCAGAAAAAACGCAAATTTCGACAAAGGATCGCTAAAAAACATCATTCCGTCAAAGGGAAGCGGAAAAAACACGAATTTCGTTAAAGGATCGCCAAAATAAAGAAAAGCAGGGTCACAAAGAAAGGCCACAGAAAAGCGTGAATTTTTGTCAAACGGCTGCGGAAAAAAGCGAATTTCGTCAAAAAGTTGCGGAAAGCCTAAATTTGGACGGATTGCGACAAAAACGCGAATTTCGTCAAATGGCCACCGAAAAAGCGCGAATTTCGTCAAATGACCGCAGAAGAAACGCGAATTTCGTCAAAGGGCTGCAGAAAAAAACGTAAATTTTGACAAACGACCGCTAAAAAAACACGAATTTCGTCAAAGGCTCACAGAAAAAGTGAATTTTATCAAAAGGCCGCAGAAAAACGCAAATTTCATCAAAAAGACGAGAAAAAAGCAAATTTCGTCAAAAAGTCGTGGAAGAAACACAAATTTCGACGAAGGATTGCCTAAAAAATGACCACAGATAAAACGCAAATTTCGTTAAAGGATCGCAAAAGAAACAGAAAAAGCAGGGTGACAAAGACCACAGAAAAGCATGAATTTCGTCAAAAGGCTGCGGAAAAAAGCGAATTTCGTCAAAAAACAGCGGAAAAAAGCAAATTTCGACAAAGGATCTCTAAGAAAACGCAAATTTCGTCAAAGGGCCGCAGAAAAAACGCGAATTTCGAAAAAAAGATCGCTTATAACACGCATTCCGTCAAAGGGCTGCGAAAAAAAGCTAATTTCGTAAAGGATCGTAAAAAAACGCGAATTTTATCAAAAAGACGAGAAAAAAACGCAAATTTCGTTAAAAATCCGCAAAAAAGACGAAAATTTTGACGAAGGATTGCGTAAAAAATGCGCATTTCGGCATATGACCTCGGAAAAACGCGAATTTAGTCAAAGGGCCGCAGAAACAACTCGAATTTCGTTAAAGGATCGCAAAAAAGAAAAAGCAGGGTCACAAAGAAAGTCCGCAGAAAACGTAAATTTCGTTAAAAGACTCCGGAAGAAAAGCGAATTTCGTCAAACAGCCGCAAAAAATGCTAATTTTGCCAAAGAGCCGCAGACTAAAAGCAAATTTCATCAAAAAGACGAGAAAAAATCGCGAATTTCGTCAAAAAAGCCGCTGGAAAGAAGCAAATTTCGACGAAGAATTTCGTAAACAAAAAACGCGAATATCTGCAAAAATCCGCGAAAAAAAACTTGAATTTCATCAAAAACCCGCCGAAAAAAACGCGGAAAAAACACAAATTTCGACAGGATCACCAAAAAAACGCAAATTTCGTCATAGATCCGCGGAAAAAACGCAAATTTCGACAAAGAGTTTTTTAAAAAAACGCGAACTTCGGCAAAAAGCTGCAGAAAAAGCGAATTTCTTCAAATGACTGCGGCGAAAATTCAAATTTTGACAAAAAACCGTGGAAAAAACACAACTTTTTGGCAGGGAGATGAGACTGAAAAATCAAAGTTAATAAGCTACTTTTACAGCTTTGATATACGCTCAAAATTCGCCAACCATCCAGGTGTGTAATCCTTCGGTTAATTTATCACTAGTTTTCATCACAACACTAAATTATAGTTTATTTGTAAGAATACATAAAGACATGGAAGACAAAACTTTGAACGTCACACTATATACAAATAATTATATTTTTCACATAGCTGCAGACCACCTTCACATTTCATTCCGAAACAACACTTCACTATATTGCTAAATTATTTCACAAAAAACGCAAATTAATATACTTCCGTTTTTATTACCATCTTTCGGTTTCTCATAAAAAATACCCGTGCACGCTCACATGCCGGCTTACACAACACTTCTACCTTCCACATCCTGAATAAACAGTGTCCCCCCTACCTCTATCCGCGCACCCACGTATCACGTGTCAAATGGCGCCAGAGAAATCAAAGGAAAATTATCCAGACGCCTCCAGACATCACAACAGCCAACTCTTCCGCACCGGATTTCCGATTTAGCCGAAATAGACTTGTGATTAGCTGCAGTGTTACTGTGCATTAACATACTTCCGCATTGACACTCTTGGCGCCCGTCGACTGTGAGAGAAATTACAAAACTCCTTAAATTAAACTACTTTTTGATTTGTCGAATTTACTTGTAGGTCTCTTGAACTGATCATATACGTTTTCATTTATCCAATAAAACAGGTATGGAGCTATTCTTCAGTCTCTGAAAATTTATTTTGTGGTTTCAAGAAATTTTGGTCGCAGGACTGAGGAAAATATTGGGTTAATAAGAAAAACAAATTCGCGGCATGCCAGAAAATAAAACAAATTTATCTGAAAAAGAAGGAATATCAGCCCTTTTTTCATTTCACTGCGATTTCTTCGGAGGTGGAATGTACCTGTAACCTCATAACCCCCGTCGCCATCGACTTCTTTGGGTGTATGCGGGGGCATCACTGTGCACTAGTATATGGGACTAACCAGACTAGCTGCGCCGCAGAAAAAAAATTTAAATTTTATATCAAAAGAAAGAAGAAAAAACGGGAGGTTTTTCTTCATTTTTCATTACTTCAAAAGGGGGCCCTATAACCCCATCAGCCCCCTTCCACTCATTGGGTATACTGTGGTGTAACTGTGCACTGATATGAGACTAGCCAGAAAGTCTAGTTCGTTGTATTGCAGAAAACAATTGCATTACAAATTTATCTCAAACAAAAAGAAAAAAAATCTGCACTTTTTTCATTTCATTTTCAACTATTTTGGGAGAGTTCTGTAACCCATCACCCCCTTTCTACTTCTTTGGGTATAATGTGGTATCACTGTGCACTAATATGGAACTAAACAGAAGAGTGTAGCTAGTTTGTTGAATGATAGGAGGAAAAAAAATGCAAATTTATCTCAAACAGAAAGAAAAAAAAAAGCATTATTTTTTTTCGATTATTTCGGGAGGAGGGGGCTGTAAGCCCATCAGCCGCCTCCCCTTCTTTCGGTATGCTGTGAGGTCAATGTGGACTAATATGGATTTAACGAGAATGGCTATTTCGCTGTATGGCAGAAGAAAAATTACAAATTTATCTCAAACAAAAAGAAAAAAATCAGCCTTTTTTTCATTTCATTTTCGACTATTTAGGAAGGGGACACCCCATTAGCCCCTTTCACCAATTTGGGTATAATGTGGTGCCACTGTGCACTAGTATGGAACTAAAGATAAGAGAGCGGCTAGTCTGTTGAATGATAGGGGGAAAATACAAATTTATCTCAAACAAAAAGAAAAATATCAGCACTTTTTCATTTCATGTTCGACTTTTTGAGAAGAGTGTGACCCCATTAGCCCCCTTCTACCTTTTTGGGTATAACGTGGTGTCACTGTAAACTAATATGGAACTACAGCGAAGGGAATGGCTAGTCTGTTGAATGATAGGGGAGAAAATGCAAATTTATCTCAAACAGACAGAAAAAAATCAGCACTATTTTTTCATTTCATTTTCTACTATTTCGAGAGGAGGGGGGCTTTATTTCAAACAGCCCACTCCCCATCTTTGGGTGTGCTGTGATGCTAATGTGGGCTAATATGGAGTTAACGAGAATGGCTATTTTGCTGTATGACAGAAGTAAAAATTAGAGATTTATCTTTAAAAAGTAAAAAAAAAAAAAACAATTTTTTCATTTAATTTTTTGACTATTTCTGGGTTTGTTTTTGTTTTTTTTTTTGGGGGGGGGGCTGTAACCCCGTCAGCCCCCTTTATCTTCTTTTGTGTGAATATGGACTACTATGGAACTAAAGCGAAGGAAACGCATAGTATGTTGAACGATAGGGGAAAAAATGCAAATCTATCTTAAACAGGCAGAAAAAAATCAGCACTATTTTGTCATTTCAATTTCGACCATTTCGAGAGGAGGGGGGCTGAAATTCCACCAGCCCCTCCTACAGAATTATCTTAAAAATGTAAGGAAAAATTACTTTTTCATTTAATTTTTCGACTACTTCGGGAGGGGGGGGGCTGTAACCCCGTCTGCCCCCTTTCTTTTCTTGGTTGTCAATGTGGACTGATATGGGACTAATGCGAATGACTAGTCCGCTGTATGATTGAAAAAAAATTAATTTTTTTTCCAAAAAAAGAAAGACGAAAAAACAACACTCTTTCATATCACTTTTGAAAATTTCGGGGCGGGGGCTATAGCCCCATCAGCCCCCCCCCCCCTTTGGGTACGCCCATGCTTGAGAACTACTGTGCTCAGTTGCAGCTGTGTAAGTAGCCTGTACGGTCTGCTCTGTGGCTTTAAAATGTTCAAGATTAAGAATCGTCCGCCCCGTGCAGATGCGTTCACTGATATGTCACAAAAGCGATTCAAAGAAAAAGACGCAGCATGCTGACAGAGGGAATTTTGCTACTCCATGACAATGCGAGATCTCACACCGCAGCTCAGACCCGAACTTTGTTGCACTCTTTTGGCTGGGAAGTTTTGGACTCCCCCCCCCCCCCCCAACATCCCCGACCTTGTACCGAGCGATTTCCATCTTTTCAGCTATCTCAAACATCATCTCGGCAGCAATCACTACAAGGATGACGAAGACGTGAAAACGGCTCTGACCGGTTATCGGAACAGGCGGCATACTTATATTAAGAGGGTTTTCTAAATTTAGTTATAAAGTATTTATGTATTTAGTACATTTTTAGTACATATTATGTATTTAGTACACTGTAAAAAAAAAATACTGCCAGTTTTCCGGTAGGAATCGGATAAATAGTTGTCCTTATCGTACCGGAATAATTTCCGACCCAGCTCGGAATAAAATCCGTAAAAATAAGGAAATAATCAGTAAAATGGTATTTTACGGATTTTATTCCGATCTGGGTTGGAAACTATTGCGGTACGATAAGGGCAACTATTTTTCCGATTCCTACCGGAAAACTGGCATTATTTTTTTTTACTGAGTATCTGAAAATAAATTTTGTTTTTGAAAATTTTCTTTCGTTTGGATTTTATTTTCAAACGGCCGTTACTTAAAAAACAACAACCCTCGTACACATTTATTCAACCCTGTACATAAAAGATAAGGTTAGTCTTTCACTGTATCAATAATTATAAAGAATAATATATATAAGTGCATAAAATAGAATTATTTGGAAACTGAATTGTAAATAAATTTTTAAGTGTATAAATCATTTTTACTCAAAGTACTATCAAAATATATATTATTAAACTCGAAATATTTATCTTATTAATAAGAGCTTTGGTATGAATATACTCCAAACCCCTCATATCTGTCCTTTTTCGACATTTTTTGTACGCTAGAAGAATAATGAACAATTTCAAGAAATTGTTACAAAGCATATTTCACATTAATCCTTTTTACCACTGTGCTGCATAGATGCAACAGGCGAAAATGAAGAAATTTGCATACCAAAATTTAAGTAATATCTTGAGCAGAATCAAGAGATTACTGATCAAATAACTTCATCAATTTAGTAAAATTAAAAAACCTGTTGGCGTTCAGAAATATTTTTTTCACAAATCTATTGCATATAATTTGCAAATTTGAATTGGAAAATTTACAATATTTTTATAGAAAATATGCATTTTTTATTTGTTCCAAATATTAAACAGGATCTTTTTCAATATTTTTTCAATATTCTAATTTATTTTATTCTTTTTGATATGCTTAAAAAGGAGAACTCTCAAATCTCCGTAAATATTTTCTAGTCAGTTTTGTTGCGATGAAAAGGGTTAAAATAATATATATATATATATATATACTAGGGGGCTCTGTCCCCTGCCAACCCCCCGTTCAGACACCGCAGAATCTAAAAACACGCTAATATGATCGGTTTTAAAAATATTAGAGAAGACTGTATTATACTGAAAAAGGCTGTGCAGATCTCCCTGTAAACGGTTTTCCATTCAATTCCCTTTGATTGCAAAAAATTAAGGCCGAATCAGTTGCTGTTAAGACATCCAATGGTTGTATCCGTGTTTGATTAAAGAGGATCAGTTAAACAATTGAAAAGAAGCTAAAATAAAATGAATTAAGTGTACAGAGTCTTTGTTTCCCGGTATTTTAAAACAATTTCTATAACAATAGCCTAAGTCATATGACTATCTTAAAAAGTTCTTGGCGGACCACTTCGCTTTTTATATTTCAGGTGCCATTTTGGTACTTTAATGTTAGCCAGGCGCAAGTGATAGGTACGCCAAATATTATTCTACCGCCATCATTTCATCTATATTATAATAGTCGAAGTCATGTAACTACCATAAATAACTACGCTCTGATCCCTTCGCTTTTCATATAAAAGTTTGGCCCAGATATCATATACGGCCCCATATTGGCGCGATTTTTTTACGACGCTAATTTGGTGAAAACATCAACAGCATAAACAACAACATCCGGCTAACCAAATCAAGCAAAATAACGATACTATGGCGCCAGTTAAGTACCCGTTGCGTATATCACATTGGCGTCAGAAAAAAATCACGCCAATATGGGTCCGTATCTGTGCCGAAAGTTTTCCATTTTAATTAAAAAATCAATTTTTTTTTCCGAATAAAACTACATAAAAGTTGCCATAACCGCAAAGAGTTCTTGGTACTGTTACGCTAGCCGGGTGCAAATCTCGCCAATAGCTTTTATCAACATGCCAGTTAGAATTTTTTTTTTCGAGTGGTAAATTAAAACATTGCTTTCAAGTTGAAATTAAATGTCATGGTTTGTTACATCATTTAATATTTGGCCAGATGTCATATACGCACCGGGTTTCGCGTGATATATATATATATATATATATATATATATATATATTACTAAAATTTGGCGAAAACCTCGTTTTCGAATACCAGTTATATATGTATTTTTGGTACTACTTAGTTATCCCGTCGACGAAAAATCTATCTCCAAACTATAAGATTAAATGTCAATAATGGTTGATCGTAAATGTCACATTCACTTGACTTTAAGCAAGTTACACGTTTTTACGTCATCAAGTGATTTTTATTTCGACGTTTTATTTGTATATTTATTAATGTTATACTATTTTATTTGTTATTTCGTTATTTAAAACAAAAATTATGTCAATTTGTATAATTTGGCGAGTAGTACCGTATTTTTTATTTATTTTTTTTATTATTTTTAAAAGAAAATAACAAAAAAAATAATTAACTATAGAACAAAACAATTTATGTAATTTTAAAAAATAAAATAAAATAAATAAACTTTTATTTTTAAATAAACAACAATAGCCGGGTTACCATGTGAACCAAAATAATGACATTTTGGTGCCAATTAGGTACCCCGATGGGTATTTGACATCTGTGCCTAATATTTTTCCTTTCGTCTCGTTTAAAAAAAAAAGAAAGAAGTGAAAGCCATTTATTTTAAATGTTTCAGTTTGTATTAAATAAAATGATAATGAAATACAAATTGAATTTTGAATAAAAGTAACATGATACATTTCTTAGCATACGTTTAAGGGAGGCGA
This sequence comes from Maratus speciosus, assembly GCA_963932465.1. NCBI lineage: Eukaryota > Metazoa > Arthropoda > Arachnida > Araneae > Salticidae > Maratus > Maratus speciosus. The sequence continues at coordinate 315,114,627 of OZ010800.1, forward strand.
AACTGGTCGCCAAATTAGTATAAAATAGTAACCTTTTCTAAAATATGAAAAAAAAATATATCTGTTATGATTAAAATTTGAGTTGCCACCATTAGAGAAAAGTATATAAAATTAGAAAAAAATTAATATTTCGAAAACTAATTCGAATTTAAAAATTCTAATACCAGTTTCGAGATCTGCAGATTAATACGGACTTTTGGTGTTAATTTCATCACAAAGTATTCCGTATTTTAGGAGAAATCGCCGTGAAACATAATCAGTTGTTTAATCAGTCGTTTCATATAATCGTTACATAAATTCGTTTCATAATATCCGTTTCATTTGGATTTTATATATATAGGGTAGATGTATCCAAAAATCAAACCAAAAATTCAAAATCACAGAACTGATCCAAAGATAAAAAATAAACTAAACCAAATGACAACAACTAAATCAACTTAAAAACTTCTAACTTAAAAAAAAACAAAACAATAAACTTTAAAAACAACAAGCCCCAAATGATATAAAATAACTAAAACCAGCCGAAATTAAACGAATGGAGACAGGCGGCATGACTTGCGAGATACTCAGCGGGGTTAAACCAGTTTTAAGTGTACAACGCTCCCCCCAACTACCTGTCAATATGTATATATATACATATATGATTTTTTTCAATTCTGTACGAGAAAAAAATTAAAGGGATTTTTTTTTTTCCTTTTATAGATTTAGAGCAAAATAACTTTTTCCGTTTAAAACTTTAGAAATAAATAATATGCAAAACCACATTTTTTAAAATATAAAAATGAACCTGCAGCGTTAAGTCTATTTTACTAACAATAACAAATGTATCATGATTTCCATATCTGCTATACATTAAACCCGAAATCTTTAGAGCTTTCATTATTAATTTGCATGCTTTCTAAAGAAACCTTTATTTTAAGGTAGAAATTTGACATACTTTTAAGTTCCGTGTCAATACATTGATAACAAACGACAAAGATATCAAAGAGAATACAAGTAATGATTTTTAAGCAGGAATATTCTGAACGGCTTATCTAAATGACTGTTCGAATATTAAATTCAAAATAAAGCAGACACTACATTTTCTTTGGAACATGGGGTAGTCTGAGTTATACTATTCATAGAAAGTTATACTGTCCATAAATTAAATATCCTGTTCTGCTAAAATATTTTATATTATTCTGACCGAATACGTTTATTAGCATATAAATATTTATATGTTTAATTCACACATTTATAATACTATAAAATATGTTTATATTCTATACACTGAAAGATTTAATTAAATGTGAATAAATATATATCTCGAAATTTAAAATTCCATAAAAAAACAAAATCAAATTTTGCTAATGTATAATTTCAGAAAGACACCTAATTCCGAAATCTGATAAACGTATGATATTATTTATACAGTTTTATTTTTTTAGTCGTGGGTCACGTGTGTTTGAAAAATCCAAGAATACAATAATGACAACTGTCAGACATTAAAGAAAAAAAAAGTTGAAACGAATCCAAATTTACACTACAAATTATTTGAAAAAAAATGTAACATTCAAAACATACTATATAGGATTTGGAAAAAAAGCTGTTAATATTTTTATCTTTTTAAAGCTATAAAAACACATTTTTAACAGACAATTTGTCAAATTAGTTTAAAATATCAACTGAACACGTATGAGTAATATACAGAAATGCATCTCCGGTAAAAAAAAAAAAAAAAAAAAAAAAAAAAAAAAAAAAAAAAAAATTATGTCATTGTAATTTTTTTTTTAAGATATCGACAGCTGACACGTAATTTTGCATAATATATATATATATATATATATATATATATTAAAATTCATAAAGATACAAATAAAGGTAATTACATGGCTTACAAGTGCATCAAACATAGTAAAATCATTCAAAATCTCATTAAAGTCATTTTAAAATACAAAGCGTTTTCAAGCGAAACTTACCCGGCCTTCATCAGTGAAAATCTAATAGCTGTAGTTTCTTTGCGTCTTATAGCTTTGCCCGGAACAGATCATTCTACCTCAAGAGTGGTATAGAATATAAAGTGGAACGGAAAATTTTATTTAAGATTTCGCAAAATAAGTACAGGTTTATCAATCATGTATTGATTTTTTCCAGATTGCGTGGATATCATATGGTAACATATCATTACAGACTATTCCTTTATTAAATATTAAATCTAGAGATTTCTAGAGATCCTTAAGATAGCTTCTTGGTGATTACTTATACGGAAGATAATTTTGGATCTATTGAAATCTACTTTTATTGACTGAGTCTGTGCTAATCTTACTAACGCAGAGTGGGGTCTATTTAATCAGAAATCTGCTTCATGTTCTTTTAATCTTTCTCGAAATTTTCTCTGTGTCATACTTATGTACATAAAATCTTTATTATCTTTCTTGAAGGATATAATATATCCCCCTGATCTATTCATGACTTGGATTGGGTCAATTTTCGTACTTAAAAAAAAAAAAACTTTGGGGGAGGGTCTGCGATTAATGCAATACCACACTTAAACAACGAATGCCTCATGCTCTCCCCCCCCCCCCCCCCCCAAAAAAAAAAAAAAAAAAAAAAAAAAAAAAAAAAAAACTTGAAATGTAGTTAAAATCACAAAATTTCAAACTTTTAATTGGAGCTGTACTTCGTTTTGCTTCATATTTTTCTTTAAATCTGTTTATGATTTTTTTCAGTGAAACGCGACGGAGCTCAATTCTTGGCTGCTATTTTTCTAATTACATCTAATTCTTCATTAAGGAAATAGCTTGAACAAACTTCAAATGTTCTTTTTATATAAAAATTGAAAGACGCTAACTTATAACTTATAAGTGAGCTGCAACTAAACGGGATAGGGGAATTAAATCTGTTAACTATACTAATAACTGTGTGATTCAGATTCTGTTTAGCCATATCTCTGATTAGTTGGACAGAAAAGCGAGCTTTTGATTTTGCTCTATTTCTAGTGTTAATTTTATTTTATTGTCTAAGCTACTGATTTTATCTAGAGAGGAGTGTAATTCATCTTTTCTTGATTCCATATAATGTAAATACCATCACCGATGTAAATTTCTGAACCAGCAATCAGGACCCGGTCTTATGGTTTCCATGATTATATTTTAAATAGAACGTAGTTTAAAGTCTGCAAGAAAACCTGAAATGGGAGAATCCATTGGGACCCTATTGACGTTTTTGTAAACGTGATTGTTGAAAACAAAAGCGTCGTTGCTGATAATTAAATTAAAATCCTATATGACTATATTTTTAATATATCGCTTTTTAAAAGGACTATAATGAGTTTTTAAATGATTTTATTATGTTTGACGTCCCTTTAAGCAATGTATTTATATTTATTTGTATCTTTGTGAATTTTAGTTATTAATATTTGTTGTAAATAAATTAATTCACAAAAGTTTCAGAAATGTAATATTGTTCAAATGTCTATAAATAATTTGCATTGTTCGTACATAACATTCAGTGATTTCTTAGTTCATAACTTGGAGACAAAAAAACAAACAAAAAAAAACATAAACAAAAGATACGAAAAACAGAATAAAATAATCATGAATATTCAAATCTTCAAAAATAATAATGAATATCAGGCACTATCTGTCCCGTTAAATGCAAGAAACTTCAGCTGTCTTTTTCTCCTTGATTAAATTTAAAACCAAATGAAAGTAGAAGTGTTTTCTAGATTTTTTTTCAAACTATTTTTTCTCTTCTTAAATAAACTGATTCGTAAAGTTTGAATATATGAAATAAACTGTATGTTTAAAAGTTATAGGAATCTTCCGATTTTGGACAAATATCTAGAAAAATACACCACGAACGTTAGGAACTAAAATTCAGAAGAACTTTAAAAGAAATTCAACTAGAAAGCAAATTCAATTCACTATTTCGCAAATATATATATATATTTTTCACGAAATTCGACAGTCATTTCATAAAATTTATAATATATATTTGACTCTTAACTTATGCAGAAAAAAAGTTTCGTTATTGTTTCCGATGTGCAGTTAAAATGTATTTCACACAAATGGCCAATATTAATTAAATGTATTATATATTAATATTCTCTAATTACAGCATATTATTTTTATTGTACTTTTCAAAGTTCATGATAGTGGCATTAAATTCAAATTTACATTTTTATATGAGAGCTGTTTTTATCAGGATCAAGTTAAGGCAGTATTCAAAAAATATTTTCCCATGCTCAACAACTCGAAATTTTCTGACACATTTGTAGATTCATTTTTAAAAAGAAAAACATGAAACTTGCTGACATGATTTTTTAACGATATTTATAAACGACCTATGTTTTTATTTTTCGTTCAATTAAATAGAACTTTATTTATAAACAATTATTTTCTCAGTAGGACCAAATCTTTCGTTTCCAACACGATCGCTTCTAGAAATTCAGTTCAAAAGTCCCAATTTGACATTATTGTTTTAAATATATTCTGTATCTATCAAGAAATCGACCAATACGGCATATTATATAATTTCTGTATAAGAGAACCTATCAATCGGATGCGTTTGAAAGCAAAAATGAATATAAAAATCAATCAGAATAAAATAAGCAGCTTGGATTTGAGTACATCTTTAATACGATATTTTTTTGTTCAACCTCTATGTACTTTTAATTAGTTTTTGCTGCAAGAATTGGCCATATCAAAAATTTGTCAATATAAAAGTTGTGTATAATATTAAGAAGATATATAATAAATTCATGCGGAACTAATATCTTGTGAATTGACGAAGTTATGGAATTTTTTCTTCCCCATCCTTTTTTGTTTTCGTTTTTTTATTAATTTTATCATTTTATTTTTTTGGGAAGAATTGGTCATATCAAAAACTTGTCAATATAAATGTTGTAAATAATATTAAGGCAATTTATAATAAATTTAATTGGGTTTGATATCTTGAGAATTGATGAAGTTATGAATTTTTCCCCCCAAAACCCTATTTTTTCGCCCCTTGAGCCTATTTTTAATTTTATCAAAAGTCGGTCATGCATAAATTTTTGGTCCACTTTTTAGAAGTAATAATAACTTTAAACTGAGTCGATATGTATTATAATTAAAAAGTTATGGATTTCTTTTTCTTTTTTCAGAAAACCCCCCCGTATTTCCATTCCTTTTGTCCAATTTTGCCATTAACGAAGTTGACCGATATTTTATGCATCAGTTTGGAAATGATTTGTGTAGAATTATGGAAGTTATCGTGTCCACAAAAAAGGATATGTCGTTATATATATATATGTATGTATGTATATACAGTTTTTTACTGAGGGTGATTTTGGGTTGTAGGGGTCATGATCGATGTAGATATGCAAAATGTTTACCGAAATTCCAACAAAGGGGCGATCCAAATAGGTAGTAAATAGGTTTCATACGAAATTTACCTAAAATTGGTTAATTTCCGGATATTGTCATTTGCAGAAATAAAGAACACACACATACACTATCCAAACTATTTAAATATATCACAATCTAGAATGTATAACAGTAAGTTACGAAAAGGGGCATCTTGTGAAAATAATAAAAACAGAAATATATAAAGACTTTTTAAATCATCAAAAAATTAACGATCGAAAAAATTAAGTTATTTGTTTAAATTTGAAGTGACTTCTATGAATAATATGTAATGTAATTCGATCTAATATTCATTGATTAATTTTTAAATAATATTTAACGAAGTTTTACAAAGTTTTAAATTACGATCCTATGTTAAATTATTTTAATGAAAAAAATTGCATCATTGATTTATAAATTATTTTATGCGACTATTTTTATATACAATAAAAAATTATAATTATATGAAAAATTTGAAGGTTTGTTTCAATATTTATACGAAGAAAATGAATTTTGAATGAAGGAGAAGATGTCAGTTTTTCTAAATATAAAATGTAATTAAAAGTTTAATACTTCTTTTTTTTCCATACAAAGTCAAATATTAAGTTAAATTTAGATCGTTTGTGTTTTTCCTAAGATTCTGCAATAAAAAATTGAATAAAGGAATTCCGGAGGAAAAAAATTATAATGCGATAGATTAATAGAAATACCAAACGTTTATTAGATATTTTAGACAGATTCGCTTATTACTTCAGCAGATAATTTTTTCTTTATAAAATACATATTATTTCTGAATTGATGAATACATCATGTCAAACGTTTTTCTACAGCTTGGAAATTTATTGATTAGAGTAAGATAACTGACTTTATTTGAAACTCATATTTGAAAAAAAATAAACACCATGAAAAATCGTTACAAATTAAAAAAAAAAAAAAAAAAAAAAAAAAAAAATCACAAGTGACCTGTATCAGACAATCAAATTTTTCAATTCATAATATATATATATATATATATATATATATATATATATATATATGAGGACGTGAATTTCAAAACTCGCCTTATCCAAAATTTAAAAAATCGAGTTTTCTCTACCAATCTATTCTATTGGTAAACCTGCACAGAAAAAACACTATAATCTGTAAAAAAAATATTTTTATCCTTTATTTTTGGGCTCTTAAAATATTGGTTTGGTTTCAAAACTCGCCTTATCCACTAGGGAGTTGGCAACAAAACTAGCTTTATCCTTGGGCATGCGTACGACCAACGAACGGCTAGCTTATCAGCTACTATTACGGTAATTTTCCTTCATTTCTCTGTGACCTGTTGCTATTTTCGTTTAAAGATTTTACCTGTTCTATTCATACAAACTAATTAAATAAGTTTTACAGCATGTCTTATGTGTAATGGGCAGTGAATAAACTCTCGCATTTTGTAGTGGAAGGGTGAAGAATAGAAAAAGAAATACGAACACATGGGCTAGTAAAGAATACACGCAAAAGAAGATTAAAATGTAAGTTAAAAATGGGGTATCGCTTTCTATATGTCTTACTGTCAGAAGATGTTAAAAGATTTAATTTTTATTCTCAGGCATAAACCTAAGGCATTTCCGGGCCTTTTAAAGGTATTACGATAAGGTACTATATAAAGACTAAGAACCATGGCCATCTTCAAATTTATGGAAGTGTATTTCGGAAGATTCTTGGAATATCAAAATTCAGAGTGTAAAAGTTTTGCTAGAGGCATCTAAAACTAAACTTTCATCTTAAAAAGAAGGGAGAGGGAGTCTCCGTGAAGCAAGAGAAACTTAAGGATGTCCACAGATTGTTAAAAAAACATTTTGATGAAAACTGGTTAGAAATGGAAGTGCTTACTTTCTATAAAAATATTATTTCTAAGGAACCAGAACAGAAGGAAATGTGTATATATATAATATTATATGTTATATAGATTATATTATATTAAATTCTTTTTATAAAAAAAGTTATTTTTATTATAAGCTATTTATGATAAGTTTTATTTGATTATTGATAAGTTTGCTTTTGTATAATAAAACGTATTACTAAATTTTAATCATACTTATTGCTTCCGTAAGGTTTATTTTTTAATCCAAAATATTGTCCTCCGATGACCAAAAATAGAAAATATTAATTTCTTTCAGCAAGTATGATAGAGATTGGCAACAAAACTCTTCTTATTCATAGGTTGGCAACAAAACTCTTCTTATCCAAAACTTTTTTCAATTAATTAATTAAATGAATTAAAGTAGATTTTCCAACTTAACACAATGATATCACAGAACAACTAGCTATAAGTATACAAAAAATTGGAGGTATTCGATGCACGGGGTCGCAGTTACAGGTTTTTCGCGATTTCCCAAAATTTGATTTTTTGGATAAGGCGAGTTTTGAAACTCACGTGCTCATATATATACATACAATACATGCCGAAATGCTAGATGACACATTTTGTGCAGTCGCCACGCGTTGCAGTAAGTGCTTTAAAAAAGTGGCATCTAATCTCACAGATTTTCAATTTGCATATGGTATATATCAGTTTTTTATCAGTAATAAATTTCCGGGTTTAAACTATTTGAAGCCAAACTTCATCTGTGTCTACAACAGGAGGCTTCACGAGCAAGATGTTAACTAAAAAAATCCCAGATATGTTAAAAAATCGACATATCTGGTGAAAAGGCAGCCCAAGCACGATGTTATATTCGTTGTACTGAAAAGAATATTTAAGCATTCTTAACAATATGTAGAGGAGCACAGTCCTTTTCAAATAAAGCGTCAAGAAGACATTTGAATACAGGCTAAGAATTCTGGTTTCAGAACGTCTCCAGTGTACATATTTCAAGTTTACCTACAATTCTTAGTTACTGCGATTGTTCATGATACCCATTAGTGCCTTAAAACATCACACTTTGTTTCGTCCAGTATCACGTTCGAGGATACACTTCGGAACGTGGCATCCACCGATTCTGCGTCTAACGCTGATATCTGTAACTCGAATTAAACGAGGTTACATTGGAAAAGACAAGTTGTTGCTTATAAACACGCCAATGTCCATGTCGACAATCACATTGTAGCCTCATTCGCCTATAGTTTTGCTTGAGGGGAAACCTGTACCGATTAATTATTGCATGTAGTCCACGGTGCAATGCCACAGTGCATGTAGTCCACGCTGACGAATTGTTGGAGAAGACAATGGCACACCTGTAACAGTGTTACAAAATTCCATTAACAATCCAGATGTAACTGAATGGTACACCACTGCCATGGGTGAGATGTCTAGTATGCTATGCTGACCTAATACTTGTTCTACTACTGTGTGATTTCCGATACATACGGTCCTCTTGTGTCACTAACGCACAATAAGAAAGACGCTCTTCGCATAGGCCATCATCCACCACGTTCAAAATTATTAGATTGTTCATATTGCGTTCTCTGTCGTCATCGAGGTGTAGAAACTTCTATGAAACGCTTACTACTGGCAGGCAACACTGTACTATTTTCAACGTCCCGCAACAGCTGTCTATTTATATCAGTGAATGAGCAATTCAGAAGGTGCTGCTCCGCCAATACTTGCCCGGTGACTTTAAATTTCTAATTAAACAGCTTTTATAATTTTATAAAAATGTTATCAGATTTACACTTATAGATTTGTTAACAAAACTGTACTTTTAACTTTAGTAATTGGATATTTTTATAAAAAATGCTGGATTTTCATAATGTGCATTGTTTGAAATTTTAGAATTTAAAAAAATCTAATTTCGTACAAATGGAAAAACTGTAGCATGATTTTTTAATATTATTTAGTTAAAAAAAATTCACTTTTCTCATGAATTTGAAATATCAGAATAAATATCTTCCAATCTTGTTCATGTATCACAACATTTATAAATGTTACTTTCCAAAACTTTAATCGTTCCCTATTGATTTTCCTGTCGATTAACTACAAAATATTCTTCAGGTTTATTTAAAAAAAATAGAGAGCTGTCTCGTTCTGTCCCATGATATGACAACAGATGTTTTTGACATCTTACCCTTTAAACTGTTAAAAGCTCTTCTATCTGGCAGAATTTCAGACACTTCTGATTTTCTATTGAGGAAATTTACTTTTAAAAATATATATTTGATTCTATGCATTGTAATATTTAGAAAACGCAATAAATAATGGATAATATGTAATAAAACATTATAGGTTTTCTTTGGTAAAATGTACATAAATTTGTTTAGGATCATTTCGATTTCTAGGAATAGAAAATCCACATAAACTTAAAGCATAACTTTAAAATATGGATTTTGCAATTACTATCATACATACAAGATAATGCATTTAGTTTTTTAGAAAATTATCCTTGATAGGTATGCTTTGTTTATAAGTTTATGTTTTTTGTTAAAAACATTAAAATACATTTTTAGGCGAATCCATAATATAATCTCGTAAACATCAAGATTCAAATAAAAATACTCATTTTTAATTAAAAAAATCACCAATAGTAATATTTTCAAATATCAGTAAATATATTACCTTCATAAATTCACATTAGGTAAGCATTGTAAGAGATGGAGGGTGTCTTTGTGATAAATTCAATGCATTCCTAAAAAATGGTAAGGTGATCCTGAAACTTTCAGCTACGAATTCAACAAATGCAGTTTCTTTTAAAATGGTTGACGAAACAAACCGTAGTTTTGAGTCAAATAAATACAAAGATTTTATTTTTATTGTAAAGTAGAAAAAATAGTTTCATATACATATTTTACGTCATAATATGAACTACCATTATTAAATTTTACAGTATTATTGTGATGCTGGTAATTTCTTAGTAACACTATGACACCCTTAGAATCACACTGGAACTGTTTTCTTTTCTCAGAAAAGGAAATCTGCACATATGCCGACACACAATATTTTTGCTTTCTTTTATACGACAATGTACTGTGCTCTTTGAGACTATACCATCAATTCGTTGAGTAACTTGTCGGAGTGACATTTTTTGTGACGAAACAAGTCGCGTGATTTTGCGATCGAGACGTTGACTAAGCTTTCTCGGTCTGCCAGATCGTTTCCTGGAATTTAAATTGTAAGTTTTTGATAAAACTTACTGCAGCTCTGCTTCACCTAGTTTTTTTTTTACATATTTGACAAACTGTTAAGCCATTAGCTTTAAATCCACGTATTTTGCAAATCTCATCTTTAGAAATTTCAATATTCCGCGGCATTTCCTTTGCAACTGAAACAAGCAAACAAATTTGCGTGTTTGGGTAACTTAAAACGTATTTAATGCGCGTGAGCATTATTTCTGTACTTGCGCATTCGAAAAAAAATTGCATATGAAGCAGTTTCAATTTTGACTTTATATTTATGCGACAGCGTACTTTTATATTTTTTTATTATTCAAGTTGCAATTATTTTATTTAGCTTCAAACCTAGATAACATATTCATTTCATTGTTCTTCATATGAAGTATAAAATTTAATTTCTTATACTGAATTAATAAAATGTAATTTCAAAAACATCTGTGCCTTTATATTTATGAGAAGCACTGTAAATAGCTGTTTCGGAAGCTCCAAATCAACAAAGTTAAACAGTAACAGAAAACCGAAAAACTAAGAAAAATAACTTAACTCACTAAATAGCGCTGGAACCAGAGCAGTTCTGTTGCTTTTTTCGTGAATCACCGCCAGGCGGTGATCAGGAGAATCTTGTCCCTCTGCGAAACATTAAAATACGTAAAGCTAGCCACTCAGCCCATAAGTAGTGTCTGGTTTTCAAGATATCTCCAATTTAAAGGTCTGGGATTTTTTTCAGTATATATTCTGTATGACGAGAAGTTAGAATTAAAGACGAATGGCTCTTCACAACCCATTCTGAGAATAAAATGTATTTATATTTCGTTCTAATGACCTAAATTTATAATATACTTTTAAGGAGTACTTTATAGCAGAGTGATACGATTCAAGTTTCTTCTGCTACTTTGTAAACGCCCTAAACTTCGAACATAAATATCTGGACATAAATATCCTGTTTTTTTATGTAATAAAAATTATGTATTCAATGTTATGTATCTATTGATTGACAAAGAATGATGTTGGAATTCTGAAGATTTTGTACATGATTCGGACTGTACAATAAAAATATAAAAGTTTAAATTATGGTTGAGATGAATAAAAACTTGCGTTTCTCATGTCGTAATGCTAGACATATTGTTTGAAAATTGTTAATTTACAGATTGCGTCAATAGTAGAAATGAGGAACACGCTCACAAGTTATCCTGACTATTTTAATATACTACAATCAGGATATATATGACAAAAAATATAAAAATAGGTATATGCTGCACTAATAATAAAAAAAACAACATATAAAGGCTTTAAAATTCATCCAAAAAGAAAAAAAATCTGAAAAATGAAATAATTTGTTAAAATGTGATGTGCTTTCCTTGATTAAGATATACATTATAAAAACCTACCATTCATTGGTTTACATTAACCTTTAACTGATGTCACGCGGTCTCACAGACCTTGCGACTCACAGCTATACACACTTCCACCCCTTAAAAGTGCAAACATTACTTGCCCGTAACAGTACCTTCTTCTACTAGTTTGCCAAGGTCACACACAAAGCAATAATTCTGTGAGTTGATTTTAAACGCGTTATTCATTACGCTGGGGTCTGTCCGACCGCATCACATCAGTTGTGTGATTATTTGAAGCTGTAGTACAATACTCGTGATTATTTGTACCTTTTTTTTCATTTCTTTGGTGTCTTTTTTTGTGATATGATATCGTCGCAACCTCGAAAACGTTCTACTTTCAGAAGCCAGCAGAAAATGGAAGATATTATGAACAACCGATCCGATCAAGAATTTTCCGATATTGAACGTTCTGACAATTCAGATTTTATTGAGGGAAGGTATCACGATACGAATTCTGAACGTTCCGATGGTGAAAATGTAAATATTTCTGATGGAGATAAAAACAATTTTTATTATGGAAAGCATAGTTTAGAGAAAAACATCTTATAAGTGTCTTTTATGCTAAAAGTCAGTATACATTGAATGTACACAAAAAATATGTATTGACGAACAAGTAAATTGACGGCAATAAAGATGTACTTTGACTCTTGCATATTTGTAGGGTAAATATTATTATTATTTTTTTTTAATAAACACTGCATTTCAATTTTCATACTTTGTTGCAACGATGAATTGTAAAAAAAAATTGTGCACGATTACTTTTTATATTTAACTAGGGGGCTCTACCCCCTACGATCTACGCTCGCCAACCCCCGTTCAGACACCCCAGATTCTAAAAGCATGCTAATTTCATCGGCCTTAAAAAGATGGAATTATAATTTTAAAAAAAACAGTGACGGTCTCCCTGTAAACGAGTTTTCATTCATTTTCCTTTGATTGGAGATTTTTAAGACGAAATCAGCCGCTACTAAGAAATACAATGGCTTTCGCCTTTCATTAAAAACAAGAAAGAAAAATCATGCGTACGGCGTAGATTATGAAACACTTTCCAACACTCCCTGGAAGCTTTAACAAAATTTCGTTATTTAGGGAAATAAGGTAAATAAGATATCTAACTAAACATTTAAAAAACTGATTTCACAAGTTACCATCCATAGCCAAATATTTATTCCAATTCTTCCGAACAGCCCGGTATTTGATCTGTAGGCTGATATATATACTATATTATAGAAAGTTTAGTTTAGCAAGAAAACGCATAACAGGTTAAAATTTCTCTTTCAGCAATTTATACTAATAGATGGAAACACACTTGAATACTTTTGTTCTGCCCTGTTGTTTACCTAGTACTTTTATTACACGCCACTCTTTAGCTAAACTTTAATTCAAACTAAATCACTCTTAAAACTACTGAAATCGCATTTCCAGAATTTATCATCTATAGGCGGCCATGTATCCAATTCTTTGCATGGCCCTGTATATCATTTTATCTATATGCTACAAACATTTCATAGAAAACTACATGCAGTTCAGCATAACACATTTTAAACCCACCTTTCAGCAATTTACGGTCATACTCAGTAACATTTACGAATTCTTTTACGTAGCCCTGTATGTCATCTATAAAATTTACACACACCATATAGTACGCATAAATATAGTGAAACTTAAAAGCGCATATCATAATTAAAAATGCATTCCCTGTCATCGCCGCTAATATACAGTACTTCGGATAGAAAATACTTGTCTGAAATGTTTTGTATGTTCCTGTAAATCCTATGCACTTCGTATTATACATGAAATAAATTAAGTAAGCCTCACCGACGTATATCAATTTTATTATATATGAATTTGTATAATTAAAATACGCCGCAAACAATTTCCCCCTATACCATTTGTAATGGAATTCTTTTGTGTAGCCCTGTAAATGAATAGTAACTATCCGTTGCACCGCATATGCTACAGAATATTCTGCATATTTTAGTGCACTTCGTAAATGCATATATTTTTTATTGTGTTTGAAAGGGTGTAATATCTTTAAAATTCATTTGAAATTATTTTTTCCATTGGCCGTAATGTAACGGATTACTTTTGATTGTCCCTGTAAATGAATTAAACATGCTACAAACTTCATTTGAAATAGGGTTCGTGCTAGGCTGAATGTCAATAACCAAAAATTTCAGTGCGATCCGGGTACATTTACGAGAGTTAGAGCGCGAACAGGCAAACCGAAATCAATAACATTTTTTCAACTTTGTTGGAAAGTGTTAAAAATTAGTTAAAAATTTGAAAGTAAGCTAATGTAAAATGAATTAAGTACACAGAGTCTTTGTCTCTCGGTACTTTTTAACAACACTATGAGAAAGTTCTTTTAAATATATCGTTTTAAATCTGACGTAATTTTCACCAAAATTTCCTTTCTCTTTTTAATATTCACATGAAAATACTTTTGTTGTTAGAAAGGAAATATTATTTGAGCTGTCTTGGAATTCACGATAATAGTTGAAAGGATTATCTCAAAATATGAAATAAATGTCTCGTGCAAACATATTTTTTAATTTAAAGTGTTTTGCCAACTTTTATTTATTTGGCCTTTTTAAATATGACGTAATTTCCTTCATTTGTGACTTTTAAAGCATAATAATGAATTTAGTATATAAAAAAATTTCTTTCCTTTTTAAGATTCACGTGTAACTGTAGTTTTTATGATGTAATTTTCAATATTTACCGGATTTTTAACATGTAATCACTTAATTCTAATTTGAACGTTTTTTCTGTTTATAATAGCCTCGTGTAAACAATTTTTTTATTTGAAGGAAATATTATTTTTTGCACTGTTTTTAAAATTGGCAACAGTTTAAAATAATTGCCCTTTTCTAAAACATGTAAAAAATATATCTCGAAATGCTGAAAATTTGAATTTAAAATGGAAATAAATCCTCAAAAAATGAGTCAAATTAAAAAGATAATTGCAGTCTGCACATCGGGAACTTTCAATGTATAAAATGATCTAAAAATATTTAAATTCCTATGCATAGTTTTTCTCCTATAAAACTTTTTTAATGGAACTATTTTGACCATCTTTAACATCAAATATCTCTTAAAATAATTATTCGATTTAAAAACTGTCTACATCAGCGTATTTATCTAACATGTCCCTATAATACCACTGATTTTCATATTTTTGTATGAAACAGTTTTCTTAATATTAACGAAGAAAGACGCCCGGTCATAAAAAAATATGGATGCAGATCTGGTAGGAGTATACCCGGATGATCTACGCAGATTTTCATTGGTCCATTTCCAAATCAAAACTTTTTCTTTATATATAGAAGGATTAGCAAAACTACCGTTTATTTTGAAAAAAAAAGTAATTGTTTCTGTTTTGAAGTTAAATAATATGAATAAAATACTTTTTTCTACAATTTAATTCACATACTCCTAAGAAAAGTACAACAATACCATTAGGACCAAATTTAAGTAAATTCAACCATGTCAGTTATTTTCTTTATTCATTTTATTTTAGCGGTCTGAGAGACTGCATCACATCAGTTGTGTGACAAATTTTAGTCACATCAGTTAAATGTTAAAATACTTTTGACGACTGTTTAGACAGATTTAAATTTCTAATCCGGGATTAATGATTTTAATGAAAACAACAGAATCCTTGATTCAAAAATTGTCAAATGTCTATTTTAATAAATTTAAAGAAAATAATAATTATTTGAAAATTTGGAAATAGTCCAGGCAATAGGGGATTTTACATGGCAAAATTAATGGTAGTTCTGGAAATTGGCTTACTTTATGTTTTTTGGATAGCTGAATCCGAATTTGTAACTTCCCACCAAAATTTCCTCCGGCAACCCCCACAAATTTTGGTAAAATGCCCCCTAAAAAAGGTTCTCATTAAAAAAATAATTTTTTTATTGTTTTAGGGAAAAAGTATCTTGAAATTCAGAAAATAGACAACATTTGCAACAAATTAGATATATGACATTATGACGTAGGATGAAGAAGGAGGGGCGATATGCCTCGGAGCATGCGCCGCGGTGCTGCGTGGACTAAGTTGCGTAATTTCACTTAACCACTCACATCGTATACATTCGCTCTCCCATCTTCCCTTCGAACTTTCCCTAAAAGGTTTACTTTAAGTTTTTTGTGTCGTTGAATCCGAATTTTAACTTCCCCCCCCAAATCCCCCCCCGCCCAAATAGTTGTTTTTTAATTACATTTTTTATTATTTTAGGGGAAAAGTATGTAGAAATTCAGAAAGTAGACAAAATTTGCAACAAATAGGATATATGACATTACGACTTAGGATGAACGGGCAGGGAGAACGCTGCCTCGGAACATACACTGCGGCTCTATGTGAACTAAGTTATGCAAGTACAGGCAATAGGGGATTTTACCTTGCAAAATTAATGCTACTTCTGGATTTCGACTCATTTTATGTGTTTTGGGTCGCTGAATCCGAATTTGTAACTTCCCACCAAAATTTCCCCGTCAAATCTCCAAAAAACTGTTTTTTGAGAACAGCGTGCGGGGAATGTTCCGACGCAGCCACCCTCTCCCCGTTCATCCTACGTCATAATGTCATATATCCTATTTGTTGCAAATTTTGTCTTCTTTCTGGATTTCTACATACTTTTCCCCTAAAACAATAAAAAAATTAATTTAAGAACAACTATTTGGGGGGGTTACGGGGGGGGGGGATTTTGCGGGAAGTTAAATATTCGGATTCAGCGATCTAAAAAGCTTGAAGTAAACCTTATAGGGAAAGTTCGGAGGGGAGATGGGAGGACGAATGTAAACGATGTGAGTGGTTAAGTGGAATTGCGCAACTTAGTCCACGCAGCACCGCGGCGCATGTTCCGAGGCAGATCCCCCCTGCCCCATCATCCTACGTCATAATGTCATATATCTAATTTGTTGCAAATTTTGTCTACTTTCTGAATTTCCAGATATTTTTCTCTAAAACAATTTTTTTTTTTTTTTTTTTTTTTTTTTTGTAAAATACCGAAATTTTACCAAAATTTGGGGGGGGGAAATTTTGGTAAGATGTTAATAATTTGGATTAATCGACCCAAAAAACATATAGCAAGCCTTTTTCCAGAACTAGCATGAATTTTGCTAGTTAGACCCTTCATACTGCCTCTATTGCCTGGACTAAAAGTTTAATTCAAGATTTATACGAAGAAAATCACTTTTCAATGAAAACATAAATGTCGATTTTTCTAAATATAGAATTTAAGCAACAGTTTGATACTTCTTTATTCCCAAAGAAAATTCAAACATTTATTTGAATATAGTCCATATATTTTTATCCCAAGTTTCTGCATAATAAATTGAATAGAGAAATTCTTAAGGCAATATTTATAATGCGATAGATTAATATAAATAGCAATAATTTAGTACGATTTTTTAGATAGATTCCTTTATTTGTATCAGCAAATATATTTTGCTTTAGAAAATGGCGAATTCTTTTGTTATACATGAATATAGCATGTGAAATATTTTATCTTATTCATTGCAATTTTATTAACTACTAACTTGCATATATGTAATTTAAACAAACAACTCCGTTTATAATTTTATAAAAATATTATTTTATTTACATCTATAGACAAATAACCAGTAACGGAATTCGCTAACAAAACTACAATATTAATGTAAATATTTGGATGTTTCTATAAATAATGTTGGATTTTCATTATGCGCTTTGTTTAAAATTTCACAATAAATTACAATCTAATTTTGTAGAACTGAACAAAATTTACAAAAAGGTTTTTTTTTTCAATATTTCTTTTCAAAAACGTTACATATCTCAATGAATTAAAAATATCAAACTAAAACTCTTCTAATTATTTCATCTGTCACACCATTTATAAATGTTACTTTCGAAACTTTTAATCGTTCCCAATTGATTTTCATGTCGATTAACTTCCAATATATTCTTCTGGTTCACTTAAAAAAATAGAGTTCTCGTTCATTCCCATGATGTGACAACAGATGTCTTTGACAGCTTACCAATTTACCTTTTAAAAGTTTGTCGATCTAGCAGAATTTCAGATACTTCACATTTTTAATTTATGGAATCTGCTTTTATAAAAATGGGTAATTGATTCTGTGCATTAAAATATTAGAAAACTGTAAGAAATAAGTTTGTAATAATGTATAAATATGTAATAATTTTTTATTGATTTTCACTGGTAAAATGTACGATTTTTTTTAAATAATTTTTTCGGTTTCTCGAATCAGAATATCAAATTGTATCAGTTTTTTGGTAATTATTTAGTTTTTTTCTATTTTTGGCAGCTATAATTTATAGAATATTTAACATTAGAACTAAAATGGGACTTTATCGGATTCAACAGCTTTTTTGTTATCAACTGCTGATTGTTATTCTTTTAATGAACTGAAAATAATATTCGGAAATTCGCATGAATGGTAACTTAACTCAGCAAAGTAACATGAAAAAGACATGTACCCAACCCACATTTAGAAAGATTCTTTTGGGGATGTAGTACGCAATGTCTCATAAAATTTGTTGATGCAGCTTTACACATATTTCATGCTTATTTCTAGTAATCTCGTGTTTTCTTACTGGGCAATAAAATCCAATATTGACATTTACTTGTTCGGGAAGTTCTAAAATGCCCTTAGGAATGAATATCTAATACTGCAACGAATTCCTCGCGGCTTCTGGACTAAAACACAGAATGTGAAATATCGAAAATTCTGTTCCATCGAAATGGGAAACTTCTTGTTCTGATATTCTAATTATTGCTTCTTTCTGTAGACTTCAATTTAACACCATCTTACATTTACATTATCCTGATGAGTTTTCTATGGATTTACTTTGCCCAATTACTTATGAAGACATCAGAAGCGAAGGGATACAAGTGACAAAATTTCGATTTGGAGTAAATTGAGTTCAAAGATAATTGACGTTAAAGTTGAACATTAATAATAATTGACTGAATTAAAATAGGAAACTGCTGCTTGTTTCACAGTGGTCTTTGAAATCTTATTTCAATAAATGTGAAAAAAGTAGAGTGGAAGTTTTTTTAAATTTACAATTAAACAATATTGAACATTATTCGGCAAAAGTGGTTGATCTCTAAAACACAAAACATAATTATAAAATCACTTATATGTCTTTACCTGAAAAGAAAAAAGAATATTTCTAGGTCGTCTGTGCACTTAGTTCATTTTTTTTCAATTTTGTCACTTATACCCCGTGCCTTCTGGGGTCCGCTTATTTAATTGATATTGTTTATGTAACGACTCAAGAGATGTCGATTTCAGATTGTAAATTTAACTTCAGTATTAGCAGCATTTCGGAGGGACTGAAAAATGTTAATTGATACTAAAGTTTCTAAAAATATATTATTGTAGGAATGATCATATTTTCTTAAGGAATCTTGTACCTTTTAATCGCGTCGAAAATTAACGAAAAACTACAAAGTTTGAATTAGTCTATCTTCAAAGCCTTTTTATGTATAAACATGAAATTTTGGATATTGATTAAACAGATAGTGCTTTGTAATATGCTACCACTAGAAATTTATTAAACCTTTACAGAATTTGTGTATTTTTGAAATCAAAATAGCTCTTTTTTTTACCCCATAAGTCATTGCGCGCATGATATCTTGAGAAAGTATGTACGGATTTGCATGAAATTCGGTAAACATACTAGTCATATATGTGTGTTTAAAATGATCTACTCTTAGGCTAAAATTATTTCATTAACTATATAAAAAAAGATTTTCGTAAAAAAAAAATAAAATAAAAAAAATAAAAATTTTGTATTTTTAATGAATAAAAACAGTCATAACTAAAACTATTACCATTGTAAATACCTAAAAGTAGATCATTTTAAACACACATATTTGTTTAGTATATTTACCAAATTTCATGACAATCCATACATACTTTCTCAAGATATCATGCGCGCAATGACTTATGGGGTAAAAAAAGGAGCTATTTTGATTTCAACAATACACAAATTCTGTAAAGGGTTAATAAATTTCTGTTGGTAGTATATTACAAAGTACAATCTGTTTAATGAATATCCAAAATTTCATGTTTATACATAAAAAGATTTTGAAGATAGACTAATTCAAACTTTGAAGTTTTTCGTTAATTTTCGACGCGTTTAAAAGGTACAAGACCCCTTAAAATACCTTATATTTTTAATAATTCGCCATCTATCCTTCTCGATGTTATAGATTTATTCTTAATCTCTTCCCTTACTGTCTTCAAATCTATTTTTTTATATCACTTTTCCAAAAGTGAAAATATTAAAAGTTTCTTTTTGAAAATGTTTAACAAAAAAATAAATAAATAAATAAATAAAAAATAAATAAATAAATAAATAAACGATTGCAGCTATACTAAAACCTCAATTTCTTGCGATAAAATAAATAAATAAATATTTGCATAATATTTTAACAACAAGTAACAAATTAAACAAAATAGGTATAAACAAATAAAATATGTATATCTAGATTAATAAGTAATTGAGTTAAAAGACATATACTTATCTTTAGATATGAAATTTCTAAATTAAATGATGCATTTTAACAAAATAAACAAAATTTTAAGCAATTTATAAATGACACTGAATATTGCAGTAAGAAATGAAATTGAAGCACATTCCAAAATATTTTATTATGATTATTACTGTTTAATTTTAAGATAAAATTAGAATATATAAAATATATTAAAATTTTAACATTATTTTAGATCTGATCGTCTAAAAGTCTTTATAATTAAAAATTACTATAATTTTTTCTTGTTGTTGTTTGTGAATATTTAATCATACATTGTACATTTTGATTATGCATTTATTTATTTTGACTTTTGAGTTTTATTTTGAGTAATTTCGATACACTAATTAAGTTAATTTTTTGTGGAAATCTGAAAAACAGGGGGAAATTTCGATTATTCCTTGCACGCATGCGCATTGGCTGCATTAATATCAAAGATCGAATTTATTTTTTTTTTTAAATTCCATACCCCAAATATAATTTCTAAATAAAAAATTTCTAATTTATTTAAAAACAAACAAACTACACTAATCCTTTCGAATTTGATAAAGTAGTAATTTTCTCATTCATTTAAACTTATTCGCAATTAATTTCTTAGAGCATTAAAAAATATCTGCATGTAAAATGTAAACTAAATGAACAAATTTAAAATATATATAGTGTTTAAATCATATAAAAAAACGATTTTTTTCAAAAAAAGGAAACATTTCTTCTTGAATTTAATTTAAAAAATAATATTCATATTTTACATCTAACAAGGGAACCATTTTAGGTGTTGCTCGCACCTAGAATCCAGACCTGGTGCAATTTGTAGCCCTGTGCATAAAAGTTAGAGAACCGATAAAAATTCTTTGTTAAAATCATATTTTATATATATATATATTTTTTTTTATATTTTTTATTATTGGATTTTTATTTGTTAATTTTACACCAAAAGAGAGTTAAGTCGCCAGATATGGCACTTCAAAATTTTCTGTAGCTTTATACCTCTAATAAGTTTACGTCCAAACCATTACAACACGGTACGTAGCGAAATTACTGAATAGGGTTGCCGGAAAAGAGCACGGGACGAAAAAGACGCCAATCTTTCCCCGCCAAGTACATAAATATAATATTGTATTTTTTTTTTTTTTATTATCAAATTCGTAGGTTCTTGAAGGAATTTTAAAACTTTTTTCAACGTTTTATAGTTATTATTGACTAATTTATATTTTTAACTATTTTTTTTTTAAACTTTTACGTTAAAAGGCCAACAAGTGGTCTAGAAAATTGCATTTTCAGAAAGTTAATCTGCTGTAAAATCAGAAAATATTATTTTAACATAAAAAAATTATCGATTCCCAAACTCCCTAATATAGAGCTTTAAAATGCCCCAGGTTTAAATGCTAGGTGCGAGCAATACTTAAAGTGGTTCCCTTGTAAGTATCAATTCATGTCTTCCGAGCTTTGCCAACAAGAAATTTAACAAGCCTTACCAATCCTCTATTTGAAGAAACCCATATCTTCATTTTAAACTCGCCGTCTGCAAAGTGTCCACTGACCGATTGGTAAAGATGCTCGATTCTAGACGTGCGGACCAGGCTTAAAACTCAAGCGGATCCACGAAAGAACGAGAGACATATTTTTAAAAAAACTATATTTTTCAAATTATGGAAATTTTCTGTCCTAGAATGGAAATTTATTCAATTCTCGGATATATTCCGGTAGCTGTACTGCCAGGAATATTTCCGTGAATTGAAGAAATTATTTCTGAGAGTGTAGATTCCACTTTACTCAAGGTATAAAAATAGATTTACGAAGAAAATCGAAAATGTATTAATATAAACCTCATAGATGCAAAATTTATGAGAAATAAATATAGTATTTATAAATGATATTTTTATAAAATGCTTTAACTTAGGCTTTCTTTATAATATTATACAGAGATTCGTAAAAAAATTAATTTTCTGTGTAATTTACTTAAGTCATTATGTAAACTTGTCGAAAATCAGATCTGATTGAATTGATTATTTAAAAATTTATACAATGTATGTTTTTTAGTTTATGACTATTTTCATTTGTTACTTATTTTTGGAGTCTAATTTCACCTGTTATATATTTATTAATCACGTTTCCCTTGAAATAAATGTTAAATATAGCTGACTACCGCATTTTTTATATGTTTTTATGCATTTTTTATAATTCTTTTAATTTCTTTCAGTTTCAAAGCACATTTCTCATTCCCTTAAAAATTCGAACTGTCGATTCTGTTGTAGCATATACTTTCAAGTTCATTTAATAACTGGTCAACTGAGTTATGTACCATTATTATTCTATTGTTATTAAGTTGTTTTCTATATATTTATTTAATGTAACAGTTATTAAAATATTATTACATATACACATATTTATATATATATACCCTATAAGTTTTTAAAGCATTCTTTTACATTTACTTAAATATGAATAAAACGTACAAAACTTTACACGTAAAACTCAATATTCCACTTTAATTCTTTTTCAGATTCTTCCTTTAATGATCACCCTACTTACTTGCAAATATTTCTTGCTTGTTAAAACTTGACTAAGACCTGGAAATAAGTTACGCCAAAGCTTTTGTTGAATTAAGTAGCGTCAGCAGTTTGAACCCAGTTGAAAAGAGGAAAGGTTTCTGAGTCAAAGGCTGGAATGGACTGAAATATTCGTACTAATGAATGCTTCAGGGAATGACTGAACATATAGAAAATGTGATATAATTATTAGTTGAGTGTATATCAACATTTTTTTAATGCAAAATTTAAGTTACATGTATATATAAGATTTTTATATATTCGTGTCAAAGAAATCCATGGTTTTTACTTGTTTTTAAATGTAGTTTATGAAATCCTTCTATATATAAAAAAAAGTTTTGATTTGGAAATGGACCAATGAAAATCTACGTAGATATTCCCGGTAGATCGCATCCAATTTGAATGCTTAAGCATGGCCTTTCATCGTTAATATTAAAAACACTGTTGCATACAAAAATATGAAAATCGGTGGTGTTATAGAGAAATGTTTGATAAACACGCTAATGCAGACAGTTTTCAAATCGAAGAATTATTTTAAGAGATATTTAATGCTAAATTTAGAGAAAATCGTTCCATTAAAAAAGTTTAATTGGAGCAAAAACTATACATGAGAATTTAATCATTTTTAGATCATTTTATACGGCATAAGTTCCCGGTGTGAAGATTGTATTTGTTTTTCTTATTCGACTCATTTTTGAGGTTTTATTTCTATTTTAAATTCAAATTTTCAGCATTTCGAGGGATATTTTTTACAAATTTTAGAAAATGTTATTAATTTAAACTGTTGCCAATTGTATAAACAGCGCAAACAATAATGTTTACTTCAAATTAAAAATTTATTTACACGTGACTATTACAAACAGAAAAATTTTTCAAATTAGAATTAAATGATTACATGTTAAAAGCAGGAAAATTACGTCATAAGAACCATACTTACACTTGAATTTTAAAAGAGAAACAAAATCTTAAAATAAAAAAAAATCATTATTATGCGTTAAAACTTATAAATGGAGGAAATTACGTCATATTTAAAATAGCCAAAAAATATGGCAAAACAATTTAAATTGAAAAATATATTTGCGCGAGATATTGCGAGATAATCTTTTCAACTATAATCGTGAATTCGAAGACAGCGCAAATAATATTTCCTTCTAACAACAAAAGAATTTTCACGTGAATATTAATAAGAGAAATAAAACTTTGGTGTAAATTACGTCAGATTTGAAACGATACATTTAAAATGAATGATTTAAAAGAGCTATCTTATAGCGCTTTTAAAAAATACCAGGAGACAATGACACTGTTTACTTAATTCATTTTACATTGGCTTATTTTCAAATGTTTAACTATTTTTTTTTATTAAATACGAAAACAGCCATTGTATCTCTTAACAGCAACAGATTTGGTCTTAAAAATCCCCAATCCAAGGAAAACAAATGGAAACCCGTTTACAGAGAGATCGCTACTGTTTATTATTATTATTTGTTTTTTAATTCAATATTTTTAAAGCCGGTCAAATTAGCGTGCTTTTTGGATTTTGGTGCGCCTGAACGGGGGCAGAGCCCCCTAGTTATTAGAAATAAAAGGAAAGTACGTAGATGGAATTCTGGAAATTATGGAATGATCTAGCAATGTGAAATATTCCAATATCTATCTCGTAGGGAATGGTCTGACAATTTGAAATACATCAATACCTATCCCGTAGGATGATCCATTCAAGCATAAAACTGCGAAATGACTTTCAAGTACTCCCATTATACACGCGCATGAATTTTGTCTGGATAGCTATTTATATAGTGACGCGGTGAAATCAAATCGTATTTTCAATTGTTGCCATTTTCTGCAGGTAAAATTTAGAAAATTCGTACTAATTATAACGCCTATTTGTCAGTGATGCTAACCAAGTTCAATATTAAGTTGAACGTTATATTTATTGCTATGTTAGTCTGTTTACATCTATGCTAATTTGATAAATGAAGGTGTTATTCTTTTTAATATGGCGTGTTTTGTAATACGGAAAACAATCTATAAATATGTTTCAAGACAACTCTAATGAATGTGAACAATTTTTCCAATCCGATGTATCATCTGATACAAGTTTTTTTATAGGTTGCACACCATATGAGGAAGATGTAGTGCGCCTGTTTTGCAATAGGAAATATACAGAGGATGGAAAAGGAGAGACTACATTAGTTATTTTTTGTAAAAAATAAAACAATTTTTCAAATAAACTGATGATTTATAAATTATGCACTAATGTTTGCATATTAAGTAATTTTGATTATTCTTGTAAAACGTGTTTTTTTTTTTTTTTCAATTATAATATTCTTTATAACGCTTTTCCATATTATCCGACTAGTTTGCCATTACCCGAAATGTGCAACTTTTTTTTTCAAAGATAAATATTTGTAAGTATTTTTTATTACACTTTAAACGGATTAAAAATGTGTTAAGAAATACTCAAAGTTTTTTCTTTAAAAATTTTTTATTTACCTCATTTTTTCTTATGTTGAGTTGCAAATAAAAATGTAAATGGTATTTCATAACAACAGAACTTGCTCTATATGATAAGTTGTTGATAATTTAATCAGAGTCATTGAACATCAGTCATACACATATTACAAAAGGAAAAGGCACACATCAAAAACGTTTTTTGTATAGGAAAACTTGGTCGTAGTCTATTTATTCATTCATAAATACACGTTGTCTGACTCCATGCTAATCTCGGATTTTCGTTCATAAATTTAACAATAATGAAAATATGTTAAAATTTATTAATTATTTAAATATTTCTTTTTCAATGGACTTACTTTCTTTCTATAAAAAGCAATAATACACAGTTCTTGGATATATCCGCAGTGTAGATCTTAGTAACTGTGGATCCCCCAGTAAATTATAATGACTTAGTGTGATAGTACCACACTTCAAACGATGTAAAATAAACATATCGGCAAAATATTTACATTACTATTAAACTTATGAACAAATATCTGTATTCGACTTTGACTGAGACACCCTGTATTTATGATAATAGACAGATATCGACCCACGTTTTCTACACTGTAAATAAATCCGTTTATTTCATGATTTTCTAACTGCTCGATTTATTTAGTAAAGCATTATCGAGAAATTTTCTTCACAGGACGTAAGAAAGTAAATATTATTGACTTCATGTTAGTACATAATACAAAAATCTGTCAGTTTTAAAGGAAACTCTATCAGCCAGGACTTTCTGTTATTTCAACAGATTTTACAGTAAAATGACGGTTAGCAGAATTGTTTTTCGTTTGTAAAATATCCAATTTTTTTGCTGTCGTCCTGGCTGACAATTTTTAATTATATATATTTTTTTTTCTAACTTAGAATGTCTGTGTTACTATGTCTGTTGTGGTTGCAACAGGAACTCTTAAAATTTACCGAACTGGTATTGAATCACACTGCGTATTTAAATAACACTTTAATATTTAAACATATCGAAAAGAAAAAAATTGGAATCGAGATAAAAGTCTTAATATTTCCAGATAAATACACGTTTAAATTTTCTGATATAATTATTTTTTTTTTAATTATTGAAAGTATTAACCCCTTGACACCCGGACCGCTTTTTACTTGTACGTACGCATATAACAGCGTTTAATGTAAATTTGCCTTTTCATATTCCACATGGACGTAACCGCTGCATGTCTGGTAGTCATCTACGATAAAATAAGGACGTACGCATCGTGCGTCCTGGATGTCAAAGCGTTAGTAGTAAATGTTAAATCCATATTTTACCATAGCCTATAAATATGATATCACATATTTTTCATATTTTCGAAAGTTTTCATTTTGTTATTTCTTACAGGCTAATAAAATACTCTTTAAGATTGATAAGTACTTTTTATAATCAAATTAAGTTCAATTTCAGTAATTTAATTTTTTGCTTTAGATTTTAAAATTAGCCAGGTTTTACCATTTGATAATTATTTACTATTTTGACTATCTGACATGATTTTTATTTCAATTTAAGAACAAAATGTGAAAAAAAAATTATCTTTAAATTTAACCGTGACAAGTTTTATATATCGTAGAATAAAGGTAAATATTTCAGAGTAAATGTAAAATATATGTACATAATCTGTAATAGTTTTTGAACCACTCACTATACATGTAAGACACATTTTAAAAATTTAGGTTTATGATTTAATATTAATGTTTGTCGTCGTATTTATTGCACACTGTAATTTTTAGGTAGATTTCGTAAGAAATACTACCTATTGCAGTCGTAACCGCGGTGCAACTTTTGAAAAATTCCTTCAGAACTTTTCATTATAGGTCCCCAGGAACCCAAAACCACCCCCACCTAAAAAGTTTATATATATATATATATATATATATATATATATATATATATATATATGTATGTACTAAATTTTGTCCGCACGATAAAAGTCGCAATTATGCACGGATCGTCTTCAAACTCGCCAACAACTTTAAGATGGCTAATATCTCGGCGGGGATTGAAAATGAGCAAAATCGGTCCAAAGGAATGGAAATGGGGTGTGTTCAAAATTTTGAATACTGTCTGAACAAGATTATGATAAAACCAGCTCTTACACAACAATGACAGGAAAAAATAAATATTTTTCGTTATAACAGTTGCCAACAATTAAAAAAAAAGCAATAAAATTCTCACTACAACAATTGCTTTTCTATTGCAAGTTCACGTGAAAAATTAAATTAAATAAATAGTTTGACGAATTGAAAACAAATTTAATATTACGTGATAAGTTTTCTAGTGCAAGATTTCCGCATGAAAACTCAAAATGAAATAAATAGTTTGACGAATAAAAAAAATATATATATTGCGTCATATTGGAAATAAAATGGACCTCAGTTGGTGAATATGTAACATCATACGAGTTTGAGAAAACGTATTAAAACATGATAAAAACACGATTATGGAAATATTAACTTATTTTAACACTTTGAGGTTATCTGAATTTGCTTTAGCTATTTTTTAAATCTATTCCATATACATGCGTGTGTGTATTCGTGTATATTAGAATTTTCACAAAATGTTAGCTTTAGATTTGTTAGAGCTCATTCTTAGTGGAGGAACTGGGTTTATCTCTAATCTTGATTTAAGTTTTGTTCGTGAATTTAGTACTTAAGTTCGAAATCTACCTCCGCCTGTAGGCCCGAGCCGGCAGGGATTTTTTTTGCAAACAAAAGTATATTCTAAAGAATGGGTTTAAAAAACCTTAACATAATACGGATTTTCCTTTTTTTATTCATCTATAGAAACTTTCCTTGATTATCATGGTGGTTATTTAAGAATGTTTTTGGCAACTTTTTTTTTTTTTTTTTTTTTTGCTAAGTCCGAAAATGTTGTAGAAATAATATACAATGCTTAGTACTACACTGTGTTATATCAATGTTGTAAATTTAATAACAGTGTTCTCAATGAAGGAAAGGCTTCTAAGTCTAAAATTAGAATGGTCTAAACAATTTGAGGGCTGGCTGAAGTGGCACACGGATTATCTAACTGCAAATTTAAAATAAATGAGTACTTTTTATGTCATAATTTAAGTAACATTTAAGTCTAAAGTATGTATATAGATTTCAGAAATAATAATACGTAATTTGTTCCCACTAGTTTTGAAAAGTTGTTGATATTCTCATCACTCTCAGAAATGGATACTCAGATTTCACGAAATTTTCTTCATTTTTGACGAAACCATTTCCTGGGATATGCTCCGAGCGAATATTTCGTCATATTGAGAAAATTACTTTCTTCGCTTGTTTGAGGATAACAATTTCGTCAATAGTGCTTATTTGAAAAGTGCAATCAGAGGGCTGGTGGTGCCACCTATTGAACAGTTTGGAAGCTCTTGTGTCGACAGGAGAAAAAATAATAGCTTCGGTCTTCGGGTTGATTCGAACTCACGACCTCCGGTGTGGGAGACGGTCACTCTAGCTATTACGCTATTGAGTCCTCGACAGATACGATTTTACATGCATGTAATGGATTTTACTGTATATTTATACGGTTGGTTGTAATTTTATCGATGGTGTTATACTTATAATTCTTGCAAGTTTTAATTAGTAAGACTAATTTATTATTATTATTTCCTATGGTTAATATGAATAATTATAATATGGCTTGATTAATATAATTTATTAGGAAAATTTTCTTTGCTCGATGAATGATTAAAATATGGTCTGGTTAATTTGTTGCTCAGAAATAACGAATTTTAAAGTACATATGGGGGAGATTTTATCAATTTGAGTAGTTGGTTAAGATTTTAACACTTTACTGTTTACAGAAGAGAAGGGAGAGGGATCAATTATGCATATTTAATTTGATAGTTATATGAATATATTTCTTAAATGAAAAAGAGATCTTGGAATTTTGAAACTTTATTGACCAAATTTTCTTTTTGAACGATTTTGTAAAACACAGGAAATTTATTCTTTTCGAATTAAACCATAGCGAGCAAAGTAAAATAATAATAATAATAATATAAATAATAATAAACATTCTTATAAACTTTAACAGCTAAAAAAATAACTAATGCAGAAACAATAACTACCTGTGTTTCAGCATTTTCTGAAAAGCGCTAAAAAGTGCAATTTTTTAAATAAATTATGACAGGAATAACATAATTTTTTAAAATAAATTATGACAGGAATAACATAAACAAGCAAATATTTGCTTGCTAAAGTCGCAGGATTTGAGGAGGTACGGTTTCCTTAAAATGCATTGAGTCTGGCCGTGAGTGAAGAAACACCTTCGTCAAATATTTGAGAGTTTACGTGTCGTTAAAAGTCACGTGATTTTGATACGAAATGATTGTCAAAAACAACGAAATATAGCTCGAGGACTGCTGAATCGTCAAAATTGAGAGTTTTATTTCTGACAGTGATTACAAAAGAAAAAAAAAACATATGTATTTCTTTATTTGTTCATAATCGCTACTTTATTTTAAAGATACTTAAAAATATAAGCGTATTCAAACAGAATTTCCATATTGAAATACAAATAGGGAAGACCTGTGTAATTAGATATGTTATGAAGCAACGGGTCGCAAGACTTCATATAAATAACATTTTCATCAAAGTTGTATAACCCATTTATGTAAGTAATAACACCAGTTTTTGTTATTGTAGCCGTTTTGAATAAGAAAAGAAGGTGACAAAATGTTTTGCGAGCACAAAAGTATTATTTTGTTGTAGACTTTTTTTATCATTTATTAAATTAAAATAACTTTTTTTAAATTCATTTATAATTGTTTTCTGAAAAGTTAAATGCGATGTCAAATATATCAAACATCCAAGTGGAATTTTTAATTGTGCCAATTTCGTATGAAATCACCCATTGTTGCGCCTAGGTAGAAAAGATAGTGGAGCATATACAAAAAGGTTCAATGTCTCCACGTGCCTCATGCAAGAAGATAAAGCAATTTGTAACAACTTGGAAATCTTTCAGGTTGATGACGAAAACAAATTCAGTTTTCTAACGTCGTAAATGCGGTTACCGCGGTCGTTGAAGCAAGTTACTTCATGATAGTGTGAATGTGCCAGTTGTTTTCCTTGTACTGGATATGCCAATATATGATTCCACTGTACGAAAATTCGTGCGTTAAATTTTGCATTTTTATCCAAAAAAAATTACCACCGTGCACCTATTGCATGTCCAGCACTCAGAGGTTCGTAAACTTTTTGCTCTTCATTTCCTTGGTTGAATGGTGGTTGAAGTCTCTTGGCCATTGAACATTCCGTGGATTGACAAAGCCCATTTGTTTCTCAATGGCCAAAGCTAATACCCGCAATTGTCGAATTTGGGCAGCGGAATATTCACACGCTATCCAGGGAAATCCCTTATATCCCTAAAAAGAGACAGTATGGTATGGTTTTTCGGCTATTTTTATCATTGGACCATATTTTGTTTGAAGAGGTACTTGCAAATGGCATCCAAACCTGTTCTGTCTCAGGTGAACGCTACCATGATAGCATTAGCGATTTTATAGTCCCACAACTTCAACTGCGTGCATGCCTTCAGGACATTATTTTCTTGGAGGATAGCGCACATCCCCACATTGATCGTAAGGCAGTATTTCACAGATTCACTTATGATCAGCCACCATTTTTCAACAGCGACCGTGGCTTCCTAATTTTGCCAGATACCAACTCCTGCAACTTTTCTTTGTGGATTTTACTGGAAGACAATTTCCATCGAAAAATGCCAGCATCTATCTCAGAACTGAAAGGCAGAATTTCCGCATTGTTCTTGATATTCCGGCAGACTTACTCCAGTCAATTGTTGAAATTACTTTTCTGCGATTCGAGAGCATTGTTGAAAATGAAGGGGAACATTTTCAAAAGTTTTAATTGAAATTTTTTATATTATTTAACATTTATAAAGCATATTAAATGTTTTTATGTGTTTTAAAGCGCCATTACTAGGCGGAATTTTGTACTATTTTTT
This sequence comes from Maratus speciosus, assembly GCA_963932465.1. Lineage (NCBI taxonomy): Eukaryota > Metazoa > Arthropoda > Arachnida > Araneae > Salticidae > Maratus > Maratus speciosus. The sequence continues at coordinate 315,146,046 of OZ010800.1, forward strand.
CTTTCATAAATGTCAAGGAAATCATTTGAATTATCTGTAGTTTAAATTTTATATCATTTGGACCAATAGAACGCATTCTACAGCCTTCAGAAGTGAGAAGCTTATTTCTTGCACGAAGCTTTTGAAATTGTCATTATTTAGAATTACCAATAATTAACTAGAATAAATAAATCAAATAATTCTAATTTCAACAATTACAGTAGTTTATTTAAAGTACTGGAATTTGAGAGTTATAAAATATTTGTAATCAAATAATTCATATATATATATATATATATATATATATATATTTTTATTTTACATAATTATAAAAACAGCGATTTGAAGGAATTTGAAGCTTTTCTATTTCTGACTCATGTGTTACCCGCAGCTGTCTTTTTTTCTAAAGATTTAATGCATTTTTCAATATTTCTTAATGACTGACCTTAGGTACAACAACTGCTGTCTAATTACATTAGCACTCTTGTACCTAAGGCCATTTTCTTTGTTTCAGGATAATGGTCCTAAATGCCATAATTACCAATTTAAATTATGAACGAGACTAATATATTTCCAAGAAGTATATAATATAAATATGTGCAAATATTAGTTCATCAGTTTTAACTGTTATTAGAAGCTCATTTTTTTTTGCATTAAAGAAAACGGTGCTGTAGCTACAATCTTCGTCATTACTGATATTTCAAGATATAAATATTTTGAGATATACACACATTTTAATTGTACGATTAAAGAAAATTAATAAAAAAGTATATATAAGGGACATAAAACGCATTTTCTTTTATTTACTCATTTTCATATGTTTATTTATTTATGACATTAATCTTGTTCCTTGATTCTATGCTAAACTTGTCTGATTTATGTTGATTCAATACATTCAATACATGCGATTTCAACGGAGGAATGTATCTAAGTCAAAGGCTGAAAAAACTGAAGAATTTTCATTAGTTGATGCTAAAGGTAATATCTAAGTCCTAACACAGTTCATTCGTTGTACAACAGTTTTAGAAAATAAAAACTGTTTCTTTTTGTGCCAACATTTTAGTTTAATTTAAAGATGAAGTTTGTAAAGATATTTCAATGAAGTTAAAACGTAATGATTATTTACTGGTTTTGGGCAATTATTAATGTTAGAAAATTACTAGGTAATTAGAAAAACTATATTTGTATATTTAGTTGTTCTTTATGTACATATTTAAACGACACTTAATTACTTACGCTCAGCAAAAGAGAAATTGAAATTAAAAATTTAAGCAAGCAATAATATTTCCAGAAATAACTACAGCCTATAAATAAACCACATAATCATATATTTTAATTTTAAGATTAAAAAATATTTTATAACCACTTAAATTTAATTAAACAATGAATTTAGGAATAAAAGGCATATATATATATACCTATATACTTTCATTTATTTTGTTTCACATATACTTTCTTTTTTTATGTCATTACTCTGAACTTGACAGAAAACTTGACAGAAATAAAATTATGCTAATCACTTTCTTGATTTATGTCTGTTCAACAATTTTGACAGAGGATATCTCAAAGGAGGAAAAGTTTATACGTCGAAGCCTGGGAAGGAGAGAAATTTCGATATAATGATAGCTTCAGGGAACAAATGAAAATGCACAGCAGTTGAAGAAAATAAAATTTAATAATATATCTTCCTTTTTAAAGCATACTTTAATGCCTACGTACCTGTATATTTCCTATCTAAATATCAGAAGAAACAATCTCTTTATTCTCTATACGTTTAAAAAAAAATGAGGATTTTATCAGTAATGTTTGTTTGTTTTGACTTAACAATTAAATATTTTAAAAAGAAAGCATGATTTAAGCATATGAAAATTATTAAGCACTTGTATTAAATAAATTATGATACTTTAACGAGTTTTATATGTTTATATATATGTGAAATAAATTATAAAGCATTTAAATTGCCAGTTAGGAAAACATTTTTTTTTTCAGAAGAAAAAATAAGTATATAATAAAAGTTTGGAGAGAGGTTTCTTAACAGATATGATTTACATGTTTAAATACTGGCAGAATCACTAGAATACTGGCAAGAGGTACTATTAGACCTGACCTGCACGACTGTGTAGGTGATTCTAAAGAAAAAAATACCCTTTTTGTGTGATTTAAGTTCGGGCCTACAGCCACAAATTTTCATAGATCTTCATTTGGAACAACCTGACATCGGGTTCTTTTTTCAAAAATAAATTTTGAATCAAACATGATCCTATTTATAAGAGGAAACCACAAAAATTTTTCAGCCGGTCTTAACCTTCTGTTCTTAAAAGGATATGATATTCGTAGGTTTTTCTTGAAATGCCATTTCTGTTTCAAGGGAAGACGAAAGAATATAGATAACTGATATTCATTTTCTAGAAATTACCTGCACACTTCGCCAAAACATCTCTCGTCACATGTGAACAGTATGCCACGATAAAATTGTTTTTTGCTCCGTCAATCCCAGTAGGAGATACCAGTAATTTTCAAGTTTTTTTTATCCCAGTAGAAGAATTTGAGATTATTTTAACAACGAAACTTTAATGTAATACAAATAAGTTCCAATTATGTGAAGATTTTCGAGATATTTCTTGGGTGTTAAAACGTTATACAAAATCTCAGACTAAAAATATTTTCAGACGTTGTTGAATTATGTCGATTAAGCAATTTCAGCACAGGATAACAGAAAGAAGGAATGCTTCTATTTTAGAGACTAGAATGGACAGAACAAAAATGCTTGAAAGAATGACCAAAATTGTATGTCTTTTTTCTGCTGTTGAATTTTACATAAAGTGTATAGCCGGGTGTCTTAGTAAAATATGCTTTTGAGTCAAACAATTAGAGTCCTACATGAGTCGATAGCCCATAAAAAGAAATGAATTTCTCCCCAGTTTGAAGCTTATACCTCAAGGCCATGGGGGGTTATGGCCCTTAATGACTGTTTTGGAAAAGAATGCATTGTGACGAAACTGCTGGTCGGATTTCAACGAAAAAAATAAGGAATGTATACCATACAAATAGTACCATACAAATAGTGGATAATTTTTTTCAGATTTTCTTTTTTAAACAAAAGAACAAGTTTTAGTACATTTTTCTTGTTTTTAATTGAACATTTTAATTTAGAATCTATTGATATATTTCAGTGACCACCTTATTTGTTTTGCAGCAAATACTACGGGGTATGGTGTATATTTGGTGTCAGTTTCAACTTTCTACTCAGGGTGCATCATATAAAAAAAATTAACCCTTTTAACCCTAAAAATTAATCATCTTTCTGGGAAAAATTTGTTTTTGGTACCAGAAATAACGGAAAATAAAATTTGTCTTATTTAATCCGAGCATTTTTGAAATTGTGTACTTGAAGTAAACTTCTTTTTAAAAAGTGGTGCCGATCGAACAAAATTTGTGTAAGAGACGACGGAGACCAAAGTGGTAAAAACTTATTCCGTGAAGGGAGGCTAGTGCCTAACCCTAATCTCACAGTTATTTATAAATCAAGTGTATTTTTTACTATTTTCAAATCAACACAGGGTGCAAATAATATTACAAAATATATTAATTATGGAATTCATAACTGACTGCTATCGTTAACTACAAAAATATTTTTAATAAACTATAACAAACTTTTTCCAAATGTTCGTTTAATAGGCCGAATAGCCTTTTTTTTAGTGAACAGTTTAAGAAAACGTCTGAATTCAGAAGCTAGCTTGGCGAAAGAATTTATTGAATATATGGAACGACAGTAAAGTGCTGTGAACACACTGGCATCTCAAGTCTTTGAATCTGGGTTTAATAGACGTAAACGGCCATTTGGAAATTTTAAATCGACGGATGTTCTTGATTTTCCAGAAATGACAGAAAATGACTTAAAAGTTCCTTTTACTGGCTTTTATCAGTTGTCTCAAGCTGTCTCTTATCTCTCCGAAATGATGGATGAAGATAACACAATTCATCTGCAGTACTTAAAAGAAAATAATGAAATTATAAAGTTCTAAGTAAGATCTAGACACATACGAAGGAAATCGCATCAATGTTGCGTTGACTACACACCAAACTCGATCGGATACTCGGGCATTAAACGTCATTACTGCGATTGTGAAAACGGCAATAGAACGATCGGTTGTTGTTCTCATGTTGCTGCTAGACTGTTCTATTTTTCGCATATCAGGTATCTGTCTAAAATTGTCCGTCCTGTACAGATTTTAAGCACGCTTTTGGATGTTGAAAACATTTTTGCAGTTAACGATAACAATCTGTTATGAATTCCATGATTAATATATTCTGTGTACTCTGCGTTGATTTGAAACTTGTATCAAAAGGCACTTCATTTATAAATAAATGTGAAATCAGAGTGAGGCACTCCCCGCCAACCTCGCGGAATAGCTTTTTAACCCTTTGGACGCAAGCGTCTCTTGCACAAATTTTATTCGGTCGGCACCACTTTTTTAAAAGAAGTTTCATTCAAGATTTGGCAAATTTTGTTTTCCTTTATTACTGGTACCAAGAACACATTTTGCAAAGAAAGATGATTAATTTCTAGGGTTCAAAGGGTTAAATTTTTTATATGATGCACTCTACGTAGAAAGTTGAAAATGACATCAAATATACATCATACCCTGTATTATTTGCTGCAAAAAAATGAGGTGATCACTGAAATATTTAAATAGATTTTTAAATAAAATGTTCAATTAAAAACAAGAAAAACGTAATAAAAGTTGCGCTTTTCTGTAAAAATAATCTCAAAAAATTATCCATTATTTGTATGATAATATTTTACATCCCTTATTTTTTTCCTTGAAATCCGACCAGCAGTTTCGTCACAATGCACTCTTTTCCAAAACGGACATTAAGTCTTATAACCCCCCTTGGGCATGAGGTATAAGCTTCAAACTGGGGAGAAATTCATTTCATTTTAACCTTCTCACCGCCGCGAACTGATACATCCGTTCACTAAGCTGCAGGTTTCACAGAAATAGAAGCATTATTTAAATTAATATAATTCTACAAATATAAGGATGTTTTAAAACATTCTGTTATGATTAATACTCACAAGGCTTATATTCTTATACGCAATTAATTTTTTTTTATGTCATGCTGGAAAAAATCCTCTTTTTTTAGATTTAAAAAAAATTACAGAGAAAACAACATTACAATTTTGCCCTTTCGGTCGGCGGTCAGGAGGTTAAGAGCTATCGATTCATGTAGGACTCGACTTGGTTGACTCAAGGGTGTACTTTACTAAGAAACCCGGCTATACCCTTTAATAAATAAACTTTAGTGTAATACAAAATTTTTCAAATATCACATGCTTGTCAAACTTTACATTGAACCTGAAAATAATAATATGCCACATTCTTTACTGATTTGTGTCATTTGAGTGATTTAATCTTTGGATAACTTAAAGAAGAAAGGCTTCTACATTATAGACTGGAAAAAAACTGAACTCTTCGCATTAATGACTGCTTCAATGAATGACTGAAATCATACGACGATCCAAAAAACAATAATTCACTTTTGTTACTCATAATGTCAAATTAATCAAACTAAAGAAAACATTTGTGTAAAATTCAGAAATAAATGAATATTTTTTTTTTCTACTGGATTAGACAAGCTTTGTATAATTATATTATAAAACGTCAAACAAGTGTATACATTCCTAGGATTTATTTATATACCTAGGGTTTATGTTTTATAGGATTTATTTATATAAGATACTTATTTATATAAGATAATTTATTAAACCATAAAAAGAAAGAAATTTGGAATTAAAATACAAACACTAATATTACCATTCTTACATTTTGAATTTCTGATAAAGAAAAAATAAATTAATTATAACAAAAATAATTTTAACAAATACATTTAAGCATAATACTACTGCATATACATAATCTTACTGTTTTTATAATTCTGCGATATATTCCTCTTTTATCACTTTACACTTTTTTTTTTGGAATGATAAAACTTTACGGATGAACTGGAAAAAAAAATGGAAAACAATTTCACACAATTTCTATGTAGCTGATCTGAATGAAGGTTCTCTAGTCAAATTCTGGAATTGACTAAACAATTCACACTAATGAATGCCAAAGGGAATGAGTGAAAGTTTAGCCTTGTTCCAGAAACTTTATAATGTTTGTTTACCCTGTAATAGAATTTCAGTTTAACTTTATATGTTGCACGTATATCGTAAAAAAAAAAAATAAAGATTTATAATTATTCTTTACTATTATTGGCTATATTATTAAAGGAAAAATCACGGGCCCGTCTCGCCAAAGTATCGTAGCCGCCAAAGAAAATTTTTTAAAGGAGAAAGGTGTTTTCCCTTAATTTTAAAAGTGCATATAAGTATAAGCAAGATTTAATTTCCTTGGTTTTTTTTTTTTTTTTTCATTTAGTGATTTTCTTCAATAACGTTATTCGTGCAATGAAGTTTTCGTTGTCGCATTAGTAAACTATTTTATAATAGGATTTCAAGAACAATACCGGTACATAAAGAAAATGTTTTATTTACTATTTAATTTGAGGAATAAATAATTTTTCTCGTTTAGTTCAAACAATTAGAGAATGTTCTGTTGCATTTTAATATTGTTAAAAATACAGAATGCATTGAAATACGTTCATCGGATTAAACGTTATTCACTCACATTAGGTATCATCGTAGTTTCGTAAAACAGATACGGCAGATTATACAGAAGATATAAGCAAGCTATTGTAAAGTATGATAATATTGTATTAAAATGGTTAAAGGCAAGGTTGTAAAGAGTAAAAATATATACGTATAGTGTTTCAGGGTGAGCACAACGAGAGGGGGGAACGTTTCTCCATTTGTTGGTGAAACTGTTACATAGTCATATGCAACAGTTAGCATATGTTGTACTCATATATCCCAACATATATAAGCGAATTATACGCATAGGCATATAATTCGCCATATTTTTGGGAAATAGGCATACTTTCCTACATGCCATACAGATACATGGAAAATTTTCCAACATGAAAGTTTTGAAAATTATATAGACATCATGTCTACAAGAACTTGTATAGAACTGAAATTTGTAAAACGTGGATTCAGATCTGTTTTAGGAAGAAACTTCCAACCAAGAGAGACCAGACACGACTGTCAAGTCGAAAGCAGTTTCGATTATTCGGTCTTTTTCTATCGGTATGCAGTGTTTAAAAGACGAATTTCAATGCTTTTGTGATTATTTCGTTTGACGATATTAATTTATTGAATTAATTTATTTTTTTACAAACATAGCATCTGATTGGTGGCGATACATCACATACTGCATTACATATATCAGGACTGTCCAACGTGGCGCCTTTTGAAGGTTTTTTTTATACCTTTGAATATTTTACTTTAAAAAAAAAAATTAAACAAAAAACCATTTTCAAAGTTCATTTGCCTCTTAGATATTCAATATTTGAATGCTTTATTTATTACATGTGTTATTAAGGTTTTTGGCTCCTTAGACTTCAAAATCCCCTCAGATCACCCCTTCTCTTATATCTCCAAACTTCAGAAAAATATAATTTTAAAATTACTATTATTTCGTTTTTGTTTAATTTTCTTATACGAGCCGCCACCACCACCATAGAACACCAATGATTACCACTGCGAGATATATTTGTATTGTGCAGACTTGTGTGTATAACTACCAACTCTAAAGTGTCATGATATTGTGTTTTTTTTTCAACATATGTGAATAATGCTTCATTCACTTTCTGCAAGAAGCTTAGGTGCGCCCTTTCTGACTAAATATTTGGACAGGCCTGGCAAATATTACTGCCAACCATAGTATACAGCAAAATATGTTTTATTTTTTATTTTTATTCTTTTTTATTCAATCTAATTATTTGATTCCCTATAAACAGATAATTTATTTATATGTAACTTTAAATTTTTGCTCGAAAGAAATTCGCACAGCTCCACAAAACCAAAGAAGCAAGAGATGATTTTTACCGCGTTATTTTTTATTATCCTGCACATTTTTTAAATACTCTGATTGGAATTAAATATATCTAAAAATATTATCATAACAAGCTATGGAACTAAGAATATTTTGCTTTTACTGAACAGTACCCATAATGGAACAATTGCGCTTCAGTTAGACAATATCCACAATACATTTTTAACCGTTTTCTTTCAATTATTCAATCGTAAAAAATATGTCATTAAATAAGTTGACGAATAAGATTAAAATATGATGGTTCTGCTGGTTTGCAGCTGTTCCATCACTGGTGTCATCACTTCAGCAACGTTAACATTACTTCTTTGATTATGCTTTATGTGTCTGCTTTTCCAGCAGTTAACTGACTTACACTAGCAACAAAACTCTGCGGTAGAAGCGCAATAAAAAAATGTTGTGACAAAAATGCCAGCTAAAATAAGAAAATAAAAGCTTCTTTTTTAAAATGTATAATATATATAGTAAATGTTAAGTGTGACTATTATTGTATTCCCATTTTATTTCCATTGCAGTATATTATTAAATGAAGATCGATATTTAAGTTAAACAAAAGGTGACACACTGGCTGCCAACACAGTTGCTGTAAAATTTACAAGCTGCTGATTTTAAGAGTACTTTAAAATTTCGCAAGTCCGGGGTAAATATCGCATTTCTATTGGCTGCGTGGTGCACTCGACTGAGGCACAGCATCGGTGACTGAAAAATTAGAACAAAAAGTGTACACAAAATCACAGCATATATATATATATATATATATATATATATATATATATATATTTTTCTTTTACAGTGAACAGCTATAACCTAAAAACCAACTTGTGGAAATCATCTGGCACACCCTCTGAGTATGATTAATCTGCTTTGGAAAGTAAAAAAAAAAAAAAAATGTGTCCGTATTACGAGAGATTTATTTTCCGGACTATTAGCCCCCGGTATACTAATTCTTTCTCCAAGCTATTAAAATGTCGTTTCAAGCCAAAAAAAAAAAAAAAAAAAAAAAAAGGTCCGGTGTATATGTCAGCCGTAAAACAAAGCAGATTTATCATTTATTGTTTAATACACTACTGCAGTTTTTTTAACTTCTAAGAATCGCACATTTTCGATTTTTATACTGTCGTATTGGGAAAAAGTACTTTTAAATGCAATTTGTTTGAAAACTGCATCTCCATTTATTTTTGAGATATAAATATATATATATATATTTTAGTTTTAAGCATTATTTGTTTTTATTGGTAACTCAAGTACTCCATTTCTTTAGAATGCAAAGAAAAAAAAATGGTAAATATGAATTTTATATTTTTGTTGCTTATATAACTTTTAAAAAATGTAATTAAAATACTTGCTATTTTGAAAAAAAATATAAATGAATAATTTCTGATAAAACATGAAGCTATTATAAACCGAATTTAATTTTAAGTATCTATATTAATATTACAAACAAATAAAGGCATGTGAATCATTAGATAGCCGATTTCTTTTTGTCGAGTTTCTTCAATAACAACATGTCTGTTTTTGGATTTGTGTATTATTCAGTGATAGTGACGTCCTATACGCACTTTACTGTAAATGTTTTTTTAAGACTGGATGGTAAATGCAGAATTCTTGAGCTGATGCTTCATTTTATATAAAATAAAAAGATGTGTTTTAAGTCTTAAAACTGAAATGCATTTTGTACTATCTATATTTATATACATATATATCATCGGGGGCGACACTAAATTCTAAAAAATGAGAATTCCTGTTTTTAGGTTGTCAAGTTTCTTTCTCCCAAAATTCTTGTATGTATATTGGTGAACTCGAAGATTCGAATTCAGCAAAATTCGAATTCGCTGTACGGAATGGCACGTTTTAATGTAACAGACTTTATTTATTTATTTTAAGCCGTTCCCTTCATGATGTTCATTGGTAATAATGTTAAGAAAGATCTATTTTTATTGATTACAAAAATTCGTGTCGGGTTTGAAACTGCCTTCCATGCTGTAGAACAGAATTAATCAAATAACGGAATTGTTTATGAAAGAATATTTCTTGCATACACTGTTAAAAATTTGCAGCATTCTGTCCAGTCATTTGATCGTTTTTATCGAAAATGGTTACACATCCGTAATTTAACACTATTCTGATCATATTATTGGCCATTTTATGGTCAGAATATAGTTAAATTATGGTTATGAAACCGTTTTTTCAAAAAACGGTCAAACGACTGGACAGAATGCTGCAAATTTTTAACAGTGTATCACACAATTTGTATTTTCAATTTATAATTCCTTCAAAGTTGTAAAAGATTCGAAATAATTTAAAATTGTATAGTTATATATATATCTATATGTATGATTCAATATGGGTTTTTTGTAATCTATTACCAATAAAATCCCTCTTCAAATGTTATTTTACAATTTCACACTCTATACGATTGATTTTAAATAAAAACAATACGATTTGACTGATCATCTTGCAGTAGTGGAAACTATACATAGGTAGACCATTTAATTTCATATAAATAAATAGTACTGATATTGTTTAATTCTTTTCATTTGTTAATTATTACAACTAACTTATTTTTTTATTAACGAGACGGAATTTTATGCGTTTCTAAACTACTTTTCAATTTAATATGTATGGATTTTTAACTTTTAAACCAACATATTTAATATATAGTAATATTTAGTAACATTTAGTAAATAAAGATAAAAATTTCTTTAAAAGTAAATAAAACAGTAAAATACGAGTACATCGCATACAATCTGTGCAGTCAGCGTTGTAAATTTGGAGGCATTCATAATAGGATTTTATTTTCCATCTTTCTTAATATTTATTTCAAACACCTTATACTAGATATGCAGTAAATTAAAGATAAGAGAGGAAGCGTGCTTCGTAATTTCTTGTCGTTACATATTGATTGTAAAAGGGGAGATAACATAGAGGGTTTACTCAATGTTTTGAAAGTAGAAATATATTGATTGGCTTGTCAAAATGAACTCTTGAATACAAAGTTTAATATGACGTGAATCGATAATCGTATTTTAGAATTCCCCTGTAATACATATCGCGTTTTCATAGATAGGCATTACAGAAATTCGTAAAGTTTTTAACACAATTGTAATTATATTTTAATGAGTATTGTAATGACTAATCATATATATGTTGAATGCAGCTTAAAATATTTAACAATATACAATCAAAATTCTGTTAATATTTATAACCATGAGCGAAATAAACAGAGAGATGGAGTTAATAATTTTTAGGGTTCCGTTCTGAAAAAATAAAAACGAAACCATTATAAGATCACTCCTGTGTCTGTCTGTGTGCCGCAGTCATTTTACTCGTAAAGTACGGAACGTGAAAAGTTTAATTTGGCTTAAGCAATAAAGGCTATTGACCACTTATTTATAGATTATTAACCATTAACAAATATATTTAGGAAAAATTAAGAGGGTCTAATTAAGTTACTTTGAAAAAAAAAAGGATTTCGGTGTATAGTGTGCGTATTATGTGAAAGCTTTCAAAACGCGGAACCCAAAAATAAATTTCATTTAATTTTACGTACAATATTTTCAGAGATGTCGTGGAAAATGTAGTGCAAAAAAATTGTTTCCCGCCCCCTCTATTTCCGAATATATTGAAAAGAATGATATGAAAAAATTAGGGGTATTAAAAGTTAATTTAAATCTTGCAGGAAAACTATAGCGATTACCCTAGGTCACATAGTTTTTAACAAAATCACATTTTTCCAATACACAAAAAATTCAATTTGCGGCCGTTCGGCAGAGGAGTTGAGGAATGCGGGGGGTACATAACGTCTTAGAAGTAAAAAAGGATTGTTGCCAACGAATTTCCAAAAAGTTGTCTGTAATTAGCCGAGATATTATTACTTAAAGGCACGGGCAGTTTGGACATGCATAAGGACATAAGCGGCGTACTCTTTGAGCCATCAGATTTTAAAGCCTAGATAACAACATTTAATCATATATTTGTGTAATGCAGTACCCAGAATTAGTATAAAAGCAATGAAATTCAAACTGTTAAATTCATATATTTATTATTATTTCATATATTTATATTGTAATTCATATATTTATTGTACGGAACCATCTGTACGCGATTAATACTCGCACTTGACCGGTTATTATATGTTAAGTTTAGTACATCATTAAAATTTAATATTCTCTTAAAGGACTGGCATCATTCCAGACACTACAGTTTTGAGATAACCTTGTTATTCTCAAATGTAAATAGACCCTTTTAATTTTACCTACTGAAAAGTGCATTTATCAGATGTTTTTAAATGCATAATTTCTGCTTTTTCTAAAATTATGGATAAAAAATGAAACATTTTCACTTAAATTAGCAATTTCTTTGAACATGTTTTCCTTTTATATTTGAGATGATTTGACCATAATACATTATCATATTTATAGTCTATATTTTTACATGGAAGAATCATGTGAGAACATTAATGGGTTAAAAGATGAAGACAGAAAAAGACAAATGTTTGAAAAAGATATTTAAATGAATTTGAGAAAATTATATTTAAGAAAAAAACTTTATTATTAAAAGACGTCGACGTTCTGTTGTACAGAATTCGATGTTGTAGCTACTACAACCGATCCGGAAGTTGCAGCTATTGCTTAAAAAATTAATCGCGTTAATTGGCGTAACTTTTAATTATCTAATTTGAAGTAATTTGAAATTAGATTAATATTTGTATTACAACTTACTTTTTGTGTTTGTAGCTTTGGTTCATTCAGTCTGTTTAATAGCTGTCCGTTTCTTTAAATAATAAAATGTATTCATAAATGTTCTTTTTCTTGGGATGCGTGAAAATTTTAGAGTAAATGTAACCTTTTAAATTTATATTTTTATATAAATAACTAATTACTATCATTTTACAAAAATTGTTTTATAACAACATATTTTGAACAGAGTGTTAATTAATTAGAGATTTATAGGGTTTTTTATTTATACATTCCTCTTTAACTGCTACATTAAACATTTGTAGTTGATATTGTTACTTTTTTTTTAAACAGGAAGTTAAGCGTCTTAATAAAAATTATTTTTCTATAATTTTAATGTAAGGCGTGATAACTGAATTATATGAAGCTATTACTCAAATATTTACCTTTAATATTGAAAGAGTATCTCCGACTCTACCGCATTTTACATATTTTTAATGATTTAAAACTTTTTTTATAAATATTCCGCTGATAATTTGACAGCTTGACGTGAGTTTTTATTTCTTTGTTTAATTTATGGAATATATTTTTTCGATTATTCTTAAAATGACATAAAAGAAAAGAGTACACTTTGAATAATTACTCTGTAACATTCTTATACATTTGGATAAACAACTGTTTTTTCATGTATATCAAAAAAGTTCCTTACGTATACCTTAGATAGATGTTGCCTTCATAGCATGCATGGTCACGGTGACGTCGTTGTGACGTCACTGTGAGTCACTGTGGTCACGTCACGTCTGTGACCAAGATGCCACCACTCAGTGATGTCACATTGTGACTGAGATGTGAACTTCTTAGAAAAATTTAAAAAATTAGAAAAAATATTCAAAACATGTTATTTATGTAAAATTATATTTTCTGGCAATAAAAAAAAAAAAAAATTGTGACGTTCCTGTTATGTCACTGCATGTAACGTACGTCACGTCACATATGTGACGAAAAAAACCACCATATTGTAAGTCACAGTGTGACAAAAATATGAACATCAAAAATCTTTGAAAATGAACAGAAATATTTTAAACATGCCCGAGTTACAGCAACATAAGGAATGAAAACATATTAGTGGATAGGAAATAGTAAATTCGGACACGAAAAGAGGTGGAGGGGGGGCATAAAAACGAAAATGCACGGTACAAGTATTAACAAACTAGATTTTCATGCTATATTTTATCAATTTGTTATCTAAGACAGTGAAGTATACTTTTTTTATGATTTCAATTTTATCTACCATTGCAATTTAATCCTTCACCGATTGTTATTATTATAAAAGCGTTTCTCGGAAAAATGGTACGTTATGAAGGAATTTGGATAACATATTTAGAATTAGGAATATTAAATCTGTACACTTTACATATTTAGTTTGCAGAAAGGAAGGTTTTCTTTTTTTTGTCGACCAGTGTTATTCGAAGCACTTCTGTGGTTTCAAACTAAAATTTTCAAACTAAAATTTTCTGTTACAGTTAAGTCTGCAGCTTTTAATGAGCACGTAGAAAGAGTATTCAGAGTTTAGTCATATATGCATTTCTTGCTTTAGAATTTGCATTCAAGTCATATTTTTTCCTGTTAGTGTTTAACTATTTTAAATAACTATTTTTTAAAAAATTCTACTTCTTTCAGACTTTTTAAATAAAATTAGCATTTTTCGAAAAAATATTTATACAAATTTTATACAAAACCCATGATATAATTATTCATATTTTAAATTCGTGTTTTAGAAATACGACTTTAAAAAAAGCTATTTTACAAATAGTTTTATTCTACAGAAAATGAATATAAAAAAAATGACAGATTGACAAAGAAATTTTTTTTATCCTGTATACTCTCTTTTCATTTATTAAGATGCCTAATTTGTATTTATTACGTGTAAAACAAACTTTACTTTACAAAAAAAGAAAGAAAAAGGCAGGTGTTTAATTCAAATAGAAAATTTTCATTACAGACAAAAATTATAATAATACAGTATAAGCACCTGTTTGCGTGTGCGCGCGTGCGCGTGCGCTATCGTCTGCGCTCGATTAAACCGCAGAATAAAATAAGGATCAGAACTTTTGACGCGGGAAGTATGTCTGACAATTTTGTCATTTTGTCAGAAATATGTCTGACAATTTAGGATAAAACACGGATATTATTAAACTATTTATGGAACTTAAAAGGTATGTCTTATTTAATTTAAATGTTTTATTCCCGTTTGATAGATTAAAGTTAAATAAGTTGTAGTATGTTATATGCAACGAGACTGATCTGCAATTCTTTTCCGATTCGGTGCTGTAAAATATCTTAATCTGCCATCGCTAGAAGGGAAAAAAAAGCTGATGCAGAGACTGATTCTAACACAGTATTTATCGTCATTAATATTTTGGAGTTAAATATGATATTCGATTATAATGATATTAGGAAACTGTTTCAATTTTGAAATTAACATTATACTGGGAAAATATCTTTTTACATATTGTAGTAGTGAAACTTTTGAAAGATTTTTTTTTTCATTGTTAATAATATTTTAAATTAGCATTTAAAATCTTAAATCTTCATACAAATGGTTTCATATTTAACATTTGCCAAAATTATAAAATAGTAGGAATTCCTTATAACATATGGAGAGGTTTTTGAGAAATTGTTAAATGCATTTAATTCATCTATCGTAGTTTGTTGTTGCTTAATAAATACTAATTAATAATAATAAATACTGCTTAAAAAATACAATTATAAATACTAATTATTTAGTGTTTTTCAAATTGATATATTTATTTTTTTTATTCTATTTAATCATTTTTTTTTTGCTGTTTGTGATTTTAATCAAATATTTAATTGTAGACATTTAGAATCAGTTATTAAATTTTCTTTGATTGTAAACTCATTTTCTACGTTTTCGATACATTTATTTTATTGGCATTAAAAAATAAAAAATAATATTTAAGCATTGAAATAAAGTGTTTTTCAGGCCCGATAAAGTTGAAAAGTGTTTATGACAAATGAAAATCAAATTTCGAAGTAATTGCTTAAAAGGCGCAAAGGCCAACATAGTGAAAAAGATTCCAAGCCGGGACTCGAACCCGGGCCATCAGTATAGCGCACTGGCGTTCTACCGACTAAACCAATTGGAACGATACACAGCTCGGAAAATTTCTCACTATTATATGTTGGCAAGGCTACAAACGCAGCACAAGATGGAATATTCTTTTTCACTATGTTGGCCTTTGCGCCTTTTAAGCAATTACTTCGAAATTTGATTTTCATTTGAAATTTTTTATCCAAGACGAATGTTTCTCTCTGGAATAATTTCCATGTATTAATGTAGTGTTTATGAGTTCGGTTTGTTTGGCCGTCTGTCCGCGCTCTAACTCGCGTAAATATACTCGGATTGACTTGAAATTTTTGGATGTTATTGACGTTTACCATAGCAAGGTCCTATATTTGTAATGAAGTTTGTAGCATGTTTAGTTCATTTACAGGGACAGTCAAAAGTATTCCATTACATTACGGCCTGTGGGAGAAAAAATCGTTTCAAATGATGTTTAATGATTTTACACGCTTTCAAACAGAATAAAATTGATATGCATTTATGAAGCGCACTAAAATGTGCATTCCGTAGAATATGCAATGCAGAGAATAGTTATTGTTTATTTACAGGGCTAAAAAAGGCATTCCAATACATAATGATATAGGGGTGGAGGGAATTGTTTGCGGCGTACTATATTTATGTTAATCTATTTGATATGTAATGAAATTGATATACGTCGTTGAGGTTTGCATACTATGAATTATTTCATGTATAATACGAAGTGTATATAGCATTTACAGGGACACACAAAATATTTCAGATACTATATTGTATCCGAAGTACTGTTCCTTAGCGATGATTGCTGGAAATGCATATTTAATTATGATATGCGCTTTTATGATTCACTACATTTATGCAAAGTATATGGTGTATATATATATGCTATAATTCATATACAGGACTATACAAAAGTATTCGTAAGGATTACTGGGTATTGCTTAAAGGTGGTTTTTAAATAAGTTATGCATTTTTACGCTACACTGTATTTAATTTACTAAGAAATGTTTGTAGAATATAGATAAAATGATATACAGAGTCACGCAAAGAATTGGATACGTTGCCGTCTATAAATTATAATTTCTGGAAATGTGATTTCAGCAGTTTTAAAAGTGTTTTAGTTTGAATTAAATTTTAACTAAATAGTGGCGTGTAATAAAGGTTCTAGGTAAACTACAGGAATGTACAAAATTACTTAAGTATGTTTCCATATATTAGTATAAATTGCTGAAAGAGAATTTCAACCTGTTATGCGTTTCCTTGATAAACTAAATTTTTCCATTATATAGTATATATATCAATCTACAGATCAAATACAGGACTGTATAAAAGAATTGGAAAACATATTTGGCTATGGATGGTAACTGCTGAAAATGTTCAAATGTTTTATGCGTTTTCATGTTTAGTTATTTATCTTGTTTACGTTATTTCCCCCCGATGTCTTGTTAAAACATTCAGGAAGAGTTGGAAAGTGTTTTATAATCTAGGCTTAACGCATGATATATCTTACTTGTTGTTTCTATTTCCCAGATCAGTCTTTTCCTATAAAACATACCAAATCTAATTAGCTCATATTCACAAAATACAATATATACGGGAATAAAAAATTTAAATAAATAGGGCTTATCATATCGTTCTGTAAATAACAGTTGTATTAATGTCCGTTAGACTCCATGTTCGTATTTAGTAAAGCAATGACAAATCACAAAAAATTAAAAAGCTTACACATTCTTAATATTAAGCTTGAATTCAAGATCAAGCTTAGAACTTAATAAAAAAAGATGTCAGTTGATAAGGATTGTTTTTTAAATGGAAAATTAAAAATATTTTAGAAGAATAAGACTCCAAAATAGGGATATCTTGCTAAAAATTACGGTAAAAAGATAAGACTTTATATTTCAAACGAAACTTTACTTTAAAATTATCATAGTGTTTATGACAAGAATCATCACAATATTAATACTTGGACATTTTTCCAGAGAGAAACATTCGCCTTGCATACAATATTTCAGATGAAAATCAAATTTCAAATTAATTGCTTAAAAGGCGCAAAGGCCAACATAGTGAAAACATTCCACGCCGGGACTTGATCCCAGGTCATCAGTATAGCGCACTGACATTCTACTGACTAAACCACGTGGAACGATACCCAGCCTGGAAAATTTCTCCCTATTACATGTTGGCAAGGCCACAAACGCAGCACAAGATGGAATATTTATCGTGAGCCACCGTCATGGGGCAAACACGAAACTTAATTAAATCCAGCATCGATTGAAACTATATTAATGCTTGGAAATTTTTCCAGAGAGAAACATTCGCCTTGCATACAGTATTTCAAATGAAAATCAAATTTCAAATTAAAATTGCCTTTTAAGCAATTAATTTGAAATTTGATTTTCATTTGAAATATTGTATGCAAGGCGAATGGTTTTCTCTCGAAAAATTTCCAAGTATTAATATAGTTTCAATCGATGCTCGATTTAATTAAGTTTCGTGTTTGCCCCATGTCGGTGGCTCACGATAAATATTCTATCTAGTGCTGCGTTGTAGCCTTGCCAACATGTAATAGTTTGAAATTTTCCAGGCCGGGTATCGTCCCATGTGGTTTAGTCGGTAGAATGTCAGTGCGCTATACTGATGGCCTGGATTCGAGTCCCATCTTGGAATCTTTTTCACTATGTTCGCCTTTGCGCCTTTTAAGCAGCTAATTTGAAATTTGATTTTCATTTGAAATCCTCACAGTGTTTATGACAAATTCGTCACAAATGACACATATTTCACAAATTGGTCACAATGTGACTTCAAAGCATTGTCACTTTCGTCACAGGTTCGTCACAAAGTTAATGCCAAAATAGTCCCAAATGACACACTTTTCACAAATTTGTCACACCGTGACTTCACAGAGTGGTCACAATGTGACGTCACAAACGACCTCTAAAACGGCCATAACGACCTCGCATTCTAGTGACTGTGACGTCACATCCACGTCACGTGACGTCACATAGACGGTCACAAAATCACAGTGTGACTTCACAACGACGTCGCCGTTACGTCACCATGCCTTACGGGTGTGTAAAATTAAAATGAACCATCTAATGATATTAAGCTCATGCATATTTAAAATATTTTTCTACCAGCTTATAAAGACACGGATAGTGAAACGCATGTGTATCAGACTGAAATATTTTTATTACATATTACATTATTCGTTTTAAGTAAAAAAAACAAAAAAAAAACATTTTAGTACAATATACGTATAATAAATTTGTACTTCACATTATACTTCATATCTTCATCCAATTTGAATGCTTTTATTTTTTTAATAAATTGTGTGGGAATTTCGTAGAACACTTGAATCAGACTGAATGTCTCCGATGCTGTATTCAGTTTCAAGATTAATAAGGTAACGAAGCTGTGTGAAGTGGAAATGCAGAAAAAGTAAATAGAACAAGAAAAAGCTCGACAACGCAGGTTTTTGTTAAAAGAAACAGAATATTTTCGATGAAATAAGGTAGAAGATTTAAATGAGGTACGAAAATCTTAGAAATATTCACGACGTTATGTAAATGAAGCCAAAGTTAGTTGCTTTTAAGCTAAATATAGATTGTAAAGGGAACTTTTATCTGTATTTTTGTTTTGTCTTCGTCTTAATAAATGTCAGTGTTCGTCTTAGAAGTGAGCTATGATTTATAAATAGAGTCTCATCCCATAAATTGGCGTTCAGAAGTGCCAGTTAACCCACCAATATTATTAGTTAGAATTATTCATCATACAGATTCAAGACGGATATTATTCTAACGGTGAGTTCATTGTTGTTATTTTATTATGAAATTAGTTGAAATACCTGAACCGGAACTTGCATTTAAAAACGAAGGAAAAATAAAATAAAATTACTACATAAGTTCCTATTTGTGCTGAAGGTGATCGATCTAATAGAAAGAGAATACGTGATTTTACTGGTTTCGGTTTTCAAACAGACAGCACCGAGTTCAAAAATAAAATATCTAAAGTTCAAACTGATTTTTCATTAAATGATCTGATTACAGTGTGCAATCTACTTTGTATTGCTAATGAAGGATTTCTAAATGATCTTGCAACCCGATTAGTTACATACCTTTCAGACTTGAGCTTACTACAAACTAATATTATAGAAAATGAAAGTGACACCGACTCGGAACCCGAATTGCCTTCAAATAATATGACTTCAAGTAACAACACTGAATTATCAAATTTTGACAAACAGAAGCAATTTCCAGTTCAAAGTTGTGTGCTATCGTCTATTAATTTCACTGATGTTGAAAGTGTTGTATCTCCTTTTGACTGAAGTTCTTTTAGTGATATAAATGTCTGGATCAATAATTTTGACGATATCACTAATATGTTTAACTTATCTGACTTTCATAAATTCATATTTTGTAAAAGATCCTTACGAGGAGAAGCCCAGTTGTTAGTACAGACAGAATTTCGTATCAATTCATATGACAAACTTAAACAACGCTTAATTTCAGAATTCAGTACCACTTATAATTCTGCAGAGTTACATGATATATTAAATAAACGAAAATTGCAAGAAAATGAATCGATAGAAGTATATTTTCTTATCATGAAACAGTTATGCTCGCCAGGTAACATCGAGGATTCCGCATTAATGCAATCTATCATAAATGGTATACCCGACCATGTTTTCAGAAAATCAGTGTTATATGGATGCCAATCCAATGTAGAATTCAAGCAAAAGCTCAAAATTTATGACAAAATTTGACATGACTTTGAGAACAGTAAATTTTGTATGGTATTGAATTTGTTTAATGTAACTTTAGAACAAAATATAATAGCTCATTGTACTTGTAATAGCATAGTACTTCGCATCAGATTTCATAATATGCATCTGAATTAATTTTATTTAATAATTTTATTTGGTATAATTTGCATACTACAGAATTTGTTCTAATATAATTGTTCAAAGAGAGTTTAGCCAGAATGCGCTTACGATAAATTATTACTTGTCATAATATTTCGCAACAGGCATTCGTTAAAAAATAAATGCATTTTTTTTTTTTAAATTAACTGTTAAAACGATATTCAAATGGATGTACCTGATATTACATTAAACACTTAAATACTATAATTGTATCTGTAAGATACAACGTTCAGGTTTGATATTAAAATATGTTTATT